>CAMZMU010000035.1:77706163-77998728 GCA_947311845.1 Poa pratensis | reverse complement strand
GAAGGACCCCGATCTACATCTTCACCGAGCCGTTTGTCATTTCCCCCTCATTCACTTGAGGGACCATTTGCTAGGGTTTCCACTAGGAAAACCTAGCCCCCTATTGTACTCACTTGATTGTCTTTGTGACAGATTGTAGCTGTTTGGGAGCCCCCAATCCTTTGTGGGTTGTGCCCCAAATCGTTGTTGTAAAGGCTCCGGACTCCGCCTCGAAGGTTTCCGATAGTTGAAGTGAACCAAACCTTTGTGGTGCGGTTCACCGGAGAAGAGGGTGAGGCCTTTGTGGCCGTTGAACCATTGTGTTGGTTCACACCTCTCCAACGAGACGTACTCCCCTAAAAAGGAGGAACTCGGGATTACATCCGTGTCTCCGCGTGCTTTGACTTCGGTTACCTCTATCCTTGTTTACCGCCTTATTATATCGTGCTTAGTTGCTAGCTTGTCATATAGGTAAATTCACCGTAGTTGCATATCTAGAGAATTTACCTTTTGTGTCAAGCCTAAATTGAAAAAGACTAAAATTGGAGTAGCACCTATTCACCCCCCCCTCTAGGTGTCATACCGATCCTTTCAATTGGTATCAGAGCAAGGCTCTCTTGTTTTGGGTTTAACCGCCTAAGAGAAGTATGACACAAAGTGAGGATGAGGCCGATCTTGCCAAGGCCAAGGAGACCATGGCATCCATGGCCGATATCAAATCGTTGGAAACAACATTGACATCGTCCATGAATGACATGAATGTCAAATTTGATGAGTTGCGTGACATGCTCATGAAACTCACAAATGCCAAGGTTTCGGAAACCATCCCACTAGAGGGTATCTCTAACTCCGATGAAGGTGATTCCGAGGAGGGTAAAAAGAAAAATGAGAAGGGGTTGGAAACCATCTCCGGATCTAAACCATCTCCTCCTCCTCCTACCAAGCATGAAGATGGGAAGGAAGAGTACCATAACGTTCCGGGATGGTACCCTATCGACCCACCTATCACCACCCGCATAAACCCCATTGGTCCTCCACCTAAGCTTAATGCATTAGCCTTTGCTAGTTGGCAACGCTCAATGAAATCTCATATTAACAGTGCCTCTATCGAGCTTTGGAGGATCATTGAAGAGGGTACAAGGTTGCGGATCCAAGCAATGTGACAAGAAGAGAATTTGCCGAAAAGCAACTCAATGCCTCCGCACTCCATATGATTGAACTTTCAGTGGGTGAAAGTGACAAGCATTATGTTCTCAATGCCACCACCGCCAAAGAAGCTTGGAATTGTCTTGAGGTTGCATTTCTTGGGAATGAAAGCATGAAGAGAAACCGATATGAGTCTTTGAGCAATGATGCCGAAGGCTTCTACATGTTTGACAATGAGACAGACATGAGATCATGAAGACATGTATGGAAGACTCAAGACTCTTGCAAAGGCCTTCTTTGATGTGGGGGCAACCTATGTGGATGATGCTTATGTCAAGAGGAAGTATGTGAATGCTCTCTTGCCTTCCGAGCCCATCGAGGTGAAGGCCATTCAAGGAAGACACAACTACAACGAAATGACATCCAATGAAGTTATGCAAGAAGTGCAAGCCTCCAAGGTTGCCACCAAGAATGCCGAAGATAGCCGTGCTAGGGCCATGGGGATGAAACAAGGCCCCTCACTTGCTTTGAAGGCCAAGGTGGTATGTCTTGATGAGGTTGAAGCGTGCCCAAGCAACATTGCTCCAAATGATCTTGAACCGGCTCTAAATGGTCATATAGCTCTTGCCACAAGAGAGTTTTGGCAAGACCCGGCAAAAGCTAAAGCCAAGGTTGATAAAGAGAACAACTCAAGTGGGAAGAAAGAGCTAGCCTCAAAGTGGAAGACGTGCTACAATTGTCATGACAAGAACCACTACATAAGAGAGTGTCCTTATGAGAACCGAGAGCAAAATGGTGGGAAGCTCATCCCCAAGGACCATTCAAAGTTGATCCAAAAGAAGCCCGCAAGACCAAGGAAGCCTTTCTTCAAGAAGGCACCAAGAATTGTGTTGGTGGCACAAGAAGAATATGCCACAAGTGATTCCGAAGATGAAGATGCACCTACTAAAGAGGTAGCCGCATTGGCTATTGTATCAACTTCATCATCTTCTCTCTTTGAATCCCCCAATGAGAACTTCTCCACCAACAATGCTCGTTGCCTCATGGCTAATGTCACCGAGGTATCATCTCCTTCTCCCAAGACTATGCATGAAATGAGTGATCAATCTAGTCTTGTGATTAAGAAAGAACTTGTTGCTTTCGATACTTTCATGACTAACTTGCAAGGTGAAGCTAAGGAACATGTTGAGTCTCTCATGAGACAACTATGTGCGGCCGAAGAACTTCTTCAAGAAAAGAGTAAGATTGAGAGAGAGGATTCTCTCACCATTGCCTCTTTGAATGCTTCCGTAGCATCCTTGAATGCCTCTCTTGATGAAGAGAGTGAAGAAAGATGTTCTCTTGAGGAAAGACTTGAGTCTCTTGATGCTAAAAATGATGATATCATTAATAAAATCATTAAGGATAGAGATCATGTGTTGCTAAATATAAAGTGCTTAAAAAGGAGAAAGTTGAACTTGGGGTTGCTAATGCTAGACTTCTTGAGGATATGGAGAAGCTTGACAAGGCTCACAAGGCCTTGGAAACAACTCACTCCCTTTTAGTCAAGTCTCATGAGCAACTTCAAACTCAACTTTCTAAATCTAGCTCAACTAGCATATCTATTCTTCCTCGTGTTCATGAAAATGTTATTGAAGAAAATGTTAGTGCCAAGACCTCTATTCCCAAAGTAAAGATAAGGGTATTGCTTACTTATTTGAGCAAAAACCACACAAAGGGAAGGAGGGTCTTGGTTATGTAGCCGAGCCCAAGAAGAAAGTGGGCAACAACAAGAAGATCAAGACCAAGCCCGCACAAGCCGAGACTTCCATTGCGGGTGGTAGTGCCACAAGGGGCAAGACCACTCGTAGTGACTTTGCGGGGCATAACAACCCCAACTATATTCTTTATGTTGATTATTATGGGGATGTTTATGCTCAATATGTTGGTCCATATGATGGTTACATTGATTACTCTATTTGGGTCCTAAGACCCTTGTTGCTAACCAAAGAGGACCCATTGAGAAATGGGTACCTAAATCCAAGCAATGATTTCTTGTAGGACTATGCTTCCGGTGGATCGAAATGGGTGGTTGATAGTGGATGCACTAGTCATATGACCGGAAGCAAGGAGATTATGACGGACTTGAGACCAAATCTAATTATACATAACCGTCTCTTATGGTGAAATTCAAAGCTGAGGTAAAGAGTCTCGGCAAGGTGGTAGTTGCAAGGATATCACCCTTGTAAATGTCATGCTTGTGAGTCTCTAGGTTACAATCTTATGTCCGTTCGTGCTCTTAATAAGATGAACTTTGATGTCCATTTTACTATTGATATGGTGGTACTCTTGAGGAGCAAGACTCTAAAGGTCATGTTCGTTGGGTATGTTGAAAATGAGTTGTTTGTGGTAGACTTTTCGGGGTCTACCAACACTCAAGCAATATGCCTATTCGGAAAGGCCGACGTGGGGTGGTTGTGGCATCGCCGCTTGTCCCATGTCAACATGAGAACTTTGCAAAGTCTTCACAAGGGTGGCCACATTCTTGGACTAAAAGAATGTTTCTTTTTCTAGAGATCGTCTTTGTAGGGCTTGTGTTGAAGGAAAGATGCATGATTCTCCCCATCCGGGCAAGACCATTATTTCATCAACGAGGATTTTGGAACTTCTTCATGTTGATCTCTTTGGTGCCGTGCCTCAACCTAGTCTTGGTGGGAAGAAATATTGTTTGGTGATTGTTGATGACTATTCAAGATTTACTTGGGTTTATTTCTTCAAGACGAAGGATGAAACCCAACAAACCATCATCGACTTTTCCAATATTGTTCAACGCCAATACAATGTCCCTATTTTGGTCATTAGGAGTGATAATGGCTCCGAGTTCAAGAACTACACCTTAAATGAGTTTCTTAGTGAAGAGGGGATTCGTCATCAATATTCCGCTGCATATACCCCTCAACAAAATGGTGTAGCCGAAAGGAAGAACCGGACTCTCATGGATATGGCAAGGTCTATGTTGGCGGAGTTTAAGTCTCCGCTATTCTTATGGGCCGAGGCTATCTCCACGGCGTGTCACTCATCTAACCGGTTATTCTTTCGTGTTGGCAAGAAGTTTACATCTTATGAGATGCTCACCGGCAACAAGCCCAATGTCTCCTACTACCGAGTTTTTGGTTGTAAGTGTTTCTATAAGAACAAAAGTGTTCGTTTGTCTAAATTTGAATCTAAAGCTTTAGAGGGTGTTTTTGTTGGTTACGGTGCCGAATCTCACACCTATAGAGTCTATGACAAGACCGTTGGGAAAGTCATAGAATCTTGTGATGTGAGGTTCGATGAGAATGACGGCTCCCAAGTGGCGCAATTTCATGTTTGTGATGTAGATAATGAGGAACCTCAAGAAGCAATAAGAAGAATGGGGGTTGGTTTCCATCGCCCCATTGAAATCCATCATGAGCCTCCTCAAGCAAGTCCTAGCTCCACTCATGTGGAATCCATCATCACAAGTTGAAGTTGCACCTTCTATGGAAGCAAATGATGCACCTACCCAAGAACAAGTTCAAGGCCCTCCTCAAGTTGACCAAGAGGCTATTCAAGAACCAAGTTCTCCTATTGTCAACACTAGCCAAGGTCAAGACCAAGATCAACCCTCTCCTTCCTTTGTTGAAGATGAGCTTCAAGATGATCAAGGTCAACACTCCGGTCAAGACGGGGACTCAAATGATCAAGATGATCAAGCGAAATTCCTCGCATCAATGAGGATATCGAAACCCGTCGTATAGCAAGAGTCAAAAAGGATTGGAGAAGAAAGAGTCTTCATCTAGAAAATATCATTGTTAATGTCAAGAACAAGGTCACCACAAGAAAACAATTGGCAAATTTCAATGAACATCAAGCTCACATCTCTATGGTGGAACCAAAGAAAGTCTTTGAAGCTCTTGAAGATCCGGATTGGTTGGAAGCCATGCATGAAGAACTCAATAACTTCAAGCGCAACAAAGTGTGGAATCTAGTGGAGAAGCCAAAAGATTGCCTCAATGTTATAGGCACCAAGTGGATATTCAAGAATAAGCAAGATGAGCATGGAATGGTTGTGAGGAACAAGGCAAGATTGGTAGCACAAGGGTTCTCTCAAGTTGAAGGCATTGATTTTGGAGAGACCTATGCTCCCGTGGCTCGCCTTGAGTCCATCCGTATCCTTCTTGCATATGCATCACATCATAATTTCAAGTTGCAACAAATGGATGTGAAAAGTGCCTTTCTTAATGGTCCTTTAAAGGAGTTGGTATATGTTAAGCAACCTCCGGGATTTGAGGATCCACACTTCCCTAACCATGTCTACAAACTTGATAAGGCGCTCTATGGTCTCAAACAAGCACCTCGTGCTTGGTATGAGCACCTAAGAGAGCTATTAGTAGACCGTGGCTTTGAAGTGGGGCAAATCGATCCCACTCTTTTTACCAAGAGGGTTAAAGGGGAGCTTTTCATATGCCAACTTTATGTTGATGATATCATATTTGGCTCTTCTAACAAAGCTTTTAATGATGAATTTTCAAAGCTTATGACCGATAGGTTCGAGATGTCCATGATGGGAGAGTTGAAGTACTTCCTTGGTTTTGAGATCAAGCAATTGAGTGGAGGGACCTTCATCTCTCAAGCCAAATATATCCAAGACATGCTCAAGAGGTTCAAGATGCAAAATGCTAAAGAGAAGAAGTTTCCTATGGACACCAAGTGTCATCTTGAACTTAATCCAAAGGGTAAAGATAAGGATGTTGATCAAAAGCTCTATCGCTCTATGATTGGTTCTTTGCTTTATCTTTGTGCATCTAGACCCGATATTGTGTTGAGTGTAGGAGTGTGTGCAAGGTACCAAGCGGCTCCCAAAGAAAGCCACCAAACGGCGGTTCTTCGAATCTTTCGATATTTGGTTCATACCCCAAGGTTTGGTTTGTGGTATCCTAAAGGCTCAACTTTCTCTCTTGCCGGTTACACGGATTCGGATTGGGCCGGTTGCAAGGATGATAGGAAATCAACTTCCGGGGCTTGCCAATTCCTTGGTAGGTCCTTGGTGAGTTGGTCTTCTAAGAAGCAAAATTGCATATCTCTCTCCACCACCGAAGCCGAGTATGTGGCGGCCGCTAGTTGTTGCACTCAATTGTTGTGGATGAGGCAAACTTTAAAGGAATACGGTGTCCATTGTGACAAAGTGCCTCTTTTATGTGACAATGAAAGTGCTATCAAGATTGGCCACAACCCGGTGGAGCACTCAAGAACGAAGCATATTGAGATTCGCTATCACTTCATCCGTGATCACATCATCCGGGGTGATATTGAGCTTGGTTATATTCCCACGAAGATCCAACTTGCCGATATGTTCACGAAGCCACTTGATGAAGCAAGGTTCACTTATTTGAGGCATGAGCTAAATATCATCGATTCGGGGAGCGTCGCTTGAGTATCTTGCATACACACCTATCTTAGCTATTTGTTTGGTTTAGGTGTAGGCATGGACATAGGGGGAGTGCGGTCCTAATCCATTGGACTATCCCTCCCCCCATTATGCCGATAGAAAGAACTCATTTTGTCTCTATATTGTTCATTTTATGAATTGTGAGCTTAAATGACGAGTAGTGGCGGTGAACCCAAGATATATCTTCGCGGTGTCACACCACATACACTCATACATGGTGGCTTAGGCCACCGCCATCTTCTTTGTGAAGATTTGATCTTGTTGGAGCTTTATGGCCTTTTTGCCTATCCGTTGGTTTTTATGGAAAACACACTCAAATGATGCTTCTTAATGTTTTCTTTGTGCCTCTTACCAAGTTTGAGTGTGAAGTACCATTTCCAGTGACTTTGTGTCCCATCCCAGGCCTCTCCCTTCTGAAAACTTGCTCCTCTTGCATCTTGCATGTTCAACAACAAAATCTGGCATTTTTGAGTTGGTGGGGCCGGAAACTCCGGTCCTTTGGGCCGGAATATCCGGTCTGACTGAAGTTTCCGCCCTAAACCCGGAACTCTGGCTTAGGCCGGAGACTCCGGTGTTTAGGCCGGAAACTCCGGTCTGGGCAGTTCTCGCAGGGGTCCAAAAGGGGATCGGGGTGGGAGTTGACTTCACAACTCCCACACCCCCGACCCCCAACCTCTCCCCTGCAGCCGCCGCCGCCTCGAAGTGCTCCGGCTGCTCCCCGCCGCCGGAATCCGCCGTGCCTCCGGCCTACTCCTCCTCACCAACGCGGGGACCTTCCTCTCCTTCGTTTGGGCTGCACCATGGACAAAAAGGGTACCTCCTCTCTCTCCTTAGGTTTTTCACCTCGATCTAAGTTTGGAGAGTAGTTCCCCTAGTTTTTCATGGTGTAGAATCTTCTAGATGGCAAGGTGTATCCTAGATTTAACCCTAGAATTCTCAGCACAAAGTTTCTTGAACTAAATCGAGGTTCCCCATCTCAGGGCCGGAGACTCCGGTCTTCCAGGCCGGAAACTCCGGTCAGGGCCGGAATCTCCGCCCCCTGAGGCCGGAAACTCCGGTGTAGATCAGACACTTTGTGCCCAGAATTCTTTGGTTACTTCTTCTTTGGTTCCTGGACATGCAAGCTTATCCCCATGCTTTTCTCCTATTCTGTTATTTCACAGGTGGGCAGAGGACAAAGGCTTCCATGAAACATCCTGAAAAATCACCAAGAAAAGTCATCCGTGCTCAAACAAGGGACAAGCTTCTTTTTGACAGCAGTGCTGGCCGTCTGAGACAGCAGGTACCATAGATGAAGAAGCCACAAGACATGCTGCCCTAGGTGGTTTGATAATGAAGAAGAGGCCGAGAGAGCTCATTTTGACTCCTTGACCACTGTTTTGGGCATGGGGAAGCTCGAGTTTCGTCGGATGAGATCTCAGCAGTTCTATGACTTGCCATCCAACACCGATGATCCTAGGTTTCCAAGGAGAGAGCAGCAGCTGATCATGAATGAGATTTATGCCCGCATTGAGAAGCATATGGTGTGTGAGCAAAAAGTGTTGAGCCTTGAGAGCTTGGACAAGAAGCCTTATTTTCAAGAGGCCGTGTGGATTGCTCGGAAGCTTGGACTTGAGAGGCTCATCTCTCATGTTCATGAAGATTATGATATTCAGCTTGTGCATCAGTTCTTTGCCACAGTGGTGTTTGATAATGATGAAGATATCACCATGACTTGGATGACCGGTTCTCAAAAGTGCACCTCTAACTTTGTGGAGTTTGGAAGATGTTTGGGATACAAGTTCAAGGGTGCCACTACTTGTGTTGGGAAGAGGATGCATGTGGAAGGGGTAGCCTACAACAAACGCCGCTTGCGCCCTTTATATTCAGTTGCAAAATCCGTTGGCACCAATCAAGACCTCCTCCCCACCTTCAACATTTTCCTTCGCATGGTTCGGCTCAATCTTGCTCCTCAAGCCGGAAATGTGGATGCCATTCGAGGAGGGCTTGTCAATCTCTTATACCATGCTTACAAGGTGCTCCAAGCCGGTCCGGATTGTGAAGGCCAAGAAGTTGATGTCATGGATTTCATCAAGTGTGAATTGCTTTGGGCCATTTTTGAGCACAAGAACCCTCTCTATGCACCTTATGTGATGAAGCTCATCCTCTCCAAGGTCTCCAACATCGATACCTCTCGCCTCACCAAGCATGCCAAGGGGACTCTCCACCAACTTAGCAAGCACACCAAGCAACCGTCTTCCTCTCGTGCACCTCCTCCGCAATCTAGTAGTGAGGAAGCGGAGACCGAGGCCCCAATGCCTAGAAGGAGAAGCAAGAATGCCGACCCTCCCTCTATCTTCAAGGAAGGGCTCAAGTGAACTCGGAAGTGAGTAAACTCTCTTGGTGGAAGAGAAAGTTGCTTTGCATGGATGTTGCACTTCACAAGGAGAACCATGCCTCATATGTGAGAGAGAAGCATATCATTGACAACCAACAAATCATGATCAAGGAGTTGCGCAAGCTCAACAATGGTAGTATCACTCCTCCGGAAGAAGATGAAGATGGCAATCCTATTATCTCCTCCTCGTCGGCCGAGACTATCCTCTTGAGAAATGGAACGAAGACGTCTTTCCTTGGTCGGATTATGCGGATGTGACTTCATTGCCCTCCTCTTCTCGCAACACCGGCAAGGCTCCCATGAACCTTTCCGATGAGGACTACAATCAAGAAGGGGAAGGTGATGATGACATGGAAGAAAGCTCCGGGTGATCTCCATGGGTATCGTGTAGTTATGCTCTTTTCCCTTTTTGGCGTCTCGATGCCAAAGGGGGAGAAGTAGTTCTATTAGGTTCTCTCCGGGATTTGCATGGGTTGGACACAAGCATGTGCTTTTATCATTTTATTGCGCTTGTGTCCATTTTATGTTATTTGGAACTTATTTGCATCTTGTGTTGTGAACTATGTGAGTGTAAGACATT
The DNA here is from genome assembly GCA_947311845.1 of Poa pratensis. Lineage (NCBI taxonomy): Eukaryota > Viridiplantae > Streptophyta > Magnoliopsida > Poales > Poaceae > Poa > Poa pratensis. Next base: position 77,989,197 of record CAMZMU010000035.1, on the reverse strand, counting down.
GGATTTCTATTATGTATGGTTGAACCTATATTGTGCTATGGTTATATGGATGTTTATCTACATTTATATGCACAAGGTATGGTTTTTATCTCTAGGCTCAACCTACTTTGTGATATGTCTTGTTTGTGCTTTGTATCGTTTACATATCATGTCACCTTTTGTGGAACTTGTTTCTCTATATGTGTGCATTTGCATTCCAAAGCAAATGAGTTATATGCACACATCTAGGGGGAGCTTTTCCTTTTGTTAAACATGATAGTATGGTGAACTATATTGCAAATCCGTGTGTTGTCATCTAACACCAAAAAGGGGGAGATTGAAAGGACATTTTGTGATCTCTTAGTTTTGTGTGTTAGTTAACAACACTTGGATGTTTTAATCTGGTGCTAAGTGATGCAGGTTTTATTGTATACAACATATGCATCAACACCAAAAGAGAAAAGAGTTTCTGGAGCATTTCAGGCCGGAGTTTCCGGCCTCCAAGGCCGGAGTTTCCGGTCCTTGGTCTTGTCCTCGAAGAAACAGCAAGCTGCTGATTTGTGCTCAGCCCCTGGTGTGGGGCGGAGTTTCCGGCCCTCAGGACCGGAGTTTCCGCCCCTGGCCAAACATTCCGGCCCCAGGGCACCGGAGTCTTTGCCCAAGCCTCTGCTGCGAAGTTGCTGCTCAGCCCCTGGTGTGGGGCGGAGTTTCCGGCCCCCTAGGCCGGAGTTTCCGCCCCTGGCCAAACATTCCGGCCCCAGTGCACCGGAGTTTTGGCCCGAGTCTCAGCTGTGAAGAAGTTGCTCAGCTCCTGGTGTGGGGCGGAGTTTCCGGCCCTGTAGGCCGGAGTTTCCGCCCAGGCCGGAGTTTCCGGTCACTAGGACCGGAGTCTCCGGTGTGATTCTTCTCTGCAACGGCTACTTTTCTGGGAGGGGTATATATACCCCTCCATCTACCTCCAGCCAGCTAGCTCGCCCAGAATACAAGATCCCCATTGTTGCAAGCTCAAGAATCACTAGATCTCCCAATCCCTCCACCCAAACTTGTTGATCTTTGGAGGATTGAAGGAGAAGACCCCGATCTACATCTTCACCGAGCCGTTTGTCATTTCCCCCTCATTCACTTGAGGGACCATTTGCTAGGGTTTCCACTAGGAAAACCTAGCCCCCTATTGTACTCACTTGATTGTCTTTGTGACAGATTGTAGCTGTTTGGGAGCCCCCAATCCTTTGTGGGTTGTGCCCCAAATCGTTGTTGTAAAGGCTCCGGACTCCGCCTCGAAGGTTTCCGATAGTTGAAGTGAACCAAACCTTTGTGGTGCGGTTCACCGGAGAAGAGGGTGAGGCCTTTGTGGCCGTTGAACCATTGTGTTGGTTCACACCTCTCCAACGAGACGTACTCCCCTAAAAAGGAGGAACTCGGGATTACATCCGTGTCTCCGCGTGCTTTGACTTCGGTTACCTCTATCCTTGTTTACCGCCTTATTATATCGTGCTTAGTTGCTAGCTTGTCATATAGGTAAATTCACCGTAGTTGCATATCTAGAGAATTTACCTTTTGTGTCAAGCCTAAATTGAAAAAGACTAAAATTGGAGTAGCACCTATTCACCCCCCCCCTCTAGGTGTCATACCGATCCTTTCAGCAGGTCACCGTGGTCGGGCACGACGAGGCGGCGCCCGTGTAGCAGCAGGCATCGTCCAGGCGCCAGGGCGGCCCCAGGTCGCCGGCGTCCAGCGCCCGCGGAGCGCCTGAGCGTCCGCGGCAGTAGAAGTCGCCCGGCGGATGTCGTCGAGGAAGGCGAAGGACAGGCCCGGAGCGGATACACAGGACGGTGCCCGCCGTGGCGACGTCGTCCGGAACATCCTCAGTGTCGCGGCGGGACAAGGCGTCGGCGACCGTGTTGAGACGGCGGGGCGGTACTCGACGGTGAAGACGAAGCCGAAGAGCTTGCTGATCCACTAGTGCTGCGGAACGGTGGAGAGGCGCTGGTCCAGCAAGAACTTGAGGCTGTAGTGGTCCATGCGCACACGGAACGACCGGCCCCAAAGGTCGCCAGTGACGCACCGCCTGGACCAACCCGATAAGCTCGCGCTCGTATGCCGCAAGCTTCTGATGGCGAGCGGCGAAGGGGCGGCTGAAGAAGGCCAGCGGCCCCTCGCCCTGGTGGAGGATGGCGCCGAAGCCGATGCCGGAGGCGTCGCAGTCTACCACGAACGGCAGGTCGAAATCTGGCATCTGGAGGACGGGTCCCGTCGTGAGCGCCCGCTGGAGAGCCTCGAACGCCATAGTCAACTCCTCGTCCCAGGAGAAGGCGTCGCGTCGAAGGAGGCGCGTCAGTGGCGCGGCGATGAGGCCAAAGTCACGGATGTACTTTCGGTAGTAGCGGCGAGGCCCAAGAAGCCGCGGAGAGCCCGCGGTGACTGCGGGGTCGGCCACGCAGCGACGGCGGCGACCTTGTCCGCGTCCATCGCGACACCGTCCCGAGATGACGTGCCCCAGGTACGCGACGGAGGTCGTGCCGAACGAGCACTTCGAGCGCTTGAGGTGGAGATGATGCGCTCGAAGCTCGTTGAAGACGATGGCCACGTGTTGCAGGTGCTCTGCCCAGGATTAACTGTAGATAAGAATGTCATCAAAGAAAACAAGCACAAAGCGGCGCAAGTATGGGCTGAGCACGTCGTTCATCAGGGCCTGGAAGGTTGCCGGCGCGTTGGAGAGACCGAACGGCATCACAGGAACTCGAAGTGACCATGGTGAGTACGGAACGCCGTCTTCTCGATGTCGTCCGGGTGCATGCGCACCTGATGATAGCCCGAGCGAAGGTCGAGCTTGGTGAAGAAGCGCGCTCCGTGTAGCTCGTCCAAGAGCTCATCCATGACGGGGATGGGAAACTTGTCCTTGGACGTCATGGCGTTGAGGGCGCGGTAGTCGATGCAGAAGCGCCATGTGCCGTCGGCCTTGCGTACAAGGAAGCACCGGGCGGAGAACGGCGATGTCGAAATCCTGATGATGCCCTGCGCGAGCATGACCGCCACCTGGCGCTCGAGCTCGTCCTTCTGCAACTGGGGGTCGGTACGGGCGCACGGCGACAGGTGCCGTGTCCGGCAGCAGGTGGATGCGGTGGTCACAGGGCCGCGCGGGTGGAAGGCCCTGTGGCTCATCGAAGATGTCGCTGTGCTGTTGCAGGAGGTCGGCCAGGAGAGGATGCGCCTCGTCAAGTGCGGCCGCCATGAACTGAAGCTGCGGGGTCGCGGCGCCGGAGCCGCCGATGCCCGTCCACTGAACGCGACGGCCGCCCTCGCGCCAGAAGATGAGAGACAGCACGTCAAGGTCCCAAAGGATGGGGCCTAGTGTGGACAGGAAGTCGACGCCGAGGATGAAGTCGAACAGCCCAGGTCGATGCCGACGCAATCGATGGAGAAGGGCTCGTCGCCGTCAGGGCTCGTCGCCGATGATGACGGGAACCTGCCGCGCCACGCCCTGGCAAGCAAGGCGGTCCCCGTTGGCGAAGGTGACGCTGAACCGCTCCGCGCCCGCCGGCTGAAGTGCGAGCGGCGCATGGCGTCCCTGGGCAGGAAGTTGTGCGTCGAGCCCGTGTCCACGAGCGCGGTGAGATGCTCCCTGTTGATCATCACCGGGAGCAGCATCGTCTTCGCCGTTTTGATGCCCGCCATGGCATGAAGGAGACGACGAAGGCGGTCACGTTGACCGGCGCGTAGGTCGTGACGCCGGCCTCGGAGAGTGTGGTGGCGTCGAGCTCCGCGGTGAGGGACTCCACCTCCTCGTCGTCGACGGTCTCCAAGTAGAACAGGCGGGCGCACGTATGACCCGCATACGGCTCGTCGCAGTTGAAGCACAGGCCCTTGCGGCGCCGCTCGAGCTGCTCGGCCGACGTCAAGCGCCGGAAGGGATGTGTCGACGCGAGGGCGGCTGCAGTAGCGGCTGGCGGGGCGGGGCGCGTCGGGGTGGCGGCCGCCGGTGCGGGGCGGGTCGGGGGGCGCGCGCCGCGGCCCGGGAACGCCTGCTGCATGGCGTTGGCGCGTTGCTCGTATGCGCGCGCGTAGTACATGGCTGTCTGCAGGTCCTGGGGGTCGCGCATCTCGACGTCGACGCGGATGTGGTCGGGGAGGCCGCCGACGAAGAGCTCGGCGCGCTGCCGGGCCGTGACGCCAGGCGCATGGCAGGCCAACGTCTGGAAGCGGTCGGCGAAGTCCTGCACCGAGGTGGTGAAGGGGAGGCGACCGAGCTCGGCCAGGCGGCTCCCACGTATGGGGGGGCCGAACCGGAGGAGGCACAGGTCGCGAAAGCGTTCCCACGGAGGCATCCCTCCTTCGTCCTGCTCGAGGGCGTAGTACCACGTTTGTGCGGCGCCACGGAGGTGGTAGGAGGCGATCCATGTGCGGTCGGACGCCATGGTCCGCTGCCCCCTGAAAAACTGGTCGCACTGATTGAGCCAGTTCAGGGAGTCGACGGTGCCGTCGTAGGTGGCGAACTCCAGCTTGGTGAAGCGAGGCGGTTGCTGCACGTGCGGCGAGGCCATGTAGGCGCCCTCGTGGTGGCCCATCGCGACGGGAGGAGAGTACTGCGGCAACATGGAGCTCCCGGCGTACGGGTCAGTATACCCGCCGAGCCCCCCCCCCCCCCAAGGTGGTGGCGGGCGGCTGCAGCACCGTCGGCCGTGGCGGCGCCGTCATGTAGGTCGGCGTGTCGATCCACGTCGGCAGCGGGGACGCGACGACGGAAACCTGATCTGGGTGATCGGGAGTCCCTGGGTCGCGACGGTGGACGGTGGTGGTGGCGCGGGCGACGCCGGCAGGGTCGGTGGCGGCGGTGGCGCGTAGGGAGCCTGGAGGAAGGTGCGGAGGTTCGAGACCGCCGCGGTGAGGTCGCGGATCGCCGTCGACATCTCCGCCTGGGAGAGGAGGGGGGCCGCTTCGGCCGCCGGGCCGCGATGCCCGAGGCGGGCGGACCCGAGGTCGCCTGCGGCTGCGGCTGCGGCTGAGGGAACGGCGGCGGCTGCTGCAAGGTGGCGGTGGCCGCGCCGGTGGAGGCGGCGGCGGTGGTGGGGAGGCCGGAAGAACTCATCGAACCAAAGCAATCTGATACCAAATTGGTAGAGACTACGGTTCTACCAGGTCTCGGACGTAGATTATAGGGTTGGAAGTGAGGGCGGCGAGGCTGGAGGCGCAGCTGCCGGCGGCTGGGCGCCGTTGCTGCGAGAGAGAGAGAAGGCGGTGGCTAGGGCAGGGTGCGGCTAGGGTTTGGGCTCCCGTCTCCTGAGGGAGACAACAGAATATGTTTATTGTCTGCTTACAATCGAAGGGGCACATGTGTTTATATAGGAGGTCAGCTCCTCTAAACCCTAGATACTTGGGCTAAGCCCCTAATTCGACCCACTATTGGGCCTCTTCCGTGCATACTGTAGCCCGACCATAACAATGTAACACATCCTGACCGGCTACTCCTTGCGCACCCTGTGGCATGAAGTGATCTCCAGGATCCAATTTCCTTGAAGCCCTCCCGTGCCCAGGGATTCCTTCGTGGACTGGTGATGACACGACACTTTCTTGCTCATGCTAACAACGCAACGTAGTCAACTTCAACCGTGCACAACCCCACATCTCTACCCTTCTCGACATGGTTCGGGCCGAGGCCTGTCTGTAGGCCAAGTGGGAGCGATAGGGCTTGCGGTGATCCCCAGCCCACAGGTTGTGTCTAGTTATAAATCTGGGTGTTTGCCCCTAAGCAGGGTCGTACACAACTCTTTATATATGCATCAAGACGCAAAGATTTTGTATTTTCTCGGGAAAAATATGTAGTGGCAGTCCACAACTCCAAATTTCATTGGTTACTTGTGAAAAACTCAGTGCATAAAATTGGTAAAACATTAGTAACAGAAACGATTCAAATGCAAATATATCCATCTCAGAAATAACTGAAAATCTAACAGCTGCAAAAATTATGATGCTAATTGACTTCAACATAGGTACTTACTCTATTCGTATCTCCGGATCGACTTCAGTGACAGTTGAGCTGGTGGAGGTGCCAACAAAACGAAGATTGTTGTAGAAATCAACCAGTGCCCAAATAATAGGTTCATGAATATTTAACCTCCATGTTTGATCGGTTACCTAAAATGAAGAAAATTGTCCACTTATGGTACTGCTGATACTGTATAGATTTGTTTGTCAAAAAACTGCAAAGCAAGAAATATTACCCGTATATAGACATGCGGATAGGCTTGAATACCATTTGAAGCTACATTGCTTACAGCAATGTTTGCTTTGAAAACAGGATGATTCGAATCAGGTATGCTCTCAGTTGCGAAAGCAACAGGCATTATGGACAATGGCAATTGATTATCTAGTTGCAACTGGCCTATGATCAACTTAAACCTGAAAAACGTTATACAACAGCAGAAAATTTCAGTGTTGCAAGCAATATTAGGATAAGAAAAAAAAACATCTATAGGGCGCTCCTTTTTAAAAAAAACAAATGCTACAGAGCTAGCTTCATAGCAACTGTACCTCAACCACTCAACTATTGCAAATCCTTAAAGGGGGTGCGATTTGCCTAAACCAAGAAGCTGGTTTAGTAAAAATATGAAAGTGACAACAAACTAAAGGGACCTCCTAGATGACAAACATTTCTAAGCAACACATGCACCTTTTTAACCAGACTGCAAACATATTACTTCAGGTTCAACATGGTGTAGCTGTATTTGTCATTTTCTTTTGTGAAAAGAGCCGCTTCAAGAACTAGCAGACTTGTATGATGCACAAGGTGAAGAAATAAGTACGGAGTATATCTCAGAATCCCCACAAAATGAAAATGCTCACTCTTGCTTAGAAAGAAAGGTGATTCTCCGCAAACATGTGTGGGTATGAACATAATTTTGATCAAACATTATGTGTGGGAAGCTTACCTACTAGTGGTCCCAGAGTCATAACCAGTCATGTATGAGATGAAAACCTTCTGCAGATTTAAGTACAAAAGCTCTCTTGGCTTATGGTCAATCAAAGAGACTCCAACAACTCCAAGTTCAATAATAAGCTCTAAAGGTCCAGCTCCTGTCTCTGTCTCATTTTGCTTCAACGTAGATGAAATCCGTTCAGGTTCATGTTCAGGCAACCCCTCCTCTCTTCTTGGGCAATCGGCAAACTTCAATATTGTGATATCGGCAGTTTCAATTATATTGAACTTGACGCCATGCTCCCCAAAACTGGTGGAACTTGCAACGGGGTTTTCCAGGTCAATACACTGGAAACTAGTAACATCCCCTTTCTGTATGCTAACATCAACAGCTTTCTGTCCATATGGATCATCCCACGAATATTTTCTTGTCGAAAGTGGTTTCACTTGGATCCAAGTATCTTCACCTAAACCAGACTGGCGAGTACCAATAGTTGTATTACTTGTCCGGTTCTCAATCCTGAAACCAATCATATCACGGTCATAGTTAGAGAGATGAGGATACACGTCCACAAGCTATTATAAGATCATTGAATACCTGATTGGCCCATCTGCGTGGTCCAAGCGGAATACAACCAAGAATCTTGAACCTTCCTCATTACCACGTATTTCAGCTTTTACGAATTTCTGTGTACCATCCTGCTTTCTCATTGCTATCACAATGGTATCTTCTTTTACTATATCCAGAGGCTGACACCAATCAGTATCCACCAATCGGACCTTCAGATAAGATAGTCCGTTACTGTCAATATGCCTTATAACAATTTTACCAAGAAAGTATAAAATGAAGGGAATTGAGATATCTGGAAGTAAAGTAGAGCTGTAAAGAACATCCAAACATGATTATAATTATTCTCGTTTCCGAGGCAATGCAGCCATAAATCATGCTATTTGCAATGTTTAGTACAATTAATGTTTACGGAAGCAAAGCAAGGAAAATTCAAATACTCTCTCCGTTCACTAATGTAAGACTTTTTAGATTTTTCTTGATTCAAATGTATCTAAACTTATTTTGTACATATATTCACGCATTTTACTATGTACGTAGTCAATATTGAAATACAGTAGAATGCCTTACATTAGTGAACGGAGGGAGTAACAGACATCTAAGACTTAATGAGAGTAGGAGGCACAGTAACTGACATCTAAGACTTAATGAGAGTAGGAGGCACGAGGCCAGTAGGCCCGGTGTAATTTCCTCAGTCCTTCTACAAGATACTCTCCACCTTCCATATAATATTTCATTTAAGTACATAGCTATGGATACTATGTTCAAATGCAACTGAAAATGAAAATGGACCAATGAAAGATTCAATGTACATAACTTAAGAAGCATCTGTTAATCTAAATGATGCATGAATAACCAGATAACATATATGAGGAGTCACAAAATATTTGTTTAGTTCTGAATAACCACTTCATGAACAACTAATGCATACAGTTACTCTAGCAAGAGCTACCATTATGGACGATAAGTATTACCTGCAGTTTGTCTGATCCCGCTTCAGAGTACAAAAAGGACACTCTCCTGTCATATGCATGTAGGACCTTCGGCTCATCTCCAGTACTAAGTTTTATGAACAAATCCTGTCCAACCCTGTTTGTAAACGTTGTGTATGGCCGTACATAGATAACCTGTAATACTATGACATGAGGTGAACTGATTTAACAATTCTCATAGGAAGTTAAAGATTAACATTCAGTTACCTTTGTTGGAACAGCCTGATATGAGCATGGCTTTGAGCAAAGAAGTATATGTGTGCACTTCCCATCATTATCATGGCAGAAAGATCAACTGCACCATCCTGAAGAAATAATAAAAAAAATCATTTTAAGAACTGAAGTGCTTCACAAAAAAACACGAACTCGGATCCAAGCTAACCATGTCACCAAGAGGTGATAATTCTTTGAGAGCTCCAAACTGTCCTCCTCCATGTCTGCAGACACATGCTGAGAGACCTAAACCCTTAAAATTTAACCCAGATGCTATGGTGTATCCGTCGACCAATTCTTCATGTTCTATTTCATAGAGAAGTTTATCACTTCTTTCCGCACGTGGACGCGGAAGATAGCGTCTTTTGTCTCTTCTTCCAGTGATATCAATAAATTGCAAGGTAAGTGGAGGCAATCTTGCAAATGATATCCAATAGGGAACATATATTCTGATAACCCTTGCCATCAGATAGTCCTTATCACTGCTTTGTTCCAGCATAATTTGTACGGTCCTACAAAAGAACAAAAGCTGTAAAGTGGTCTATAATATTATCAAACAAAACATTTCCATGTTTGAATTCTCACCTTCCAGATAGAGAACTTCTTAGATTGATGAATTTTGATGGGACTTCGGTGGGATGTGATATTGGGACAGCCTCCTTGTAATAGGAAAAACACATGTGAACACTCACGCTAATAAAAAGCTAAAGGATCAGCTATAACAGAAAACAAAGTCATACATACATGTACTGATTCCCATCCCCCATGTGGAACAAGGGACAAGTAGAGAGGATTTCTTGGATCAACATTCTGAACCTTGATAAGCTCACCAGGGTTTAAGGTGCCCGGAGCAACTCGTCTCTTCCTCATCAAGGCGGCTGGCACTAACGGTGTAATGTGCAGGAATGGGAAGATAATATGTCAACGATAACGGGGATTTGATAACTATACTCCAATCGTATATTGGGTCAGTTCGAACATCTTTGCCAATCTCCTTGGCCTCTATACTCAGGCAAAACCATAATCCTTGACAAGTACTGGAAGATCCATCTATCTGTGAGCAAAACAGTAAGTTTTCAGATTCATACATATCTGATACACATATATCTAGGATCTGCTCATTCCGGAACTCAGTTTGACTGCGCCTCTCCTGGACATCACTCCAGGAGTGATGCACGAGTTCATGATCAATATTCGGTCTTAGTTGCAATGTAAAAGGCACAACAGGATCCGAGAGGCCTGACAATGGGACTGGGATGGAGGAACCAGGCTCCAACACTCCTATTGCTATTTGATCGTCTTTATCAGAATTCACTCCCTGGCCATCTGATCCCGCAGTTTGAGAATTTCTTCCTTTTAGACGCAAATCAATAGCAAAATCAGTTGAATTGGTGATTGAAACCAGGGAACGTATGCCAACGTATCTGTTGCCCTCCTTGACTGTTGCTTCACTAGCAATCACACAATCTCCAAACCTCCAACATGCTGCTGGCACAGCATAGTTCAACTTCATATTTGTCCAAGGACCATCTTTGGAAGGACTAATTTGAATATATCCAGTCCTGCTTCTGCTAGGACTGGCTCTGCTTCCTTGTTGAGCACTACCTCTACCAGAAACAAGCACCGCGAATCTTATTTTCCCACTAGGTTTAACAGTTTCATGTTCCTGCATAAGTATATTTAACGTCAAGCTATCTTATTCAGATATATATTTCCCAAAAGCACATTACTTGTGCATTCTATTAAAAAAACTAAATGACTATTCTACAGCGTTGAACATTAGTTCTCACCACTATCTTGGTTGACATAATGTCTCCCAAAGTCAGTTCAAACTTTGCACCGTCATAACTTGAGGTAGAAGGGAGCTTTTGCACTACTTCCTTCAGTGGAGCAGAGTAAATACCAACGGGTTGACCTGTCAGTAAGACATGATAGAATATAAACAAGTGTAGGGAATATGGAAAAAAAGTGTAGGGAACACAAAAAAAGTTAGTAATTAACAAGATCACAAACCTCTACCAGCATCAAGGACAAGTAGTTCCAGAATATAATTCTCCTGAGATGTTAGTTACCAGAAAATATAGATGTTAGAGCAATTACCAGTCAGAGAACAAATGACGTGGAAACTCAAATTAAGTGCTCGATTCCCATACCTCGGATCCGACTTTGAAAAAAAACATTTCATTCCATACCACGTTTCTCGTGATTTGTGAAGAACTTTCTCCAGGAGCAGCACAAGTACGGGCACTCTGTTGCTGAACACCAGACACAGAACTACCTCCAGAATGGAGCCGCACTGCGGTCATATACTCGCCTGTTGCTAATCCTTTACCATCGTGGATCTGTGAAAGAAAAATAAGTTTAGAATGAGCAGAAACTTGTCTCTTTTGCAAATTTATTTAGCAAATAAGTTATTCAAAATTCATCATTGAACATACGAAATGGATGATTTCAACAAATTAGATACTTTTAATCATAAAATAGGTATATACCGAAAGAAGAGAGGCACTCAATATTTAACATTTTCAGGGAGGGGCAGGCTTGGTTCTTGCCTTACAAGGACGAGTTTTTTCAGGTACAGACCAGTGTTTCGACAGGCCTACCACATGTGCATCTGACCTAGGGTTGGTCCATGAGGGTCATAACTCTTGTGTAATATTCTATCGCTAATCAAGAGAGTTCAGAATAGACATTCTCCCTACCTACCTACCATACCAAATTCTCATAACCTTGTGATGTTTGTTGTTGGTTACAATCTTTGTTTTTCTTTCAGCTTTCAATTTACTTGCGATGTTTAGGCTTTTCGGATGTACCTTGGTTCCTACATAACCTTGCAAACATACACTACTTTTATTAGCAATATAATCTAGTAGGGCTCTCCCTGCTGTTCTCAAATTACAAAATACTAGCATTCATATTCTGAGGCATGTGAAATATGCAAGGAGAAGGGAACAAATAGATGTGGAGTTAACATCTACTAATTTGCCAACAGATAAGCATCACGCAAACATGAAAATGTAACAGATGCTTGAAAAAAGAAAAGACTTGCCTCAGCATCTGCGATAATAGCAGTTATCATCAGACGATATGACCTAATAGCTTTCCCTTTTAAATGAGAATCCAGTAGATCCCTAGATGCTGGAACTTTTATAGATCGATCATCCCCAGATGGCAATAGAGTAATATCTGAACTCCTATATTCGGTTGTTCTTACATATATGTCTTGACCAAGTTTGTTTTGTGGGATAACATAATAATTTCTTCTTTGATGCACATCAAGAATTGAACTCTCGGGAGGGGAAGATGTTTCCTGGTCATTGAATGAAAGAAAACTTACTCAGTACACAGATGACAAAAGAAATGAGTAAATTTTTTGTAGTATAAAAGATGCCAACACTACTAGGAAAACCATTATAGATAGGTTACATTATGTGGCGCACCCTTAATTGGTGCGTGCGCCACAGAAAGTCATATTTCTGTGGCGCACCTAGCCATGTGCGCCACAGAAATGTGACTTTCTGTGGCGCACCAACTGTGGCGCACATGGCCAGGTGCGCCACAGAAAGTTATCCGGGAGGCGGGTTAAAAATTGAAAAAAATAATTCTGTGGCGCACCTGGCACGTGCGCCACAGAAAGTTGACATTCTGTGGCGCACCACAGAAAGGTGACATTCTGTGGCGCACCAAGCTTGGTGCGCCACAGAATTTTTTTTTCAAATCGCACCCCCCCGTGGATCGTCTTTTTTGTCTTGCAGGAATTAAAGGAAAATGATAAAAATTTCAATAAATAAAATCCTTTGACATGTAGTTAGGTTTGAGTGTCTAGTAGGTATAGAAATTTTGAAAAATGAATTTTGACTTTTTCTGCAACAAACAGGAAAAAAAACTTGTAACGGCCATAACTTTTACATACGACGTCGAAATAACGCAAATAATATGTCAAAAAAATCATGAGAAAAATCCGAGTTCGATTCCACCCGGGTTTACCCGGTCAGCAATTCACACATTTCTCAAATTTCAAAAGAAAAAAAAGTTATTTCAAAACAGACGATTTTTCGCAGCAAAATCAAAAAAATTCAAAAAATTCAAAAATTCCAAAAAAGACACAGAAATGTATAACAAAGAAAAGTGTTGACTTTTCTTGACTTTTTTAAATTTTTTGGATTTTTTTGGATTTTTTAGATTTTTTGAATTTTTTTGGATTTTTTTGATTTTTTGAAATTTTTTAAGTTTTTTGAATTTTTTGGGATCTTTTGAAACATTTGAATCTCCTTTTGAAAATTTAGAAGTTTTGAAAAATCTGAAATTTAAAAACACACGTTTATAACATATACATAACATATACACATACAAGACTTAAGAGGATACATATGATATATATATCAATAAGAACTTGAGTAGCACAAGGGTAGGTGAAGTGGGTGAAACTTAGAAGTTAAGCGTGCTAGGGTTGAAGCAAATTGAGGATGGGTGACCTAGCGGGAAGGTATCAGTTCAAAAAATTCAAAAAATCTGAAAATAATTCCAATAATTAGGATTTTTCATATTATTTCATATTTTGATTTTTCTGATTTTTTTTGAAACTTTTCAAAAAAAAATCGTAGTTTTTGAATTTTTTGAATTTTTTCAGAATTCTGTGGCGCACCTGCCGTAGTTTTTGAATTTTTTCAGAATTCTGTGGCGCACCTCACAGAAATCGGCCAGGTGCGCCACAGAAAGTGGATTTCTGTGGCGCACCATGGGCGAGTATTCTGTGGCGCACCCAGCAATTCTGGGGGTGCGCCACAGATAAGGCTTTTCCTAGTAGTACAACATAGTAACTTTTTTCCAATAGCCCAAACTAGCGCAAAGAAGAGAATTAGCTACATATTCAGAAGAAAAAAATAAACGTTTTACCTTCCTGTATAATTCATCACCAAGGGTAATATTGCTCCAGCTAAGATAAGCTTGTGATAACATGTTTGTATTTGAAGCTGACACATTCAAATTCAGATCTCGTGTTGAGGTAATACGGACTTGGCTAGGAGAACCTGGTGTATTCACATCATGCTGGTACCTAAGATCAGTCACAAATATTAAGTACAAAATTATTACAAAAATAAGAACACTTCAATGAAATAGATCAGTTCGTTTTATGAATTACAGTTTTCAATAGAGAGGTAGGGGAGGCCCACCCGCCCCCTCAGGCCCTGTTTGTTTCTAGGGGTTTTGTGGGGATTGGTGGGGATTATCCCGGTCAAATCCCAAATCCCCACATATCTCTAAAAGGCCTTTTGTTTCTAGTGTATTTATCGGTTTTATCCCCAAAATTCCCCAAAACTCTAGTGTATTTTTTTCAATAACCAAAACACTACCCCTCCCTAGTGGATTGGGGATTAAGGCCTTGTTTGTTACTAGGGTATTTTAGGGGATTGGTGGGATAATACTCTAGTGGATTGGGTGAAACCCCAAACTTCACCCATTGGGGATCCAATCCACTAGGTAGGGGTAGTGTATTGGATCTCTTAGGGGATTGAGAAAAAATAAACTAGAGTTTGGGATTTGTGGGGAAAGGTGTGGATAAAACCTGCCCAATACACTAGAAACAAACGATGTTTTGGGATATGTGAGGGTTTCAGGGTTTGACCGGGATAATCCCCACCAATCCCAAAAAAAACTCTAGAAACAAACAGGCCTTAGGATTTGATGGGATTGGGTGAAACTGAAGCTTGGGGTTTCACCCAATCCCTGTGGGGATTATCCCCATTAATCCCCACAAAAACCCTAGAAACAAACAGAGCCTCAATGAGGCAGTTAGAAGGGAGAAACTCTTTTTTCTAGCTTAATTCATTTCAATGCTTGGCGTCCCCTTCTATAGAGGACGGAGGCTTAACAACTTATAATGAAGATATAGAGCAATCTAATCTAATCGTAACTAATTAGACTAACCAAAATGAAACTAATTATATCATTCCTTGCCATCTGTGGTGCGCCGATGACGCTGTGCACCTTACCCGCTGGTTGCGTGGGCCATCTTACAATATAATGGTTCTCTATTTAGTCTTGTGATTCTTTGTCTACTTTCTATGTTGGTACATGACATATGGCCTCATGGGAAGGTAAACCAGGCAAAACCTGTTCTTAGCCAGGCTAAGCAATTATTGAATAACAAAACTTATGAACAAAAAGTGTCTACAGTCTAGCCCTGAAAACAAATACTATAAAAACAAGTATGTTGTAAATAGCAAGATACCAACACGAATTATGTGCATCTTGCATGAGTTAATGCATGGAGGAGTTACCTAAGAAATCCATCTGTTGGTTCAATGAAGGGCTCCCACGAATTACACTTGTCATTGTAAGATCTGGCCGCAAAGGACAAACTCACAGTTGCATTAAGATGGTGAGGACCCCCATGATAACTAAATCCAACACCATCAAAGGACATGCCGAATAATGGCACCATCTGCAAACACAAGTTCAAAATGAATATGAGAACAGAGAGAAAAACGGAAAAGTGTTTGTGCTCCCGAGCACATTTGCTCCTGGTACTTTCAAAAAATCAAAACAAATATTTATAAGTTTCAAAAAAATCTGAAAAATTCGGGACGTAGTTAATGATGTGTTCTACAAACGTGCAAAAGATCAACTTCAAATACATTGTATTCGGAGCTACACAAAAATGACAAAATCTAATAAATTTTGAGATTTGAAAATAAGCATACTCAGATCCACAATTTTGTTATTTTTGTATAGCCCAAAATACAAAGTATTTGAAGTTTATTTTTCGCACGTTTGTAGAATACACCAATGGCTACATTCGAGATTTTTTTCAGAATTTTTTGAAACACGTAAATATTTTTTTTCGATTTTTTTAAAACGCCAGGATCACTGGTGCCCGGGAGCACAAAATCAGAAAAAATACAATTATTCAGAAATTAACACGATACAAACAGCTAGCTGCGGTTAAAAAAAGAAAATACAAACAGCTAGCAGTTAAGATCTCAAAATTTGATAGCAGTCAATTGCTGAAGTGCACTTGGACATGACTCACCATTCCTCCATAATCATCAAAGGAAACAGCAGAGAATGTTTTTATCTCAGCATCAATAATGATATTATCTGAACTGCTAGCTGTAGGTGGACCAGCAAGCTTCAGCGCAAGTCTTCTTGGAGGTTTACGGAATTCACTTCTAACAAGAAATGTACCAGCATCCTCATCAACAGTCCATAAACTAAAACTTTCAGATGTTCTAGCACCAGATGAATCCCAGACGCTTTCCTCAGAAAATTGACCCCCCGTCACCATGTCACTTCTAATACATCTTAGCATACTGAAGTCCTCTTTCGTCGGTGAACCTTTAGATGCAACACATCCTAAAGCAACAAAACCTGGTGGAGCTTGAGGGTAATAGAATGATATACCATCTCTACCCGGTGCTTCTTGATTTGACCAACAAGATTATAACGTTCTGGGGCCCTTAGAAAGGTATCTTCACCAGTGTCACGAAGGATAACAGCTGAATTCGGTGGTTCATACCTAAATTAGAAGTTAAGTTTAAGTTGCATATCACCACAAAAGTTTTCGTAAGAAGATGAAAAAGGTATATCAAATCAATTATACCCGCTAAGAGCAATGTCCCCAAAGTAAAACATTCCTTCAGACATCATTGGACGCCATATTGAGAGCTTTTTTGGTGCAGACATCCCATCGTTCGACCAAACTAGTTTGAAGCTTGCTACCGCTTCAAACAGCCGACCTGAAGTCAACGCTGATCTCTCAATCTGAGGAGCATCATTCCGACTATCTTTCCCTCCAGAACTATTCTTGGAAGATGTGTCGGCACTAGTGAACAGCATATGGTGAAGATCGTAAGCATTTATATGAAGACTGACATTTGCAGGGTCTCCAGGTAAAAAGGTACCAAAAGCATTATCAACACGCCAAAATGACGTATGAGCATTGGCCCTGCAAAAATATAATGTGTGATGAGCATCTTCTATACCCGCACAACAAATATAAAGACAGGTGTTCAAGTTACCTCAGTGCAATGCAATCCCTTAGACCACATGAAGAAATCAAGGATGAAGTTAAACAAAAAACTGAAGATAAAGGTGGTTCAGCAGTTCCAGCTGAAGCCACACAACCCATGGCAACATAGCCAGCAGGCGCTACAGGTAACCAAACAGAGCATAGCTGGTTGATATTCGAGACATTGTTCTCTGAGTCATTGTTATCACGATGAAGTTCATTTGTTGGAGGACCAGATTGCCAGATTAATTTGTATGACAAAGGCCTTTTCACTCTCGCAACGTTTGTGTTCAAAGCAAGGACACCTTTAGTTGGGGGGTCATTCCTAAGATGAAATAAATGATCAATGTCAACCAAATTGTCCCATCATCAACAGACAAATATAAGAAAAAGTATTTAAGAGTAATCACAGACATTGGGGTGAGGTAATCGCCGAAAATGGCATATCCAGATGGCGCACGTGGTCGCCAAAAAGAATAAACTTCATCCTTTGCATCCCCTAAAAACAAAGTCAAACTCCATAAGACTTTATTCAAGTGGACTAGAAAGTAGGAAAATACAATAACAAAATTATCAACTTCTGGCATACCCTGCATAGTTGTAACTTTATCAAACTGAGAGCACATCAGTGACATTTTCTTTGACGACATCCGGAGAAACGCTGAAATTTCTTCCTCAACATCTAGAACGAGTCTCAGAATACTAAAGGAAAAGTTCATATATATTTCAGAAACCAGCAGATGCAAATTTGTCTTTCCAGATGCATTGGAGTATTTCATGGACATGTCAAAGGGTTCTAAAACTCTGATGCCATTACTCTCCATCTTTAAACCAAGTATGTTTCCACTCATATCCATGCTGTCACCTTTCATTATAAGCCTGCCACATAACAAACAGTTAAAATAAATGTGTGTTGTGGCACATGTTGGAATAGGAACAAGAAAAAATCCTCCATAGAAAGGGTGAGCTTTAGTTTATCTCTGGAAATACATTTTCAATATTTTCTGGTGGGATGAAATATAATATTTGTATAAAGTGCACTATCTGGCTATGAGCAACAGTCTAATCCCTTCTATCCAATTTGCAGTTGTCTACTGAAACATGTCATTTATAAGAAAAAGGACACAATATACATCTGTCGAGAATAAACATTCATTGGTACTTGACGAGAATTGTATTAACAAGATTTCAGTAAAAGTTGCCCATGGGTAAGGAGGAGCTAGGGATGGTGATTCCTTTGAGCTCATGAGCACCTCACTGATGCCCAGGAGACTAGGACACGAGCTCGAGTAGCTGCTGCAGGCAACTACAAGGTGGCTTGCGGAAGTGAGGGGTGGCCATCGCGCGTGGATGCGGCGACACGAGAGAGAGAGAGAGAGAGAGAGAGAGAGAGAGAGAGAGAGAGAGAGCTTTGAACGGGAGGAAGACGACTGGTCAATGTTACAACAGAATGGGTTGGGTATATTCATTGGCAACGGGCAATTACCCTCCCCATACCGAGATTGCAATGCGTAATTTTGTTTTATCCATACCCTACCCAAATATACGGGTATTACTTTCAGTGTCGAATTAATCCGTACTATACCGTGCCCAAAAAAGAATAGTGTATCTGCATTAAGCCTGTGTATTAGTTTCACTGGTTCTCGACATCACGGAAATTTTCTATACTGAAAGTTTGCAGCTGTACATAATATAGCATTAGTATTGATGACTGTTCCTTTCATGAATTTCGATTTTAGAGATGCATCATGCACTTACTGCGAGCAATGACACATCCCCATGGGAACTAAAACAACATAAAATGGTATAGATCTCTCTAGTCTCTTTTTTTCTGAATGGTTTAAATCAATTCTAAGATAAAATTCGAGAGAACTACATTCATCCTAGGGGTAATCGAATACTTAACCTGCAAAATGCATCTGTACGGGCATGAATGACCTTTGTTGATAGCGCCACATTTTCACCAGCATCCCTTGATGTGCTGTAGAATGTAAGCTCTGGTCCAATAGCCTGAGAAAACGAAGTTCAAGCAAGCACACAATCAACAAAAATAAATCATGTATGAGCGCTTCAAGATTCACACCTAGCTGTAACCAAGGCATAGTCGCACAAGGTTTTACCAGATTCAGCAATGACTATACTTGAATCCAAAATTATTCTTTTTATCGAGATACATAAACATGTTCATGAAGTGCAGGATTAAAACTTAAGAGAATATCCATGTGAAGAATGTGAGATTGCTTCAATCAGACAAAAATGGACTTTGACAAAGGCTAGTCCCACCACACACACACACACACGATGCGGTATAGAAGTTCGACCTTAAACAATAAGAAGCAAGATAGTAACTTGCACATTACTGGTTTGAAATGTAAACTAAGTCAACACTCCAACTATCCAGTTTGAGCAGCATTTTTCTGATTATCACCAGTAACCATCTGGAACCAGTACTGAAGTACCAGAAAGAGCCATTGTTGTAATAAGATCCAGGGTCTTGATGATGATAGAAAAGATAAAATAACGCCATTCACAAACTATTCAAGAGTTAAAGTATCTGAATTCAAGCCTACAACACAGAATCCAAGTTTATATCAACTATAGCTAGACATGAAAAGCAATACCTGTAGTTCAATTATGAATTCTGTTGATCTATCAGAACTTTCATTTTCAACAATGCCTTCCGAAATTTCCTCATTAAGAGTCGGCTGGAGACCATGATTTTCGGGAGCATTTTCTCTTACTAGGTAGACATGGTCATCTTCTGATGCTGAATACCAGCAATCACTTCCAAGAGATATACAGGAGTCCAGATACTCACCATTCTGCAGCAACATATTGCATCATAAAACTAAGAAAATGTATATTGCAGAGAAGAAAGTAGAAACAACAAAGATTGGAAGCATAGAACATTACCACTATCGTGACATTTCGGAACTGCAATGTCTTACCACCAAGCACATGGATGAAACTTTCAGCACTAGGGCTTGAAAGAATCCTCCCCTCTCTATCCCGCAAATATAATTTGCCACCATTTCCGTCATATATAAAGTGGTCAAACTTTTCATTATCAACAATCAGAGGTTTTTGAGGTGAAAGACTAAATGCTGAATGCTCCTGGTAATAAAGTTTATCAGTGAACGCTACTGGACATATCATGTGTAGAAGATCCTTGTCTTCGTCATTGGATAACAGACTGCGAGTGGATGGCACAAAGAATTCGATTGTTGCCAGTAAGAAGTCAAGTGCCACAAGAAACTTTGGCCGCTGAACGCATATGGAGACAGAAGACGAGGATTTTCGCAGTATAGCATCGAAAATGAGCATCGAGGGGATTGGCTCGAGGCCTAGATCCTTCTGTATTCTTCGTTCACCTGAATCAAGTTCATTAGGATTATCATAGCCATCAGCAGATGACGTGTCTCTGACTGTTGATGATTTCCCAATGGCAAGCCTTAACTCATCTTTTGTTCCTTCACGATCATCGAAAACAGAAAAGCCTTTAAGTGTAGCGAAAAGGAAAGTCTCCTCCTGTGTGTTTGATTTATAGAGAAGCCAAGCACCACTCGCCTGAGAACGGAAGATTACATTGTCATATACACTAGTTTAATGAAGTAAGAAATGCAAGAATTTTCGATTTCGGCATGGGGCTCATATCTTGTTGGAGAATACAAGGAACATGCAGCAGGTCAGGTCAACATCTTAACCTTTTCAATTATATTTTTCGAGTAATAGAGATTTCTTAAGAAACAGACACATGGAGGAAGAGTATTGCAAAGTGAGGTTACTATTGCCAACGGAAATGTCCAGGATTCTCTCAGCCAGAACAAAACCAACAGATGCAAATACAAAACAGTCCCAAACACATGAATAATATGACGTTAAAACCTTGAAGCAGCAGACACAAAGAAAACTAAGTGCACCATAAAGGCATTCTAGGAGTAATTGATAGAACCAGCTTTGTCCAACACAAAGAAAAACATGTAAAGGAAATCATGGAAGAATACAAAAATACTCTACTTCTAAGCTAACTAACATAAGATCTCAGCAAAGGAAGAAAACACCGCAGAGTGCTACCAGCCGGAAACGAAAATGAGAAACATACAAAGTCTTCAAAGGATTCAGATAAATATAGCTAGCAATATCTGGTACTATTTGAGTTTACGGCATGTAAAATACTGTCCAGATAAACATCATGTCAAAGAATGCCTGCTTCTAGAATTACCGCGATTTCATTTAATTCATTTCAAAGCTGCCATTTGGGAATCATATATCATTTAGGTAGATGTGCAAGAGCTAAAAAAATTGCAGAAAAGGTTCAATATTTTCTTTAAATCTGCACATGCAAGTAAATACGCAAAATCATACAAGTGTACCGAATGAAGTTGATCCTTATCCGTGAGGGCATTTGATCGTTATCTGTTAGCGCAGGCAACTACGCAAAGCTAAAAGCAAGGTATTTCTTCTCTTGATAACTGGAATGGAATCAGTATGCACAAGTCTCTGCTGAGTGCTCACTACTAGTGACTCGTGAGGACTGGTTCCAGTTTGTGAAAATTGCAATGAAAATCTAGCAACTTTCTTCTTGGCTTTGGGCAGATCACTATCAACTACTGATCTTTTCCCCCATAAAACAAAGTTGATCTTTTAGTTAGAACTTAGAATTATACTCTTATTAAACTCTCACATGTGACTTGGTTATCTTGAATAAACATAAAGCATCTATCAACAAACATTGATTACTAATGTTGGTGTCAGGTCAGGTGACATATTACTCCTACAAATAAACATACTGGTAAATGTTCGGTATGTCATTTGTCTCTTGAATAAATATACTGCCTCAGGCAACAATATTGACTACTGATGTCGGCGCCAGGTGAGGTAACACATTACTGCTACCTCTGAACTACTGCTCCAGGTTTTACTAGACGACCAAATGGGCACTGCAGTTTCAGCAATACTGTAACCGACTAACGGTGGTACTTTATTACACAAGTCCGTTCAGGGCAGGACTCAATATGGTTATAGGACAAGTCAAAGCAAGGGAACACACGTGGAAATAAAGTGGTAAACATGTGTAGCAATCAATGCACTTCCAAAACATATTCCTTTAGAAAGAGTACCTGCACGCTAGCAAGAGGAGAATCCCTCATTGATCCCGAATGCAGAGAAAGCTCGACTAGACTTATTGAAACAGAAAATTTATTTGCTATCCATGTTTCTGCATCTTGGGACAGGTCCTGAATACTTTCAGAGGAAATAGAAGATGCAGAAATATGAGATTCAGATGTTGAAGTTCCATCTGGAGGACCATCCAGAGCAGGTACAACATGTGGTGCCTCAGCAAAGTTTGATGATGCACATTCAGATATAACTTCGTATTCACGATTGGATAATGATGCTTTCAGAACGTCCACCTGAGACAGCCAGATGAAAAATGAATATTGAAACAATACCCAAACTATAAAAAAATGTAATTTTCCTATGACCAAAGAAATTTACGTAAATATTTGTTCTGCGAACGTGAGCTACCTTAATTGCTGCCTCCACCACTGGCAACTGGTGCATCAGATCACGCAATGATCTACGAATCTCAACGGATAGACCTTCCACATCGTGTATTATAGTTTCACCCCGCACCATATCCATACCAATAGTTAAATTTATGTCTTTTACCTACAAGAGAATTATGCAACGACAGTTATACGAAATTATAAGATCAACAGTAACAAACTAGTAATCTGGATTGCACTGATGAAGGAGAAGTGCAAAGAGGTGTGATTCACCTAATACTCTACAACGGAACCAAAAGATATTCTACATAGATCTAAAGAGAAGACAGAATAACCTTTAACATGTGTACTTTTCCATTCTACCATCCTCCCTTTCCTTTAAACTTGAAGGCACAAGTAAACATTGAACAGTTCATGTATTTGATTGGAGTGACCCAAAATAAGTATAAATGTCAAAAATTCTACTATAAAGATTCTAAATGGCTAGGCTAAACCCTGTTTCTTTCGCGTGCTCCTCTTGTTATTTGCATGTGCTTTTTTCGAAATCAAACAAAATGTTTGACTAGGTCTGTCCCCTACTGTTGTCGTCCAGATAAAACATGTGCATGCAGTAAACTTACTGTAACTGTCAAAATTTCCATGTGAACAGCACTCATCTCATTCTTGTCACCACCTATCCATTGGAATTCATTTTGGATTGTTATGTACAGGACATCAAGCTCTAAGAAGCTGCAACCATAAATAACCATCTGTAAAATGCAACAAAGATAGGTGAATACAAAAAATCATATACAGAGAGACGTCCTTACTCATGACTATTCGTATCGTGAGGCATAACAATTATAGGTCTACTGAATGAAATATCCAACTTGAGGGCAGGCGATCCTTCCATATCAGTTTTGCTAACCCACTTCTCTGAGTTAGTTACATTGTCTTTTAGCTTTACAACACCATCAGAACTTTTAGGGACGAGACCCAGGAAATAACCGGTAATCTGCAAAGATAGAGAAGAGAAAAAGCTCTTAGCCATTGACAAAAAGGATAAAATAGATGAGCTCTAAACAGCATACCTCTTGAACAAAACGGTTAAGATAAACAATCCTAACTTCGGAAAGCTTCCCTATAAGACTGTATTCATACCCACGGTAGTCTTCATCGCCAACACTGTATGAAATAAAGTCAATCTGCACGAAGTTTTTACAAAATTCCTTACTTCCTCAAGCCAGAAAGAATGATTATTCAAGAATTGAAAAACATGAACTACAGAAGTTAAGACCTATAAGTAGTCAGGCAATGAGTCAATTAATATAACAGGTAACATGGTAGTACCTCCACAAAAGATCCTCCCGGATTTCGCATGTCACAGACCCAAAAGTAAGGATGGTTGCTACGAAGACTATCATCGCTTATTTTGAGGTTTCCAAGTGCAGCCTTTATACTGAATGACGATGTGAACACCTTAAGTAATGCCAAAGATAGTCACATAAGCAAGGTCAACTCGGACAAAATTTATCATATACTAGACATGTTCATACCTTGATATCGGTTGAGAGATTATTTTGTGACAAAGTAACAAGTAGATCACCCTTTTCATTCATCAGTAATACTTGTGCCTCTGCCATGCTTGATGTGAGATGAAAAACTACTCTGCTTTTACCTTTAGACAGTAATCTTTTTATGTTAGGTTCTGATTCCAGATCAGATATAGGCTCCTCGGTCACATTATCAGACTTAGTATCATCTGTGTTTTTATCTTTGTCGCTATCAGGGGCATTTGCAAGGTTGATAGCATTCATAAATTCCATGATTGCAAGGACAGTTGGCCGATGACAAAAGAATGTTAGAGTAGCAACACTTACAACTACCTGGTAAAGACAGGGAAAAATTAATATTCACAAGTACAGTTCTAGGGGAAACGGCTCGGTTTTTATAAATAATTGAAGTCTTGTAATGAAATGATCTTTAGATACTGAGATATTTACCCTGGTGTCCAAGTTGTTATACTGGGAGACTGCTGATCATATATAACAATCTGAGCTTTCACAAAACTATCAGAAGTACCACTACCTTCTGAAGTGAATCCAACTGTTTTAATTTCACCGTCTGGTAGCAAACCAGGAATACGACTAAAGGCAGGGGGTTGCAAGGATGGGAGGCTACTAGGTAAAAAATCTTGGGTACTAAAATAATCTGATATACTCCTCTCTTTTAGCATGGGTGTTTCAAATTCATCAAAATCATCCGATGCTTCGAAAAAACTTTCCTCACTGTCACTTTTCTTTAGCGGGGTGCCTTTAGGTCCTGAAATATTCTTTCGAGCAGGAGTGGGGACTTCTTTTGTTTGCATACTGTTGATGAAGGACCTCGCCAAGTACCTTGGTACAGGACTACCTGGGTAAAAATACTGATCTTCAATTTCCAGTGATCGCAAAATAGTTCCAATCATTAAGTCGCCACCCTTCATTGAAAGCTCAACCTATTTGTTTGCACACATAAATTTGGTAAGTAAGATGAATCACATAGCAAGGACAAAATGTAGATAGGTATACCTGACCACCAACTGCCCGAAATTCAAACAAGCTGCTCTCCTTAGCTAGTAATACTTTTTTAGTCTGTGATTCTACAAACAGTGAAAGTTACATCAACTATATTAGGTTCAAGATTACAAGGAAAAGTGGGTAAGAAGACATACCAACAAGAAAGACATACCTCATAGCCACATGAAAAACAGATCTTTAGTTCATCAAGAATACCAGCAACAAACATTTTTTCTATGTTGACAACATCCTGAAGACTGCCTTTGAAGGAGTGGGACTCTGATGGGAAAGTAGCTTCAGGAAAGTTTGAAACTGTGGCAGAACCCTGCGAGTATGCGGTTATTATCTAGATAACAATACAAGACAAAAATTGAAACCTACGTAGAAAAGGAAAAGTACCGATGCACGATAGATAGCACCCTGCAAGCGGTTCTGCCATACTTTTCTTGTTTCCTCACTATCAAACAACAGTATCAAAGCACCAGTATCTTCAAGAATCTGCACAATAAATCAATTGAAATCATCAATTATGTAATGGATATTACAAGGAGAGGCTATCGACGATTCTACATTGCCAGTGGTTCATTGTGTCAATTCTATCATGACATTGCTAAGTGCGGAAAATCATTAGGTAATATACCTGATTATAATCTTATAAAAAACTAAATAACTGGATATAATAAGCTCAGCTACTAGACCGTACCTTGGGGTTAACTTGACCAGAGTCGTGAAGTGCCACGATATTCTGTACACCATTCGTTAGCTCAGTAGGGACCTGATGAATCTGTTTCCCACTTAAACTGCAGCGCAACACAAACAATTAAACTCGAAACAAATATCCAGGCAATCTCAGCTAACAAATCAGTTGACATTATAGGATAGGACTCAAATTTAATGGTAGCTCTCAATCCAGAATTTGCATAAAAAGGTAAGAACAGGAAAGGGAACAACCTGGACCATTGCTTATATGTTGTAGACTCTGGATTTTCAAATAAATACAGAAATGGCCCCACTAGGCGCAAGTACCTTCGCTGCCAAGCAGCTTCTCGGTTTCCAACACCCTAATAACAGGTCGTAGAGAAATGTTAGAGATAGTAATATCAGATTTATATGAACGGGGCAACAGACAGTTTAGTACATTCTGCTATCTACTCTAAAATTACCCTTTGGCACCATCATTTAAATTTCGACTAACTTGTTCGATGAGCATTTGCAGTTTAAATTATTATGTTAGGGGGGAAATTAACAGGCCTACCGACGGCACGGTGCACAGTGCGCTGAAGGGGCAGTGGCAATTGCCAATTACATATAGAAAGCTATCAATTAGTTACAAATGTATTTTCTTTTACAATCTTAGAGATAGAGGGAGTATACAATTTATAGAATAGAAGGCAAACCTTCCATGTAAGAAGAGAAGACCATCCTTCAAAGTCAGCTTGATCCCACAAATGTGCAAGATTTGAACTGTTACTCTCACTATCAGTGTCTTGAAAAACCTTTACAATTTCCATCAATCGATGATAGCGTGCCGGAGAGAAATGAAATCCCAAGGAAGGCACCCGTACTGCCATTCTTGTGGAAGGATATAGTGAAC
This sequence comes from Poa pratensis, assembly GCA_947311845.1. Classification (NCBI taxonomy): domain Eukaryota; kingdom Viridiplantae; phylum Streptophyta; class Magnoliopsida; order Poales; family Poaceae; genus Poa; species Poa pratensis. The sequence continues at coordinate 77,962,880 of CAMZMU010000035.1, read as the reverse complement.
TTTCTACCTGGATCTGCAAAACAGGAGGATGAGTCATACCCACTTCTATTTATTCTTTCGTGGGGAAAGAGAGAAAATTTGTGTCCACCTGCTGAAGCTTTAAAGCAATTCCACACTTGTCAATAACTGGCAATAAATTGACTTCTTTAGATGTATCATTCCAATGGTAATCACCATCCACCAGAAATGCAGATACGTCATTGAGTACCAAATTGAAATTTAGATATATATCTTGCTCTTCTGAAGTATATGAATCCCAAATCTCCTGAAGTGACAAGAAACATCAGTGACACATAAACTCAACGAATCGTAGATATGAAAGTATTATTTCAGAGGGTAGACAAGACCTCTGTCCGAAGAATTAAATGTCCAAGGTCAAGCAAAAGCTTAGTCTCGTGTACATCGTCTGGGCGGAACTTGGTAGGAATGGTGATTTTAGGAGCAGCGATATCCAGATTCAGTGAAAACCTAACAGAAGATTATAAGTACATCAGTAGCCATTCAGAAAAAACAACCCAAAGAAGAAAGAACATACAGCGAACTTTTAGAATAATACTTAGCATCAAAGTAAAAAGTACAAGAAAAAGAATGACATGGATATGAGGGGTTATTGAAATGTATAACAATGCCTTGATAATCGAAATTGACTTATAGTTGGTGGTGCAGGCAAATGTAACATAATCTGTATTCTTGTCTTTAGGCTGAAGCATGGTAGTAAGACACTATCGCTTATTGCAATTCAATATGCTCCATAGGCCATAACTCCAAATCTAAGCACACTATGGTTACTGATAATTGTTTGCCACGTGACTCACAACAACGATCACTTGTATAACCATTAATGTGGAGGCGTCTCTATGAAAAATAGGATTCTGAGAGGCCTACAGAGTTTGACTATATTCTCATTCTGTCCACCACAGAATAGTTCTTTCAGTAAAATAATTTACACCAACCTGGACTGATCTTTTAGAACTCGTGTCATTTGCTGTTGAGCGGTGCGTTTCACTTCATCTAATGTCATCTTCATAAATCAAAAGATATGGTTACTCAAAGAAAAATATGCAGAAGAATCAATAATACTACCATAGAAACAAATCTTGCTTCGAATTATAACTATATACCTGTACAGCAGCAGCAGTCTCTAGTGCAAGGGTCTGGCTAATGGTAGGGCTACTCTTGAAAAAGGCAACCATTTGGTCAATGGACTCTTTCAGATACTGCCAGAACAGCAACAATAATCATACAAGGGTAAATCAAATATGTGCACACCAGAGGTCTATTAAGGATAACTTACAGTTATATAACAAGGAGAAGCCCTAGCTGTAAAACTCCAGTCCAGTTGCTCATTGAATGGTTTGTACGAAAAGACACCAACAAGAGAATCAACAACACTTGCACTCTGATAAGTCAATGGACAATGGTACTGTTCAGTCATTAATGAATTTGCAAGTTTAGAAGGTAAAATTAGAAGAACAAGGTGGTAAAACCTCAGCAAGCAGGCCATATGGAGATAAAAGTTTGTAGGAACCAAGCTTCAGATCAAAAACTTTTGCCTCTGGATACATTTTCACGTTACAGCAAAAATCTTCACATGAAAGATCAGCAAGACACTCTGAACCATCAATGATAAGCCTTGATGCATTATGCTTCATGCGTATTTCAAAATAAAACTGCATCAATTTCATATCTTGCTGAGCAGGAATATACTCCGTATTTTCTTTGTACCCAATTATCCTATTTAGTCTTTGCCAATCTTCATCACTAAAACTTTTTGAGTCTCCATCATCCTTTGAAGAGCCGCTCCTGTACGCACGAGAAGAATTAAATGATGCACATCGGCAATACAGAGAATGCGAGTTTGTATAGATACAGACCATCCAAATGACCACCAGGACTGCTGCTTGTTTTGTTGAGCACGCTGATATGTTTCTGCTGACTGTTCAACAAACTTGTGGGCCAGCATCCTTCACAAAGGAAAAAAAGATAAATATTAAGCATCGGGCAACTCATAGGAGATCATGCAGATGAAACAATGGGAGCGAAAATATAGTTCAATTTTATGAAAAAAAACATCCATATTGCTGCAACGTTCATTCGTGGAATTCTATGGTTTGTTCTCATCAGTGGCTCAAACAATCAAGGACAAAGCTGCACAGCATGCTTGCGGCCTGCCTATTCACTCTGCATCAGAAGAGTGAAGAATCAGATGTCTTGCTCAAGGTTTCAAAAGGCTATTGTATGATGTCTTTAAAAAAGGAAAGAACCTTCGGAAGGAATGATCAGCCCACTCAAACAACATAGCTATTATGCAACAGTTGCATGCAAGATAGTAATAGCATATGACATAATGTTTACATGTCAGACATAAAGTAATTTTGAGAAGAGCCAATGGAATATATCAGTATTCAGATACACTTCCTTCCACATTATTATGAACTACTGGAACAACATAGATACCCGATTATCAATCATTATTATTTCAGGCGATTATCTACAAGATAATCTTCATAGAGATGTCTCAAAGAGCAAAGAACAAACATACTACCTCCATTGAAGAATAACTTCCATATCTAGTTCACGATCCATGTTATTAATCTCCTCATTATCTTCAACAACCAGACGGCTCATGTCAGATTTCAGAAGGGACGCATATAAAGATACATATGCCTTCCGAAGTCTTGCATTTCTCAGTAGTTGCTCCCAAGATAGAGTTCCACTGCATCAATGAGATGTCAACACAAACTCAATGAGAAAATCAGGTGCACACATAAGTACTCCATGTAACATTACATCATATAGGTGTCAGCAAAAGTCAACATCGAAAATAGATGATTAATTATGAAGGGTGCTTCGCGAAACAGAAAAATATGCAATGAATTTTCCAAAGGACAATACTATAATGGTGTCATGCCTAAAATCAATTGACGTCCAGGACTTTAACTTGATAAAATAAGAATGGCTACAGACACTATCTTGAGCTATGTTGAATATCATAATTATAAAATGATAAACAAAATACCTATACATGCTAACAAATAATACATAATCCACACAAAGAGGATTCGACATGCAGAAAGGCGTGTAGAATCTATATACCTTGCCTTCTTCGTTTCGTGAGTCACTACTTTGTATGCGTACTTCCACCAAGATTTCGGATCAGACTTCACTGGTAAAGATGGCCGGTAATGAGCATATCTCAGCCGTTGATTAAAAGAAGAAAAATTATCAGCCAACTTCAAGATGTCCCTGTAGCCATCCTGATTTGAAGAAAAAAGACTACCATTACATTGCTGCTTTGTCACTTAAAAAAAGACGGGGGTTGGTTGAGAGTAAAAAACCTTCGACAAAGACAAAGTAACATCATCCAAATCAACAGCAGCATTTTGCAACGCTTGTCCACTTCTCTTCGCTTCATCAACTTGTACCTTTGTATATTTTGCTTTGCCAGATATAGGTCTTAATATGTAATTGTGGGCTTTTGAAGCAGTACTAGAAATATCCTGCTTTCGAACTCAAAAACCTGAAAAAGATTTGCTGAGCCAGTAAATATTTATACTCTTTATAGCCCCACTTGTACAGTCCTGCTTGTATATATTTCCTCATTTAAATAAAAAATACTGTTGGGCATCCCCTAGAGTTTTCAGCTAAAAAAGTGAACAGTTATCCAGTAAATATAAAATTATTAGACAAAACTAATGAAATTGCAGAAGACCCATCCTCCAAAGCCTCGGCGTAGTCCAGTATCAGGCCATCCAGGTTCACCAAGTAGCAGTTCAGTTGGATAATGTAAAATAGACAACTGTCTACATGCAGAATACCTCAGACCCCACATGTTTTTATTAGCAAATACAACTGTAAGCTACCTGGCTCCATTCTGAAGGCAGTAAGTCTTCCCAAGGTTTATCCACGCTCCAAGGACTGCTATCAGAATCAAAATACAGCGCCAGACTCTCAAGTTCAACAGACTGCAAAACCATCATAAATAACCTATCAAACGTCAATAAAAAATCGATAAATGGAATGTATTATATAAAGATGATACCAATTACACCCGGCCTCTGCACCAACATGATATTAAGAGCTAATCAAGACATCGAGGATACACACAGCCAAATTATTTATAAAAAAAAAAAAAAAAAAAAAGCGTTGCAGCTAACTTTAGCATCAACCACCAATCATAGCAACTCGAGGGTAACAGGAGAAGTGCTCCCACAACGACACCTTCAAGAAGGCAACCGCACAATGTCGACGTCGCTGGATCCAACCACGGAGGTCAGAGCGTGAGTTTTCACCCGAAGAGATGTCTGAGCAAACCCCAGGCAATGCCTTCAACAAGGGAATGCCACCTGAATGAGCTTTCACCCCTGGATTCGAGATCCAACACTCAAAAAGCGCCACTAGACCGAAGTTGTCCTGTGCTGCCACCACCTGCTGATCCATCGTCGCACAACCGCGCACACACAGTCGCGCAATCGAACCGCACGCGCAACATGTCAGCGAGCAGCGCCTAGGGACGCCCACATCAACACCGAGCCCAAGGGTCGCACGTAGAGCCGATAGGCCAATCATAGGCCAATCACGTGAGGCACGTTGGACAAGATCCAAACCACGCATCAAGCAAAGTAGGATCACCAGATCTGTCGTTGTAGACGCCTTCGTGGGCTATGCTGAACACTCCAACCTAGGCAATCACTGGGGCGCGCCACCCGGAACCTCCATCCAGAGGCCAAAACCCGCCGACCTTGGGCTCGTAGAGACTGTTCCACCGGCCAGGGACTGGGAAGATGTGTCGTCACCGCCGCCACTGGGCAATAGGAACCAATAAGGTCCACCGTCGCAGCAAATCAGAGATCAGAAGGCCTATGATCACCGCCACCCTTGTCAATGCCAAGACCAGTCCCCCGCACTCTGGGGCAGAGCGGCCGAGAAGCCCTGCCCCGGCATCCAAGATCCCCGTCCGGGCCACCACCGGCAGCACCATACCAACCATCGGGGGCCCCTGCCAAGCGCCGGCGAGAACCGATCGGCGACGGCGATCAGGCCCCCGCGCTGCAGCTGACCTCCAAGCCACCGCGCGACAAGATCCCCGCCTCGCACATCATCAGCGTCGTTCCGACAGCGGCCTCCAGAAGGAGAAACGAAGGAGGGGGTGGGGGCCGGCGTTTAGGATTTCCCCCCGAGCATGAGGAGTCGAGCAAGAATAATAAATAAAACTATCAGAGGCAAAAAAGAAGGCAATAAATGGATCTTAGGGAAGCACATTTTGTAACTTAAAAGGATGTATTTTCTATTGACATCAACACACAATCCCTCACGTCAAAAGAAAAAAACATACAATCCCTACTAGACATGCAGAATGATTAGTGTAAAGAAATCAACGAACAAAAACAATATGAGGAAATAAGAAAAGACGAGTTGCTTGTCTTTAACACCTAGTGTTGTTCACAACAGCATTATATTTTGTTATCCAAAAGCCATAGAAAATGGTTTCCAGTCCTCATTTCCATCTACGAAAGAATAATCCATGGGTTGCAAAAGGGATGTCTGGATTCCCAGAAGTAATTAGCAGCCATTGCATATTATATCAAATTAATGACCGAGCAAAAATGTTAATGAAGTTAGGAGAGTATACCTTCTTCACTCGGTCCAAATCTCCACCGGTGGCAAAAGTTTCCTTCCCATGGTCATCCACGGTAACTGCTGACAGCTTTGAAAGTACCAAACCTGCTGCGAAAGGGTGGCCTGGATTGCTACAGAAACAATACATGGTATTCTTATATGCACTCTGAAAGATACATTCACTAAACAGAAATTTAAGTACCTCTCTATGTCTTCGTATCTGATATGAATATTGCCAATGGACAACTTGATGTTTCCAATTACAGTGCCGATAAAAGAACCAAGCCATGACGAATTCTTCAGGAATGAAAAGTTCAAGTCAGAAATTAATAAGCATAAGCACGATAAGATGGTCAGTTACCAAACCACACAACAAGAGGCAAAACATGATCCACTATCCAAGCCATTCAGTAGATAATCACCACAGTATACAAATACACACAATTGTAAGAAGTCTAAGCACCAATATGTACCAGTTCGGAGTTCAGTTGGTGCTGGCTCTCCAATAATTTCATTTCCATTTCCTGTTTCAGTAAAATCATTAATACACGGTCCAAGTGACAATTGTCAAATAACTTTAACTACCATCACAAATTCCTCACCCTAACTCTACTTCGTTTGACTTCTTGGACAGTATCCTCACTGCAACCTTCAACATTTGTTGCTGGTTCAGCTAATATAAAAATCCGATCAAGATAAACCAAGACCGGCTCTTGGCCAAGTCTGCTCCATGGGACCTAATAATCATTGATGCAATCATCCTTTAGCATATTCAATCATGTCAAAGAAAATCACAACATAGTAGATTCAGGCAAAATATTTTTGCAACCGAAGCAACTAATACAGACCTTGAGCTTCACTGAACCAAGGAAACCAGCTTTGACTTTCACGGGTAACTTCAAGGAATTGAGCGCCTCCGGCTTCAGCTGCATGTTTGTGAGTTCTACATCACCTGAAATAATATTACAGAAAACATAATAACAGTAAGTTGCAGATGGCCAGTATCATTCATAAATCATTACACATGAACCATACCTAGCAGAAGGAAAACAAGTGTGCACGCGCATGTGTGTATAATCTATAATGTGTATCCTCTTACAATCATCTCAACATGGCAACCACTGATGCCAATGTTTGACCCAGCACACACATATACTGTCCGTGAGATCACCATTGCCAAATTTCACAATAACATCATTTCCTTCTATCGCCGTGCAGCCCGACATCTACTGGTTGTTTTCCACAGTCTGGGCGGAGGCCCGGGATTGTGCAACAGCGGTGTGTCCTTTCTTGAGCTTGAACATAACTCTCTTTTCTATTAATGCACTGAGACGCATAGCTTTTGCGTTTTCTCGAAAAAAAATCTATTGCTGCCAACCATCACTAGATATTTAGTTAATTGGCATTAAGTCCTTTATATGACTTGATATTGTGTATTCCATCTGACAACTTCTTTACTTAAAATAAAAAAACTGCCGATGTAGAAGGATCAACCACATGGACTTCATGCACTACAACCAACAGCAGTTAAGTGAACAACAGCAACTCACGTTTTGTCTTCTTGACTCACTAGTTAGTTGGCTGAGATAAGCTCCGTTAGTGGGGACTAAGAAATGCATATATCACATTCTCCTCCCAAAGATCATCTTGACATGTGCTTGTCGAAGGGAACATAGGGTGTAACTTGGTGGGCTGAAGGATGGACCCAGGGCCTCGTCGTGTCAGTAGACAGCAATCCAGGGTCAGAAGCCGGATGTGGTACCCCATGGCTCTGCTGCTGATAGATAACACACCATAACAGCATATTTGTCCTTATTTAAGCCAGAGTCCAGATGAGTTTAGCCCATCACTGTGTTCCAGACAATCAGATTTCAGGATCAACGGAACAGGACAGGCATAGTCCAAATACAGCACCTGGCTTAGAACAGGCGCGGCTTCCAAATAAAACCCACCTAATAAAACCCACCTTCCATACATAGTCTGTTCCATGTTGTAGAGACACATTTGATATTAAGATTACAACTCTAAGGACTATTTGGTTGCACAGAAGTGTCTCCGGTATACTATTTTATCCAGGGTTTCAAGTGGTATCAGAGTTCAGGCTTCACAACACTGCCGAGTGGCTGAAATACATCTCAACACTGCAGCTTCCAGTATAAATTCTTAGAATACGAAGGTTCTTCTCTCAACCATGACATGCAATTACAGATACCAAGTCACAGCATACATACCAATGCCCAGCCATTGCATCCATCAATCAAATCATAATACTAAATCAGCTTTAGCATGTAACTGCTAGCTACATCAATACTGTCAGCAACCAAATTACAGTCGTGCCAAAACAAATGAAGCATAAGAAGTTTTTTATCACAGAGGAAACAGAATCCAAAAATAATTTACACCGACAGTAAACAGCTCAAACTCGCTATCAATGGCATCCCCACTGCTAGCATCCACGAAAAACACAATGTAACACAAAACATCAACAGTACCCAGGCGCCTCCTACAGCCTCCTGATCACACCGAACTGAATCGCGACACCCAAAGCGAAGCACACGCCCAAGCTCGACCTCCCACCAACAGCCGTCCCACAGCAATCCACGGCTGTTACTAAAACCAGTACTCACAAACAAGCAACGCCGCGGGTACGAACTAAAATTACGAGCCAAATCAGCGGCAAGCGCCCCCTGAACACGCGAGGAATTAATCGAACAAAACAGCGGCGAAACCAACGACGATGCGTTTCGAGTGGATTCAAGCGAGTGCGTGGGGACGGGGAACTGGGGCAGGGACGGGAAGGGGAGAGAAGAGAGTCCTCACCTCTCCAGACGCTGATCTTGAGGGCCTCCTTGCTGAGCCCCGGACGTAGTTGCCGAGGTACTTCTGCAGCAGGAAGGCGACCTGGTCCTCCAACATCTCGTCCGCCGCCGCCGATCGTCGGCGACTGCCGGCGGCGCCGCCAGCGCGATGGGAGCGTGTTCCGGGCTTGGGCTCTCTCGGGACGGACGTGCGTGCGAGCGATTCCGCTTTCGCGTGGGGGCGAAGAAACTGCCGGACTCTGCTAGTAGAAGCCCACAGCCGTGGTGGAGTCCTCTTTTTTTTTTTCTCGGGGTTCTTTTTGTCTTCGAGGGGTAGAAGGGATCGCGCTAGAAGAAGGTGGTGCCGGATATGACGGATGTGCCCTCGATTCTGAGTTTATTTACGGATGCGACCTTGCTGCACAATAAAATATCCTGCGTGGGCTCCGATTGTGTCGATTATGACAATCTCTGTGTTATTCTGCTTACTTCTTTTTTTCCAAAATCCTGCCTACTTTTGTAAAACAATCTACTGAATAAGTATATTTTATAACGTACTATATGAAAGGTTATGAAAAAAATCATATGTAGACGTGATTTATCAACATTCTGTTTCGTTAAAAGAGAATCAATACATTTTACTGCAAATAAGAATCGATGCATCGTAATTATGAATTCGTATCTGCAGACAGATTAAAGTCTTGCCAAACCACGGGTACAGTAGAGCATGAGATGGAGTTTTCTGGTGGCCGGACACTACTCGGTAGGTCCGGTGGTAGGCTCGAGAATAACCACGTTCAAGCAAAGAGAAACGCGATTAGGCATCTGATGATTTAATGGCACAGGTGGGTGGCCAGTGCCACCTCGAAGCTCGGCCGAGCGACACCTGTTGCTTCACGTCGTCGCGCTGGGACTGGGAGACACGCGGACAACCACGTACGGCGATGCGGTGCGTTTCAGTCGGCACTCGGCGAGAGGTTGGTGGACGATCGTCTGGAAAAACACGGCGGCGCTTCACGTCTGGAAGGAGGCATTTTCTGTCAGGGAAATGGGCCAAAGCTCCGGAACGCATATGCTGTTTTCTTTTCTCCTTTTGAGTTTCTTCTTCTATCTGTCCTCTGTACGATCTCAGTTTTTGCCGATTGATGATCTGCCGAAGGAAAAAGGGAGGCATGACAGAGAATAAGCAGAAGATGGAGAACTGCGTAGTACGCTTTCAGCTTCAGGCGGCCAACATGGCTAGCAGCGGGCTCCACCTCCACGGATGGATGTCGGCGACGTTGCTACGGCAGACGCCATCGGCCACAAGTCGACGATCGGGCCGTATGGCATATGCACGTTCTTTTCCGCAGATTTATTCCTTCCTTCCGCCGCACGCCGGCAGGCGCTGATCGGCGAGTGACGGTTCGTTGCGGGCGAGCCCAATCTCTTTGTGGCAATTGCGTTGTGGGCTGGGCTATAAAGCAAATCCACACACGAGCAGCGAGTGAATTAAACACACGGAGAAGCTCGGTTTCAAAAAAAAAACTAAAACAGGAGAAGCCAGTGGGCCTGAAGAGGTAACCAAAGGCATAATTCGCTCGCGCGATTCCTTCGCGCGCAGCTGCGCTAAGCTACCGACCGCCCCAAAAAAAGGAACGAGATCCTCTGACGTTCTGGGAAAAACTGCAGAGGGACATAGTTTATTATGGTTCGTTCGATGAGCATCGGACGCCAGCAGTTATCAACGAACGGGGAGGACGGCGCTGTCCCTGCTCAGAACAAAAATTCACCTTCACTCCTACCGCCGTTCGCTCGCCGGCACGGCCAGCTGCGCCTCCGTGGACTCCATCCCCGCCGTGGCCTCTCTCGCTGCCGGCGCTGCCGCGGCTGTGGAGAGCCTTGGAAGTTCGCCGCCACGCAGAGGACGAGAAGCCCATGTCGGCATGGTAGCCGAGCTCGACCTCTGCCTCCGCCGCTTCCTTGATGCACGACGGCCGCGTCCACCAAGCGTAGGAGCAAGAGCGGTGGCGTCCTGGTTGCCGCACTCATCCTCCGTTGCCACCGATGTTCCGCATGTTCGCCGCCATTGCGTTTCGTGATTCGAGTTGCTGCTTGAGCCAGTGTAGAAGTGAACCGATCGTAATGGAAAATGTTCCTGTGTTTCCTGAACCGAACTAAATGGCCGCTAGTGCGCTTGCGCCTAACAAAGGTGAACTGGAGGTCGAGCGCGACGGCCTAGCGGCGAACTTCCAAGACACGCACGGTCGTGGCAGCCGCGGCTCCGGAGGCCATGGCCGGGATGGAGGACACGGAGGCCGTGACGGGGATGGAGGCCACGGAGGCAGTGGTGGCGGAGGCCATGCGGGGCGGAGCTGTGCGTGCCGGTAGCGGACGACGACGGCGAGTGAAGGCAATTGCTGGGACGTTCGAGCTGCTGCCGTCCGATTCACATCGAACGAACCACAATGAACTATGTCCCTCTGCAGTTTTTTCCAGAACGTCAGAGGATCTCGTTCCCAAAAAAAGCCCCTCCTATCCACCGTGTGTTTCCTTGGTTCGTTTTTTCTCGAGAGCATTTATTAAACGGTTTTTCATCTGGAGCTTCTTTCTCCGGTATATTGGCATGCATACGCATGCATGGATGAAATCTTTTTATAATAGTTCAAATATTCAAAACTCGTTATCTTTTACACCATAAATCCAATTGAATATCCGTCTTTACAGCTGGATATGTTTCGACGAGTATTTTGAAACAAGATCACATCTTTAATATGTTTTGACAAAGTTTTTTTTCACCGTCAGTTGACAGGTTATAATACTGTAGTTGCCATATAGCCGGTTAATAGTTACCACCCAAATAATACATAGTTACCATGTCATTTTTACGAAAAAAATTGTCATAACCATGATCTACATGTTGAGAAATTGAGTATCTGATCCAATCTAGACACTTAAAATATGAGATTACCATGACAGGAGGATTACATTGGTGGTAGCGCAGTACAAAAGACTAGGCAACCATTCGATATTTACCCGGTAACCAAGTTGATAATGTCGGGTAACCAAGTGATTATAATCTGGCAACTAAGATTAAAAAAAAAAGTTGTCAAAACATATCAAGATGAGATCTAGTATTGCAAACAAAGTCAACCGTGAAAACCGAGGTGGATTTTGAATTACGGTTTAAGAGATAAACATTTTAAAGTTTGAGAACGGAAAAAGAAGTCCACGTGGTTTCATATGGAAAACGGATTTCATATGGAAAACTTGTTGCGTTTTCGTGTTGGAAATATTATCGGTTTATCCCTGAGGAGAGTTCCACACCTCCCCATGTGTGTCAACTTGACTCTTAATATTTCCAACAAAGTTGATTTCAATTCGTTTGGAGCTTTAATAAAAAAGATATGATTTTCCAAAATTTTATTTCTGTGCGGGCCGGCTCCCTGATACGTATCAAACGTCTCTATAATTTCTGATATTCCATGCTGATATTATGCCAATTGTTACATGTTTTATTTGCACTTCATAGCATTTTTATGCATTTTCTGGGACTAACCTATTAACAAGATGCCACAGTGCCAGTTCCTGTTTTCTGCTGTTTTTCTATTCCAGATAACTACTTAAGGAAATATTCTCGGAATTGAATGAAACAAGGACCCAACCTCCTATTTTTTCCGACACGTCAACGGAGTCTGAAGGAGAGACGAAGACGGGCACCGAGCCAGCCACACCATGTGGTGGCGCGACCCACCTTCTGACCGCGCCGTGGCATGGTGTGGGCCCCTCGGGTGCCCACCGACCATCGTCCTTTCGCCTATATATTGCCCCCGACGCGAAAACCCTAAAATAATCAGTCCGATTCCACGAAGAGTTCCGCAGCGCCACCGTCATCGAAGACAAGTTTCGGGGGACAGAAGTCTCTGTTCCGGCACCTTGCCGGGACGCGGAATTGCCCCGGAGCGATCTCCATCGACTCCACCGCCATCTTCATCGTTGTTGCAGCCTCTCATGATGAAGAGGGAGTAGTTCTCCCCCGAGGCTGAGGGCTCTACCAGTAGCTATGTGGTTTATCTCTCTCTCATGGTGTGATCTTTATGTGATCATGAGCTTTGTAATCTAGTTGAATCCATAGATGTTTCCCCTTCATTATATTATGATTATGCTACTCAAAGTGGTTTTATTAATGTAAACACCAGAGTCACTTATGTCCCACGGTGCGAAGTTGGCAGTGTGCGCACCGTGTGTGACTCTTAGGCTAAAGATTACAGAAATACTTACCATGAGTTATTCTTTGTGTTGGATGTCTCTATAATATTGTGGTGTTTGTTTAGTACTATTTTGGGACGCGCATAGTGACAGCGTGGGGTTCCCTAAGATGTGGAATACAAACTTGAGGTATGCTTTTGCAGCCCTACACAGTGAATTGGTGTTCGTTATCCAATGAGAGAATAATCCGTTTAGCATAGTGAAGAGGAACTAATTATGTATTCCATTATAGTATTATTGTTGAGAGTGTCCACTAGTGAAAGTATGATCCCTAGGCCTTATTTCTAAGCATTGAAACACCGTTTGCTCTCATTTTGTCTCATGTTTGCTTGCTGCCATTTTTATTTCAGATTGCAATTACCACTTATAATCATCCATATTACTTGTATTTCACTATCTCTTCGCCGAACTAGTGCACCTATACATTTGACAAGTGTATTACGTGTGTTAGGGACATAAGAGACTTCTTCTATCTTAAAGCACTAGTACAGAACGACACATCGGATACCCCTCTATGAAAACGGCAGGCACTAGGCGACGGAGAATCGCGCTTTCCGCGCGGCCAGTGCGTACAAACCTGAACTGGGCCGCGGCTGGCCCGTCAACATAGGTAACGGAGAAAGTATTAACTCCGTTACCCATAGTATTGGCAACGGTCTTAATTCTGGCTCCGTTTACGATATGTGGCTCTATAGCAACGGAGACTTTTGGGTGTCTGTTTCCAATGTGGACACGTTCCATCTTCTTGGAATTCGAAGCGAGGCGAGTAAATGCCATCGCGTAGTGGCACCGCCCACTACTCCTTGAAAACCCCAATCCTTGCTAGCTCAAGACGCCACCGAATCTGCTCTCTCTCTCTCTCTCGCTCGCTCGCTCCCTCCTACTGATTAGCGAAGATGCCTCGCAGCAACGACACACAGGAGCACACTGAGTCGCCGCGGGACAGTCCCCCCGTCAGCGGCGAGTCCGTTGAAAGACCGACGCCGGAGACGAGCGACGACGAATACGTCAACTTCCATGATCCCACCTTGATGCTGGGCCCGCCGAAGGTTGATTCTGATGATGAGTCAACCGAAGAGGAGAAGGAGGAGGAGGAGGACGACGAGGAGGATGAGGCGGAGGCGCCGGTCCCGAAGAAGGGAGCCCCGGCGACGGAGAAGAAAGCCGCCGCCACCGCCTCCGATATGCTGCCGCCGCCACCGCCACCACCTCCAATGGCCTCCAATAAGCGAGGTCGTGAGAAGGACGAGAATTGCGCGGAAGCAGGGCGCAAGAAAAACAAGAAGTAGCTAGTAGTAGTTCTATAAGTTCTCTAACTGTAATTTACTTTATTATTATTAATATGTACTGCGTATGTAATGTAGTAATCACTAATATTAATATAAGTATCCTATAAGTGGTTTTCTCCATATAGTAGAGATTAGGAAAATATTATTCCAGATAGTAGAAGAAATTCCACAGAGTGGGCGCATAGGTCCCACACCTCAGTGGAAGAAACACAAAGGAAATGGTCCTTCTAAAGAACCGTTTCCTATGTTTTACCTATATATATGGGCGTACAGAGCAAAACCTAACACTCGTTTCCTCACTCTGTCCCAGTATGCTAGATCTGTTCGTGGCGGCGCCTCCTGGCGTTGCGGCCATCGCCGGCGTCGTGGCGGCGCCGTCTCCGCCCAGACGACGGCTATCACGGCGAGGTCTTCGCCATCTCCCCCGACATGGCGAGGTCTTCGCCATGTCCCCCGACACGGCGAGGTCTTCGCCATCTCGCCCGACACGGCGAGGTCGTCGCTCTGTCCGCTTCCTCTGCCTCCACCACTTCCGGATCTGCTAGATCCATCCAACGGCGACGTGAAGAAGGTATCAGATCCACATCCGGTAGTTCTATCTAGATCATTTCTTGATGTAGTTAACTTGCCTATTGTGCACTTGCAACTAGTTGTAGTTTAGCTAACTTGTTGAAAATAGTTCAGTTCACATCCGGTAGTTCTATCTAGATCATTTCTTGATGTAGTTAACTTGCCTATTGTGCACTTACAACTAGTTGTAGTTTAGCTAACTTGTTGAAAGTAGTTCAGTTCACATCCGGTAGTTCTATCTAGATCATTTCTTGCTATAGTTAACTTGCCTACTGTGCACTTGCAACCGGTTGTAGTTTCACTAACTTGTTGATAGTAGTTCAGTTCACATCCGGTAGTGAAAGGACATTTTGTGATCTCTTAGTTTTGTGTGTTAGTTAACAACACTTTGGATGTTTTAATCTGGTGCTAAGTGATGCAGGTTTTATTGTATACAACATATGCACCAACACCAAAAAGAGAAAAGAGTTTCTGGAGCATTTCAGGCCGGAGTTTCCGGCCTCCAAGGCCGGAGTTTCCGGTCCTTGGTCTTGTCCTCGAAGAAACAGCAAGCTGCTGATTTGCTGCTCAGCCCCTGGTGTGGGGCGGAGTTTCCGGCCCTCAGGACCGGAGTTTCCGCCCCTGGCCGAACATTCCGGCCCCAGGGCACCGGAGTCTTTGCCCAAGCCTCTGCTGCGAAGTTGCTGCTCAGCCCCTGGTGTGGGGCGGAGTTTCCGGCCCCCTAGGCCGGAGTTTCCGCCCCTGGCCAAACATTCCGGCCCCAGTGCACCGGAGTTTTGGCCCGAGTCTCTGCTGTGAAGAAGTTGCTCAGCTCCTGGTGTGGGGCGGAGTTTCCGGCCCTGTAGGCCGGAGTTTCCGCCCCAGGCCGGAGTTTCCGGTCACTAGGACCGGAGTCTCCGGTGTGATTCTTTCTGCAACGGCTACTTTTCTGGGAGGGGTATATATACCCCTCCATCTACCTCCAGCCAGCTAGCTCGCCCAGAATACAAGATCCCCATTGTTGCAAGCTCAAGAATCACTAGATCTCCCAATCCCTCCACCCAAACTTGTTGATCTTTGGAGGATTGAAGGAGAAGGCCCCGATCTACATCTTCACCGAGCCGTTTGTCATTTCCCCCTCATTCACTTGAGGGACCATTTGCTAGGGTTTCCACTAGGAAAACCTAGCCCCCTATTGTACTCACTTGATTGTCTTTGTGACAGATTGTAGCTGTTTGGGAGCCCCCAATCCTTTGTGGGTTGTGCCCCAAATCGTTGTTGTAAAGGCTCCGGACTCCGCCTCGAAGGTTTCCGATAGTTGAAGTGAACCAAACCTTTGTGGTGCGGTTCACCGGAGAAGAGGGTGAGGCCTTTGTGGCCGTTGAACCATTGTGTTGGTTCACACCTCTCCAACGAGACGTACTCCCCTAAAAAGGAGGAACTCGGGATTACATCCGTGTCTCCGCGTGCTTTGACTTCGGTTACCTCTATCCTTGTTTACCGCCTTATTATATCGTGCTTAGTTGCTAGCTTGTCATATAGGTAAATTCACCGTAGTTGCATATCTAGAGAATTTACCTTTTGTGTCAAGCCTAAATTGAAAAAGACTAAAATTGGAGTAGCACCTATTCACCCCCCCCCTCTAGGTGTCATACCGATCCTTTCAATTGGTATCAGAGCTAGGCTCTCTTGTTTTGGGTTTAACCGCCTAAGAGAAGTATGACACAAAGTGAGGATGAGGCCGATCTTGCCAAGGCCAAGAGACCATGGCATCCATGGCCGATATCAAATCGTTGGAAACAACATTGACATCGTCCATGAATGACATGAATGTCAAATTTGATGAGTTGCGTGACATGCTCATGAAACTCACAAATGCCAAGGTTTCGGAAACCATCCCACTAGAGGGTATCTCTAACTCCGATGAAGGTGATTCCGAGGAGGGTAAAAAGAAAAATGAGAAGGGGTTGGAAACCATCTCCGGATCTAAACCATCTCCTCCTCCTCCTACCAAGCATGAAGATGGGAAGGAAGAGTACCATAACGTTCCGGGATGGTACCCTATCGACCCACCTATCACCACCCGCATAAACCCCATTGGTCCTCCACCTAAGCTTAATGCATTAGCCTTTGCTAGTTGGCAACGCTCAATGAAATCTCATATTAACAGTGCCTCTATCGAGCTTTGGAGGATCATTGAAGATGGGTACAAGGTTGCGGATCCAAGCAATGTGACAAGAAGAGAATTTGCCGAAAAGCAACTCAATGCCTCCGCACTCCATATGATTGAACTTTCAGTGGGTGAAAGTGACAAGCATTATGTTCTCAATGCCACCACCGCCAAAGAAGCTTGGAATTGTCTTGAGGTTGCATTTCTTGGGAATGAAAGCATGAAGAGAAACCGATATGAGTCTTTGAGCAATGATGCCGAAGGCTTCTACATGTTTGACAATGAGACTCATGAAGACATGTATGGAAGACTCAAGACTCTTGCAAAGGCCTTCTTTGATGTGGGGGCAACCTATGTGGATGATGCTTATGTCAAGAGGAAGTATGTGAATGCTCTCTTGCCTTCCGAGCCCATCGAGGTGAAGGCCATTCAAGGAAGACACAACTACAACGAAATGACATCCAATGAAGTTATGCAAGAAGTGCAAGCCTCCAAGGTTGCCACCAAGAATGCCGAAGATAGCCGTGCTAGGGCCATGGGGATGAAACAAGGCCCCTCACTTGCTTTGAAGGCCAAGGTGGTATGTCTTGATGAGGTTGAAGCGTGCCCAAGCAACATTGCTCCAAATGATCTTGAACCGGCTCTAAATGGTCATATAGCTCTTGCCACAAGAGAGTTTTGGCAAGACCCGGCAAAAGCTAAAGCCAAGGTTGATAAAGAGAACAACTCAAGTGGGAAGAAAGAGCTAGCCTCAAAGTGGAAGACGTGCTACAATTGTCATGACAAGAACCACTACATAAGAGAGTGTCCTTATGAGAACCGAGAGCAAAATGGTGGGAAGCTCATCCCCAAGGACCATTCAAAGTTGATCCAAAAGAAGCCCGCAAGACCAAGGAAGCCTTTCTTCAAGAAGGCACCAAGAATTGTGTTGGTGGCACAAGAAGAATATGCCACAAGTGATTCCGAAGATGAAGATGCACCTACTAAAGAGGTAGCCGCATTGGCTATTGTATCAACTTCATCATCTTCTCTCTTTGAATCCCCCAATGAGAACTTCTCCACCAACAATGCTCGTTGCCTCATGGCTAATGTCACCGAGGTATCATCTCCTTCTCCCAAGACTATGCATGAAATGAGTGATCAATCTAGTCTTGTGATTAAGAAAGAACTTGTTGCTTTCGATACTTTCATGACTAACTTGCAAGGTGAAGCTAAGGAACATGTTGAGTCTCTCATGAGACAACTATGTGCGGCCGAAGAACTTCTTCAAGAAAAGAGTAAGATTGAGAGAGAGGATTCTCTCACCATTGCCTCTTTGAATGCTTCCGTAGCATCCTTGAATGCCTCTCTTGATGAAGAGAGTGAAGAAAGATGTTCTCTTGAGGAAAGACTTGAGTCTCTTGATGCTAAAAATGATGATATCATTAATAAAATCATTAAGGATAGAGATCATGTCGTTGCTAAATATAAAGTGCTTAAAAAGGAGAAAGTTGAACTTGGGGTTGCTAATGCTAGACTTCTTGAGGATATGGAGAAGCTTGACAAGGCTCACAAGGCCTTGGAAACAACTCACTCCCTTTTAGTCAAGTCTCATGAGCAACTTCAAACTCAACTTTCTAAATCTAGCTCAACTAGCATATCTATTCTTCCTCGTGTTCATGAAAATGTTATTGAAGAAAATGTTAGTGCCAAGACCTCTATTCCCAAAGGTAAAGATAAGGGTATTGCTTACTTATTTGAGCAAAAACCACACAAAGGGAAGGAGGGTCTTGGTTATGTAGCCGAGCCCAAGAAGAAAGTGGGCAACAACAAGAAGATCAAGACCAAGCCCGCACAAGCCGAGACTTCCATTGCGGGTGGTAGTGCCACAAGGGGCAAGACCACTCGTAGTGACTTTGCGGGGCATAACAACCCCAACTATATTCTTTATGTTGATTATTATGGGGATGTTTATGCTCAATATGTTGGTCCATATGATGGTTACATTGATTACTCTATTTGGGTCCTAAGACCCTTGTTGCTAACCAAAGAGGACCCATTGAGAAATGGGTACCTAAATCCAAGCAATGATTTCTTGTAGGACTATGCTTCCGGTGGATCGAAATGGGTGGTTGATAGTGGATGCACTAGTCATATGACCGGAAGCAAGGAGATTATGACGGACTTGAGACCAAATCTAGATTATACAATAACCGTCTCTTATGGTGATAATTCAAAAGCTGAGGTAAAGAGTCTCGGCAAGGTGGTAGTTGCAAGGATATCACCCTTGTAAATGTCATGCTTGTGAGTCTCTAGGTTACAATCTTATGTCCGTTCGTGCTCTTAATAAGATGAACTTTGATGTCCATTTTACTATTGATATGGTGGTACTCTTGAGGAGCAAGACTCTAAAGGTCATGTTCGTTGGGTATGTTGAAAATGAGTTGTTTGTGGTAGACTTTTCGGGGTCTACCAACACTCAAGCAATATGCCTATTCGGAAAGGCCGACGTGGGGTGGTTGTGGCATCGCCGCTTGTCCCATGTCAACATGAGAACTTTGCAAAGTCTTCACAAGGGTGGCCACATTCTTGGACTAAAAGAGGATGTTTCTTTTTCTAGAGATCGTCTTTGTAGGGCTTGTGTTGAAGGAAAGATGCATGATTCTCCCCATCCGGGCAAGACCATTATTTCATCAACGAGGATTTTGGAACTTCTTCATGTTGATCTCTTTGGTGCCGTGCCTCAACCTAGTCTTGGTGGGAAGAAATATTGTTTGGTGATTGTTGATGACTATTCAAGATTTACTTGGGTTTATTTCTTCAAGACGAAGGATGAAACCCAACAAACCATCATCGACTTTTCCAATATTGTTCAACGCCAATACAATGTCCCTATTTTGGTCATTAGGAGTGATAATGGCTCCGAGTTCAAGAACTACACCTTAAATGAGTTTCTTAGTGAAGAGGGGATTCGTCATCAATATTCCGCTGCATATACCCCTCAACAAAATGGTGTAGCCGAAAGGAAGAACCGGACTCTCATGGATATGGCAAGGTCTATGTTGGCGGAGTTTAAGTCTCCGCTATTCTTATGGGCCGAGGCTATCTCCACGGCGTGTCACTCATCTAACCGGTTATTCTTTCGTGTTGGCAAGAAGTTTACATCTTATGAGATGCTCACCGGCAACAAGCCCAATGTCTCCTACTACCGAGTTTTTGGTTGTAAGTGTTTCTATAAGAACAAAAGTGTTCGTTTGTCTAAATTTGAATCTAAAGCTTTAGAGGGTGTTTTTGTTGGTTACGGTGCCGAATCTCACACCTATAGAGTCTATGACAAGACCGTTGGGAAAGTCATAGAATCTTGTGATGTGAGGTTCGATGAGAATGACGGCTCCCAAGTGGCGCAATTTCATGTTTGTGATGTAGATAATGAGGAACCTCAAGAAGCAATAAGAAGAATGGGGGTTGGTTTCCATCGCCCCATTGAAATCCATCATGAGCCTCCTCAAGCAAGTCCTAGCTCCACTCATGTGGAGACTCCATCATCACAAGTTGAAGTTGCACCTTCTATGGAAGCAAATGATGCACCTACCCAAGAACAAGTTCAAGGCCCTCCTCAAGTTGACCAAGTGGCTATTCAAGAACCAAGTTCTCCTATTGTCAACACTAGCCAAGGTCAAGACCAAGATCAACCCTCTCCTTCCTTTGTTGAAGATGAGCTTCAAGATGATCAAGGTCAACACTCCGGTCAAGACGGGGACTCAAATGATCAAGATGATCAAGCGAAATTCCTCGCATCAATGAGGATATCGAAACCCGTCGTATAGCAAGAGTCAAAAAGGATTGGAGAAGAAAGAGTCTTCATCTAGAAATATCATTGTTAATGTCAAGAACAAGGTCACCACAAGAAAACAATTGGCAAATTTCAATGAACATCAAGCTCACATCTCTATGGTGGAACCAAAGAAAGTCTTTGAAGCTCTTGAAGATCCGGATTGGTTGGAAGCCATGCATGAAGAACTCAATAACTTCAAGCGCAACAAAGTGTGGAATCTAGTGGAGAAGCCAAAAGATTGCCTCAATGTTATAGGCACCAAGTGGATATTCAAGAATAAGCAAGATGAGCATGGAATGGTTGTGAGGAACAAGGCAAGATTGGTAGCACAAGGGTTCTCTCAAGTTGAAGGCATTGATTTTGGAGAGACCTATGCTCCCGTGGCTCGCCTTGAGTCCATCCGTATCCTTCTTGCATATGCATCACATCATAATTTCAAGTTGCAACAAATGGATGTGAAAAGTGCCTTTCTTAATGGTCCTTTAAAGGAGTTGGTATATGTTAAGCAACCTCCGGGATTTGAGGATCCACACTTCCCTAACCATGTCTACAAACTTGATAAGGCGCTCTATGGTCTCAAACAAGCACCTCGTGCTTGGTATGAGCACCTAAGAGAGCTATTAGTAGACCGTGGCTTTGAAGTGGGGCAAATCGATCCCACTCTTTTTACCAAGAGGGTTAAAGGGGAGCTTTTCATATGCCAACTTTATGTTGATGATATCATATTTGGCTCTTCTAACAAAGCTTTTAATGATGAATTTTCAAAGCTTATGACCGATAGGTTCGAGATGTCCATGATGGGAGAGTTGAAGTACTTCCTTGGTTTTGAGATCAAGCAATTGAGTGGAGGGACCTTCATCTCTCAAGCCAAATATATCCAAGACATGCTCAAGAGGTTCAAGATGCAAAATGCTAAAGAGAAGAAGTTTCCTATGGACACCAAGTGTCATCTTGAACTTAATCCAAAGGGTAAAGATAAGGATGTTGATCAAAAGCTCTATCGCTCTATGATTGGTTCTTTGCTTTATCTTTGTGCATCTAGACCCGATATTGTGTTGAGTGTAGGAGTGTGTGCAAGGTACCAAGCGGCTCCCAAAGAAAGCCACCAAACGGCGGTTCTTCGAATCTTTCGATATTTGGTTCATACCCCAAGGTTTGGTTTGTGGTATCCTAAAGGCTCAATTCTCTCTTGCCGGTTACACGGATTCGGATTGGGCCGGTTGCAAGGATGATAGGAAATCAACTTCCGGGGCTTGCCAATTCCTTGGTAGGTCCTTGGTGAGTTGGTCTTCTAAGAAGCAAAATTGCATATCTCTCTCCACCACCGAAGCCGAGTATGTGGCGGCCGCTAGTTGTTGCACTCAATTGTTGTGGATGAGGCAAACTTTAAAGGAATACGGTGTCCATTGTGACAAAGTGCCTCTTTTATGTGACAATGAAAGTGCTATCAAGATTGGCCACAACCCGGTGGAGCACTCAAGAACGAAGCATATTGAGATTCGCTATCACTTCATCCGTGATCACATCATCCGGGGTGATATTGAGCTTGGTTATATTCCCACGAAGATCCAACTTGCCGATATGTTCACGAAGCCACTTGATGAAGCAAGGTTCACTTATTTGAGGCATGAGCTAAATATCATCGATTCGGGGAGCGTCGCTTGATATCTTGCATACACACCTATCTTAGCTATTTGTTTGGTTTAGGTGTAGGCATGGACATAGGGGGAGTGCGGTCCTAATCCATTGGACTATCCCTCCCCCCATTATGCCGATAGAAAGAACTCATTTTGTCTCTATATTGTTCATTTTATGAATTGTGAGCTTAAATGACGAGTAGTGGCGGTGAACCCAAGATATATCTTCGCGGTGTCACACCACATACACTCATACATGGTGGCTTAGGCCACCGCCATCTTCTTTGTGAAGATTTGATCTTGTTGGAGCTTTATGGCCTTTTTGCCTATCCGTTGGTTTTATGGAAAACACACTCAAATGATGCTTCTTAATGTTTTCTTTGTGCCTCTTACCAAGTTTGAGTGTGAAGTACCATTTCCAGTGACTTTGTGTCCCATCCCAGGCCTCTCCCTTCTGAAAACTTGCTCCTCTTGCATCTTGCATGTTCACAACAAAATCTGGCATTTTTGAGTTGGTGGGGCCGGAAACTCCGGTCCTTTGGGCCGGAATATCCGGTCTGACTGAAGTTTCCGCCCTAAACCCGGAATCTCTGGCTTAGGCCGGAGACTCCGGTGTTTAGGCCGGAAACTCCGGTCTGGGCAGTCTCGCAGGGGTCCAAAAGGGGATCGGGGTGGGAGTTGACTTCACAACTCCCACACACCCCCGACCCCCAACCTCTCCCCTGCAGCCGCCGCCGTCTCAAGTGCCACTCCGGCTGCTCCCCGCCGCCGGAATCCGCCGTGCCTCCGGCCTACTCCTCCTCACCAACGCGGGAGACCTTCCTCTCCTTCGTTTGGGCTGCACCATGGACAAAAAGGGTACCTCCTCTCTCTCCTTAGGTTTTTCACCTCGATCTAAGTTTGGAGAGTAGTTCCCCTAGTTTTTCATG
Organism: Poa pratensis; assembly: GCA_947311845.1. Classification (NCBI taxonomy): domain Eukaryota; kingdom Viridiplantae; phylum Streptophyta; class Magnoliopsida; order Poales; family Poaceae; genus Poa; species Poa pratensis. The sequence continues at coordinate 77,939,827 of CAMZMU010000035.1, read as the reverse complement.
GTGTAGAATCTTCTAGATGGCAAGGTGTATCCTAGATTTAACCCTAGAATTCTCAGCACAAAGTTTCTTGAACTAAATCGAGGTTCCCCATCTCAGGGCCGGAGACTCCGGTCTTCCAGGCCGGAAACTCCGGTCAGGGCCGGAATCTCCGCCCCCTGAGGCCGGAAACTCCGGTGTAGATCAGACACTTTGTGCCCAGAATTCTTTGGTTACTTCTTCTTTGGTTCCTGGACATGCAAGCTTATCCCCATGCTTTTCTCCTATTCTGTTATTTCACAGGTGGGCAGAGGACAAAGGCTTCCATGAAACATCCTGAAAAATCACCAAGAAAAGTCATCCGTGCTCAAACAAGGGACAAGCTTCTTTTTGACAGCAGTGCTGGCCGTCTGAGACAGCAGGTACCATAGATGAAGAAGCCACAAGACATGCTGCCCTAGGTGGTTTTGATAATGAAGAAGAGGCCGAGAGAGCTCATTTTGACTCCTTGACCACTGTTTTGGGCATGGGGAAGCTCGAGTTTCGTCGGATGAGATCTCAGCAGTTCTATGACTTGCCATCCAACACCGATGATCCTAGGTTTCCAAGGAGAGAGCAGCAGCTGATCATGAATGAGATTTATGCCCGCATTGAGAAGCATATGGTGTGTGAGCAAAAAGTGTTGAGCCTTGAGAGCTTGGACAAGAAGCCTTATTTTCAAGAGGCCGTGTGGATTGCTCGGAAGCTTGGACTTGAGAGGCTCATCTCTCATGTTCATGAAGATTATGATATTCAGCTTGTGCATCAGTTCTTTGCCACAGTGGTGTTTGATAATGATGAAGATATCACCATGACTTGGATGACCGGTTCTCAAAAGTGCACCTCTAACTTTGTGGAGTTTGGAAGATGTTTGGGATACAAGTTCAAGGGTGCCACTACTTGTGTTGGGAAGAGGATGCATGTGGAAGGGGTAGCCTACAACAAACGCCGCTTGCGCCCTTTATATTCAGTTGCAAAATCCGTTGGCACCAATCAAGACCTCCTCCCCACCTTCAACATTTTCCTTCGCATGGTTCGGCTCAATCTTGCTCCTCAAGCCGGAAATGTGGATGCCATTCGAGGAGGGCTTGTCAATCTCTTATACCATGCTTACAAGGTGCTCCAAGCCGGTCCGGATTGTGAAGGCCAAGAAGTTGATGTCATGGATTTCATCAAGTGTGAATTGCTTTGGGCCATTTTTGAGCACAAGAACCCTCTCTATGCACCTTATGTGATGAAGCTCATCCTCTCCAAGGTCTCCAACATCGATACCTCTCGCCTCACCAAGCATGCCAAGGGGACTCTCCACCAACTTAGCAAGCACACCAAGCAACCGTCTTCCTCTCGTGCACCTCCTCCGCAATCTAGTAGTGAGGAAGCGGAGACCGAGGCCCCAATGCCTAGAAGGAGAAGCAAGAATGCCGACCCTCCCTCCTATCTTCAAGGAAGGGCTCAAGTGAACTCGGAAGTGAGTAAACTCTCTTGGTGGAAGAGAAAGTTGCTTTGCATGGATGTTGCACTTCACAAGGAGAACCATGCCTCATATGTGAGAGAGAAGCATATCATTGACAACCAACAAATCATGATCAAGGAGTTGCGCAAGCTCAACAATGGTAGTATCACTCCTCCTCCGGAAGAAGATGAAGATGGCAATCCTATTATCTCCTCCTCGTCGGCCGAGACTATCCTCTTGAGAAATGGAACGAAGACGTCTTTCCTTGGTCGGATTATGCGGATGTGACTTCATTGCCCTCCTCTTCTCGCAACACCGGCAAGGCTCCCATGAACCTTTCCGATGAGGACTACAATCAAGAAGGGAAGGTGATGATGACATGGAAGAAAGCTCCGGGTGATCTCCATGGGTATCGTGTAGTTATGCTCTTTTCCCTTTTTGGCGTCTCGATGCCAAAGGGGGAGAAGTAGTTCTATTAGGTTCTCTCCGGGATTTGCATGGGTTGGACACAAGCATGTGCTTTTATCATTTTATTGCGCTTGTGTCCATTTTATGTTATTTGGAACTTATTTGCATCTTGTGTTGTGAACTATGTGAGTGTAAGACATTGGATTTCTATTATGTATGGTTGAACCTATATTATTGTGCTATGGTTATATGGATGTTTATCTACATTTATATGCACAAGGTATGGTTTTTATCTCTAGGCTCAACCTACTTTGTGATATGTCTTGTTTGTGCTTTGTATCGTTTACATATCATGTCACCTTTTGTGGAACTTGTTTCTCTATATGTGTGCATTTGCATTCCAAAGCAAATGAGTTATATGCACACATCTAGGGGGAGCTTTTCCTTTTGTTAAACATGATAGTATGGTGAACTATATTGCAAATCCGTGTGTTGTCATCTAACACCAAAAAGGGGGAGATTGAAAGGACATTTTGTGATCTCTTAGTTTTGTGTGTTAGTTAACAACACTTTGGATGTTTTAATCTGGTGCTAAGTGATGCAGGTTTTATTGTATACAACATATGCATCAACACCAAAAAGAGAAAAGAGTTTCTGGAGCATTTCAGGCCGGAGTTTCCGGCCTCCAAGGCCGGAGTTTCCGGTCCTTGGTCTTGTCCTCGAAGAAACAGCAAGCTGCTGATTTGCTGCTCAGCCCCTGGTGTGGGGCGGAGTTTCCGGCCCTCAGGACCGGAGTTTCCGCCCCTGGCCGAACATTCCGGCCCCAGGGCACCGGAGTCTTTGCCCAAGCCTCTGCTGCGAAGTTGCTGCTCAGCCCCTGGTGTGGGGCGGAGTTTCCGGCCCCCTAGGCCGGAGTTTCCGCCCCTGGCCAAACATTCCGGCCCCAGTGCACCGGAGTTTTGGCCCGAGTCTCTGCTGTGAAGAAGTTGCTCAGCTCCTGGTGTGGGGCGGAGTTTCCGGCCCTGTAGGCCGGAGTTTCCGCCCCAGGCCGGAGTTTCCGGTCACTAGGACCGGAGTCTCCGGTGTGATTCTTCTCTGCAACGGCTACTTTTCTGGGAGGGGTATATATACCCCTCCATCTACCTCCAGCCAGCTAGCTCGCCCAGAATACAAGATCCCCATTGTTGCAAGCTCAAGAATCACTAGATCTCCCAATCCCTCCACCCAAACTTGTTGATCTTTGGAGGATTGAAGGAGAAGACCCCGATCTACATCTTCACCGAGCCGTTTGTCATTTCCCCCTCATTCACTTGAGGGACCATTTGCTAGGGTTTCCACTAGGAAAACCTAGCCCCCATTGTACTCACTTGATTGTCTTTGTGACAGATTGTAGCTGTTTGGGAGCCCCCAATCCTTTGTGGGTTGTGCCCCAAATCGTTGTTGTAAAGGCTCCGGACTCCGCCTCGAAGGTTTCCGATAGTTGAAGTGAACCAAACCTTTGTGGTGCGGTTCACCGGAGAAGAGGGTGAGGCCTTTGTGGCCGTTGAACCATTGTGTTGGTTCACACCTCTCCAACGAGACGTACTCCCCTAAAAAGGAGGAACTCGGGATTACATCCGTGTCTCCGCGTGCTTTGACTTCGGTTACCTCTATCCTTGTTTACCGCCTTATTATATCGTGCTTAGTTGCTAGCTTGTCATATAGGTAAATTCACCGTAGTTGCATATCTAGAGAATTTACCTTTTGTGTCAAGCCTAAATTGAAAAAGACTAAAATTGGAGTAGCACCTATTCACCCCCCCTCTAGGTGTCATACCGATCCTTTCAGGTAGTTCTATCTATATCATGTCTTGATGTAGTTAACTTGCCTATTGTGCACTTGCAACTAGTTGTAGTTTAGCTAACTAGTCCATGTGAAGACATGAGTCTATTTCGGTGACACTGCATAAAAAAGTCGGAGACACAGAACAAACAACGAACATTACTCAAGAGAGTAGTGTTTGTTGACTTTCCCATAATGGCCTCCAATTATATACACAGGTCAGTACACACTATATACTACTGTATACTTCATATTATTGTGTTAAATTGTTTGTTCTATCTAGTAGTGTCAGAACTAATATAAATCCTTATTTACATTTAGGGATATCAAGTTGTTCCCTTTCAAACTCCACCATTCATATCCACCGTCGCTATTGTCACGTTTTGGTACACTGCATAAAATACTTTTTTAAGTAAGAGTGTTTTATACAGTGTCGCCGAAATGTCACATCGGTGACGTATTATATTAGATTTCGGTGACACTGCATAAAAATACCAGAGCCGGTGGTGGCCTCCATGGAAAGGATGATCGTTGTCAGGCATCCTATGAAGCTGCTGACATCGCAATATCTTGTTGACAAGCCGTGTGTTGGCTGCTCCGGTTCATCAATAAGAGCCACCTCAAGACATAGGTAAGATATTGTTTCAGTTTGCTTAAATTCATAGTGTATTTGTTTTAGGATATGTATTAACAATTGTAACTCTATTTACTAATGTATAGGGTCCAAAGCTTCAACATCCTTCTCTCAAGAAGATGAGATAAGAAGAGATAGCTAGAGTGACACCTGCGAGAATTGTGGAAAAGGATGTAGGGAAGAAATCATATATTCTTTCCGTCCTTTGACATGATAGGCTTAGTATAGATGAAATCTGTTATCGTTTTACCTCTTATGTTTGTCACATCTTGTGATGCAATTGTAAAGGTGAAATTGTGATGGAAATGTAAAGTTACATTGTGATATGAATGAAATATGTTACCGTTTAGTATTTGAGCTTGTGCTGTGAGATTTTAAGTATCTAGTGGCATTTGTAAACGTGGCATCCTGTAACCGAAATATGAGAAATGCTCAGTGCAAACGGGTGGATGGCAAACTCCGTATCTGATGAAGGAAAACTAAGGAAACGGAGGTCTGCGCACAACCGTTGCCAAATGGAGACCTCATCGGAAACGGTTTTTGGCCTCCGTTACCGATGAAGGCCTTCACATCAGTGACAGAGGCGGGGACACTGACCCTTTCTCCGTTGCCGAAGGGGTTTTTGGCCCGTTTCCGATGTGTCGTTCTGTACTAGTGAAGTATTCTATTGCTATCACCTTAGCAGGCTGCCAGGCCGGCTTGCCCACTCGCTGCCCCAGCTCGGCCGGTTCCTTTTAGCCCATGATTCTTGCTTATATTTGAGGGAAAGTGAGAGGAGATCAAGATCTACATATTCAGCGATCCATCTCTCCTCTAAGTGAGGGGAACCTAGTAGATCTTGATCTTGGAGTTCTTGGTGCATCTCCTCTTTTATCTTCCTCTTTTATTCCCCCATAAGTATTTGTTGCTTCGTTGCAATTTGAGAGTGAAGGATTTGAGAACTTGTGCTCTTGCCATTTGCTTTGTGCATTGGTTTGTGCTCTCCACGAGGATTCGTGGAAATTGAAAGTTTGTGAGCTTGTTACTCTTGGGTCTTCGGGACCCTGGACGCCTGTGTGGTGGTTGAGACCTTTGTGGTCACTTGTAAGCCGTTCGGGAGACTCCGATCCCGTTGTGGGTTGTGCCCCGGATTGTTGTTGAAAGGCTCCGGATTCCGCCTCGAAGGATTCCGATAGTGAAAGGTGAACCAAACCTTTGTGGTGCGGTTCATCGGAGAATAGGGTGAGCCTTTGTGGCGTTGAAATCGACCTTTGTGGTGCCTCACACCTCTCCAACGAGACGTACTTCCTTAACAAGGGAACTCGAGAATACATCCTCGTCTCCGCGTGCTTCGGTTATTTCTATACCCGAGCTATTTACTTATGCACATTACATTGTGTTAGCCTTCGTGCTTGAAGTATTCTATTGCTATCACCTTGTTGTTTGTCTTGCTTAGCATAAGTTGTTGGTGCACATAGGTGAGCCTAGTTTATTTAGGTATCGACTTGTTAATTTAAACACCTAGTTCTATTCCGCAATTATTAAGCCTAAACCGGAAAAGTTTTAAACCGCCTATTCACCCCTCCTCTAGGTGACATCATTGTCCTCTCACGCGGGCCCACTCCATTTCAAGGATATTCAGTTGAATACCTAGAATTTTTTAACAAAAACTAGGTATATACAGAGTAGAAGACACATATATATGAGAAAATACGAATATAAGAGAGGAGACAGAGTGTTTAGCCCCAAAGGCCACCTCCTTCTTACCCTGGTCGCCTCATCCCTACTCTAAGTGGCCCAGATAGCTAAGGTGACCCAACTAGTTCTATCGCTCACACGAGACTACACACCATCAAAGATTTGAAGGCTTGTTTGCCTATTCGCATCGCTACGTGGCTCGTCGTGTCCTCCTCCTGAATTTCTGAATCGAGTAGTCTCCAATTCCTCCACGCACCCTGCAAGACCTAGAACCGGCCGGCCCACGGCCGCTGCTCATCTTCCCTCTCCTTTCGTGGGCGCTGGAGCATCCTTTCGCCACCAGGCTACTCATGTCGCATGCGCCGCACTGCCGCTAGGGCTAACCCTTTCTCCAATTTCCAATTGTTGGGTACAGTGGAAGTTTAGAATAACGTCAATTTTGATCCAAAATTAAGATTTTCTCTGATTTGGTTGAATTTATTAAGTTACTCTATGTTCTATGAATCTAGTATGATATTATGATTAAATTGTGGCATATCTTGTATAAGGTAAACAATCAGAATTATACTAGAATTAATGTTTCTAATATGTGATTTAGATTTGATCTATTCATTATTTACTATATTAGAAGATCGCATTAGTTCAGTACTTGTTAGTTCTGTCATGAATTGTTTCATCTATTTGTGGATTAAATCATACTATTAAATTGATTATACATTCGGTAATCTAAACTCTACATATATGCAATTTACTTGGAATGGTTTTACCGCGTCTATGGTGACCTTTTTTTAAGGGCTGTATTACGAAAGGTGGCGCACAATAGCAGTTTTAGTAGACACGAACTATCATGACACCATCAAATGAAATCTTGGGGTCAAACTTACTCCTACACAATAGGAATTTCTTTAGAAGCTCGATATCCTCTTTAAGGTTGCCTTTTGAGTCTTCTTGACGACTATATTGTCGTCTCGTATGTCTTGTCTTTGACAAAATTTAGTCCAGATTTATGCTAAGAACTTTGTAGTTAGTTCGACGTCATGTTCACGTCTTTAAAATCTCTTTGGGGGACAGATTTCATGAAAGTGAAGAGGTAACCGCAACTAAGACTCCTTGAAGTTTTTTGCCATTTCCCCAAGTAAATCCTACACAAAAAAGTGCAAAACAAGAACTTGTGCACTTTTACAAGTGTACAAATAAATAAACTGAAAATGTCAAAATATGACGCAAAATATCGTGATAAACTACGAAGTTCATCGATATGTTTTCGACGTATGAGTTGTGTGGGGGGTTAGGTGGTTCCCAAGGTTGGTCGTGGGCGTGTCATGCACCACTTCTTGTGCATAATCTTGTAGATGTAGTCTTGTTCACCTTTGTGATAGTGTCGTGGGTCCGCTTCTCCCATAGTAGACTCTTTTGCCACATTTGGATAATTTCACTATTTTACCACGAATGGATTAAAATAACAAGTAAAGTCAATACTTTGTGTCTAAATCAATGTTCAAGATATCGCTTATCGTTTACTGCTCGGTCGGCCTTAGATTAGAGATTAATCGCTTATCGGACGATTAATCGATTTTATCGGTTAGTTTTTTTTGTAAAGATTAAATAATTTAATAAAAAAATATAGCTGAGCCTAGGCACACACACGAGACATGACAAACAAAGTAAGTCAGCAACTATATAATCTAATAATCTATACTAAGAGGGCCACAAAATCTGAACAGGAATACATTAAATAGTCTTAGTCTCTTAATGACTTAATACAATAGCAAACAGGAGTTCAACACACATAGCAGTAGGAGTACTAGACAAAGATGCATGGCAAAGCAAACTAGAGAAACATGAGTACTAGACATAGTTCAACACACATAGTTCAACAGGAGAAGTTCCTGGAGAGCCGCCGGAGAGCTGGAGATGGGCCGCCGGAGAGCTGCTACCGACCTGGACGAGACGGGCCGCCGGAGAGCTGCTGCTGGAGGAAGGGTCGCTTGCCGGAGTGGTGCTGCCGGCCTGGATGCGCTCCGGCCACCGGAGGGAACCCTGGTGGTGGCTGTGGCGGCGGCGGGCGGGGGCTTAATCGCGAGTGGGCACATCTGAAACCCTATCGAGCGTGAGTGCGGGAGGAGGCTGAGCGAGGGGATTTTTTTAGTGATTTGGTGTCATTGACCTACTGATTCACGATTAGGGATTTTTTGAGTGCACATCTGAAACCCCGATAAATCGCTTGTCAGAGCGATTAATCGCCCAAACGATAAACCTTGACGATACGGCAAAATCTTATCGCTCACCCACTGATTCACGATTCGGCCGATTAATCGGTAACTCGGCCGGTTTTTTGAACATTGCTCTAAATTCAGTAATACATGTCTGAAATAATCTTGAAATTCCATACCCTGCGCGAAGCGTGAACTCTACGTTTCACCATGAGCAACAGCATGCAATCGACAAAAGTGGAAAAACGACGCAGCACGTCAGTGAGTTGTAATTTCTTGTTCTTCTTTTGCAAATTGCAGAACTCGAGACGAGCGGAGCCTATGTCATGGTCTCCTGCGTCGCGTGCGTCGAGGCCAGCCACGGGGACAGACAGAGGAGGGCACGCAGCGATGCTTTTGATGAGGCCGGTGCGTGCCTCCGAATCCAATTCTCGCAGCAACGTACCGCATCGACATTTCTTGCTTCCAAGTTGGAACACCATCGATGCTGCTGCTCGAGCTTTCTTCTCCCTCCTCCTGTTTAGTGCTACAAGGCAGAGAAGTCTCCGTCCAACCGACGCTTCTGCAGAATCACAGCCCCATTTCTTCTCTCTCTCTGTCCGTCTCTTGCGGATGCTTGCCGCATTGGTGGTGCAGTGCAACGTCTCTTTCTTCTCGATCGGAGGCCACAGCCCACAGCTACAGCTACCGGTTGACCGTCGAATAAATGAACAGACACTCGAGTCACGAGGATGGAAATGAGCTTGTGCATGATGAAGACCTGAATGAGAGTGCAGGAGACTCCAAAATGGCCAAAGATTTTTGTGATTGCAAATGTCCAACTGATACTACGACGTGAGAACGACTCCAGTTAATTAGGTGCTCCATCCGACTCTCCAACTATATCTGCGTGTGGATTAACACATATAAACCATGTGATGATTCTCTCAAGAAAAACATGTGATGATGTGAATGCAAGAAAATCCAAGAAGCCTTGTATATTTTCTGGTTTTGGATGCGCTGTGGCCTGCGGGTGGTGCAGGTAGGGAAGAAAAGCCGAAGATGAAGGCGAAGCTGACGTCGCGAGGTCGAGAGAAAAGAGACGAAAAGCGGGCAGCGCCTGCAGCCACGCCCACGCCACCCTGATAAGACGAGAGGGACGGTGGAACAGTTGAGCCCCCTCGCCGCAACTCTCGCCCTCCATCTCATCCCCGACGGACGCGCCTCCTACCGTCATCCCATCCAACGCCTCCCCCCCACGCGCTCGGCGCCTCAAATAATTCGCAATGGCAGCGGTGCGGCCGCGGTACGGCAGCCACCGGCAATCAGGGCTCTTCCACGACGCCTGCAGGTACCACTCCTTGCTGCTGTCGCTGATGCCTTAATCGTTTCCGGTGTGATCGGCGGTAGGGTCGTGCACTCGTGCTCGTTTCGCCGATCTGATGGGTGATTCGGGCGTCTGTGTTGTGGGCAGAGGCGGCGCCGCGCCGATGGAGCCGCACAGGGAGACGGTGGCGCCGCCGCCGCTGGAGCAGCCGCTTCCTCCCCTGTTCTTGCACTTCCCCCACGGAGATGGAGGTAATTACCTTCGCTCTGCAACTGCAATGTTTCCTGTTCTAGACGACTAGGATGGCGGCAGATGTTCAGGCGATTGACTTCTTGGCTTGATCGATGCTGTCCTGTGGCAGATGGCGGCAACGAACGGAAGCGGCCGCGCAAGACCGTGACGCCGCCGCAGGGTTCTCTGGGGCAGAAGGTGATAAGCATGGCGCAGCTGCACAGGCGGCCGGCGACGACGGGCCTGCGGCTCGACTTCGCCGATGGAGGCTCGGAACACGCGGCGTGCACATCGTCATCCTACCTCCCAGCCGAGGTCGCCACGCAGTTCGACGACCACTGCAGGAACGAGATGGACAGGCTGATCCAAGAACAGGTAAGGATCCGCCCGCTTCCCTTCCTTTAATCATTGCCGCGATTGATCAACGCGGGGATTGCTTTGCTGATGACGATGAGATCGTTGTTGCTGTGTAGGCGGAGAGACTCCGGCGCGCGCTGGCTGACACGAGGCATCGGCACAGCCGCTCGCTGCTCGGAGCAGCGGAGGCATTCGCGGCGCGGCGGGCCAGGGAGAAGGAGGCGGACGCCTTGAGGGCGGCGCAGCGAGGCGCCGAGCTGGAGGAGCGGCTGGCCCGGCTGAGAGCGGAGGCGGCGGCGTGGCAGGCGAAGGTAATGTCCGACCAGTCAACGGCGGCCGCGCTCCACGCCCAGCTGCAGCATGCGCAGGCGAGGAGTGGCAAGGCCGCTGAGGAAGACGACGACGGGGCGGGCGCGGCGGAAGATGCCGCGTCCGGCTTCGTCGACTCGGACAGGGTGGTGGAGGTGGGCGCGCCGCCGCCGCCGGCCAGGCCGTGTCGCGCGTGCCGTTTCTCGCCGGCGTCCACCGTGCTGCTTCCGTGCAGGCATCTGTGCGTGTGCGACGCGTGGGAGCCCGCCGTGTCGGCCTCCGCGGCCTGCCCTATGTGCCGCTGCCCGGTCACCGGCACCGTGCAAGTCGTCTTCTCTTGACGCATGCCAAAACAAACAACTCACTTCTCGCTTAAAATGGTCGCTGAACTATAAACTTTCTTAATCATGGAAAGGTGTAATAGATTAGAGTGCAAATTTCTTCGCCGTTTTCTCTGTTGCCAATCGACTAATCTCTCCATGATTACTTCACCTAGCTTTGCTACTGAACCTAATATTTTGATTGAGTACAAGTAATTTGAGTACCGTAACAATTTTGAAAGTCCATTTTTAGGTGAATTTTTTTCCGGACTTGCTTTTCTCTAGAGGTACCAGCACGGCCTGCAGATCGCGGAGCTACGCAGCGGCAGTTGCCGGCTTGGGAGAAGTGTGGGGATGGTAGAGAGCGTGAGCGTCGGAAGAAGTGGCGGGAAACGCGGGGAGCACGCGCCCTTGGCCGTGCGAGGTACCGTGCGTGCGATGCCAATCGGACGTACCGGAGCGGGTCGCGGCCGAGCTGTCGGTTGCTCGCACGGACACGCATCGTGAATCATTAGCACAGCAAACAGTTCTACTTACAGTATACTCCGTCTCTCCGTAATTTCATGGCGCAAACGTATCCGGTTTAGGGGCATCAGACATTCAGACACATGTCCGGCCCAATGGGGTGCTGCAAGAGCTGTCACTGGAAGTTTAATTTCAAAATTTAGAGAATTCACAAATTTTGAACAAAATAAAACTTGACAACAATATCGTGGGGGGGGGGGGGGGGGGGGGGGGGGGGGGGAGGCTCATTGACGCTCACCACCCCCAATCCGCTCTGATTTTGAGAGCTATTCACTGAGTATTCATCGTTGTTGTGCGTGTTCACACATCTTACCAGAGATCAACGCCTTGCACCACATTTGGGATGATGATTTGCTAGACATCTGATGCAGTATGCAAAGAACTACACGTGTAACAATAGTGGGTGCTCGGGAAACAAAATCACATCTACGATTGAGACAAGTATTTCAGTACACATTCGAAGAAGTTTGCAACAGGTTGCATGAGGTTGAGGTTGAGGTTGGCGACTCGGGAACAAAATTTCATCTAGACTAAGAATAATTTTTTGACAAATCGGAACAAAATCACACTTCGCTTGCAGAGTTCCAAATACAGTAAGAACATGTTAGACCTAAAACACTCACGAGGAACAAAACCTGATTAATGTGTCGAACACATATTTAAACAGAAAAATAAGTTAGATATAATTTAGATACATGAATATTTGGAAACCTGAACGACAAGAGTTAAATCAAAAGGAAAGATTAAAAAAAAAACCCATTAGCTATTTGTTTACCAGAGCACAAAAACATTTTGTTTCACATGTAGATGCCATGCTAGATTATTCTTTAAGAATTTTGCGCTAAGGCTCGTTTACCCTTAGTGTATTTTAGGGGATTATCTTGGAACGTGGAATATTCATGTTCGCTAATCCCACAAATATCCCCTACCAACCATTTGTTTTTTCCTAAATAGAAATTCTACCCTTGCTAATATATTGTGAATTGTGAGGGAAGAATATTTGTAAGTATTGGATGAAAGAAAGAAGTATTTTCAAGGAATTTTATCAATCCGCTTGGGATGAAAATAAAAACAAACCCTAAAGCAGCCAGTGTTTCTCTTTTTAGTGCACTTGTGTGGGCTGAGATGGGCTGGTACATTCACATCTTTCAGCCCGTAAATAAGCAAACACGAAGTGCTGGGCCAAATCTGCAATCGCAAGGATTAACAGTAGAAACAAATCCGAAAGACGATTCTCAAAACAAAACAAAAAAATCGAAAGACGATAAGGCTGTCACGTTTTGGGTAGTCCACCTTCCATTCCATTAGTTCCAGCGAGCCCTGTTTGGCAGGTTATCTCATTGCAGTTTGCAACCCACTAGAAACAACCAACGCGTTTTCATAGGGACTCTTTTTGTGTTGATGTTTCTTTGTTGATTTTCCTTGCACCTTCAGTTACATATTTTGTCGATGTTATTTTGAAAAAGTTCACCAAATAGTTAATTTTGAGTAACAATGTTTTTTTAATAGCAAAAACATGGAAGACACAAATGTAGTTTTGTTTCTTGATCTGTACAAGGACCGCCACCTCGCCGGCTTTAACCACTGGGAGAAGGAAAGGATGAGGTCGTGGCGTCTCTAGCAGTGGTGGAGGTAGGGTCTACGGGAAAATTTTCCATTTAGAATCCAACTTTTTAAGCAAAAACTCCTCAAATGTCTGGATTTTAGTGTTCCGGCCTTCTGCAACAGGTTTTGTGCTTAGATTTCTTGATCGACCCTGATACACCATGCTCTATCGCCACGACCCTCCCAGTACAATGGCTTCTGCAGCAGGAAATCCGACGAAAGGAGTGCGCCAGCGAACCCACTGGACGAGGCAGAAACAACCAGCGTTGACAACCACCGAGACAGGAAGATCCCCAGCCCACCGGAACGCGGGAAGGTGACAATTTTTGCTTGGCCGGCGAGGGGAGGATGAACATGTGGGACAAAATGGTATTATGCAGGAAGGCTGTTTATGGTCCTCTTTGAACTATTGAGGGCTATCGGATGCGTAAGTGGAGATGCTCATACTGTCAAACATACCGAAATCAAAACATGTCCTGTTTTTGCGAGAGACGAGCTGGAAATGTTGATTTGCTATCTGGCGAAAATCGACGCATAGCACTAGCGGAGGTAAACCAACTTAGATGGTTGGGTCGAGGAAAATAACAGAGGCTGGAGACGTACTTTCGGATGGGAAACAAAGGCATAACAGAACCTGATTCTCCTCTCTTTTTCCTTAACCCCAAAGAAAAAAAGCAAGGACACGTTTCAACTTTCAGCTCCACGGCTACTCATTACCTCTCCCTCTCACTCATTTTGTAGGGTTGTGTGAGAGGGAAGCCAAGGAAAGAACACGAGTAAGACATGGAGAGGTGTTTTGTTAGTATTAATATACACAACAAGATCGTGGAAGGAAATCTATTTATTTGGGCTTTTCCTTTTCCTTTTCTTTTTGTCTGTGCAACGCTAGCTTGCAACATTGGTCAGTGCATGCAGCGCAATAATAAAATGTTGGAGTTGAGTTTGACGTGAGGTTCTGATTCGATTCTTGGCTTAGCTTTCCTTTCGGGTTGCACCACCATCACCATGTGCTGCAAACTAGGTTAAGTTACTGTCATTTTCGTCGCAAGATACTCGCTAATCTATAATGCTATGGTCGGTACCTAGAGCAACCAAAATTTTCTCCCTGCTTTTTACCACTCCTTTCGCTTCTTAAAAGCCGGTAAATGAGATTACCTTTCGCCTTAAAATTATAGTACCCCGATTAATCTCTTTAGTGCAAGCGTATCAGATTCAGGCTAACATACATTACTAGTAGTACTCTCTCCGCCGGCGATTGGATCATTCACCTTGCATGGGTATAGTTGGAATGGAATAAGGAGAACCGGATTCATTACTGTATCTTTTTACTGCTGTCCTGGCGATTAACTCTGCTGAGCTTGCAAAGTGTACCGTAAACAAAAATTGAAACTGTTCTGCATTTGTGCCGCATGCATAATCTGCATTGCTGCTACTAGGGAAAGGAGCATGCGACAGTGTGCACAGCGCGGGGGCCTCCAGACTCAGTGGTGCTGACTTCTCTACAGCCATTACTTGCTAATGTGCCAAGCAAGCTGATGGTCGAACGATCAGTCAGGATCCAAGAGGTTGTGAGTGACCGATGCAAAATTATTTTGCTAATCAGCAGCAGAATCACATAGAACGAAAGCCAGAAGCAGATTAAGTCAAATGAAAGGATTGCGTTTATGCCCTCATCATCATTATAAGCAAAACGCGGTGCAAGCGGGGAACGAGATCGAGCCTGATCGTCCTTAGGTACTTGATTAATCGCGTCCTTTAAATGATTGCAAACTGTCTACTATGTTCTCCACTTCTTCGTTGGGCAGGTATAGATGAGCTAATTAAATCTGAAGAAAATAAATCAAAGAGCGTAACTAACTAGCGATCGCCGTCAGAAGAGTTCCGCACGCTCAAGTCATGCCCAGGCGTGCGTGCGTTGCTCCAACCGCAAGGCTGCTGAGTGCTGACTCAGGATGCCTTTAATTCCATTTCGAATTTGTTCTATGTTCCTCGTGTGCTTCAGCAAGAACACGATAGTAGGAACTGACCCAAGAAACAAAAATCGTGTCACGCAGTTTAAAACTGATAGTCAGAGGTTCGTGGCTGAATTACGGACGTGGTACAAATTCGTTGTTTATAAGAAATTAACCACACATTCGTTTTAAAAAGTAGTCGATCGAGAAGCACGAACACAGAGAACCAGCAAATAGTTGGATGGTTAGAATAGTGATTGTATTTGGGTCCACCAAAACTTAAACCGATATTTGCACTAGTGCTTCTTATTCAAATTTGGATTAAATGGGAGACGATGTTTCCGTCGATAGCAGGATGTACATGGTGCTTTCGCCAATTTCAACACGGTCAGTCTTTTGAAGATGCTTATTACGATAGAATTTGTGTGTGTGCTTTCATAGTTTGGATTTTTTGCATATTAAAAAAACAAAACATGCAAGGAGAAGCGGGAGACACGCACGTGAGGGCTCCCTGCATCATTGGAGATGCGGCCAGACTCAGAGGTGGCAGGAACTCAGCCGAGATCGGGAGGATGGAGGGAGCACTCGCAGTGTCTGCCTGCTAGTACTATCCATGCTATTGCAGGCACGGATACCGCATCCACGCGACCATGCGTGATGGATGCATGCACCCAATCTCATGTCTCATGCGTGCTCATCATCAACCTGCTCAACAACTAGTCCTAGTCACCCATCTGAGCTGGAGTTGGAGAGACGCGACATCTTTCAACGGATATTCCTCTGCCTTTCTTTCCCTCCAAAAAGGCTGCAAATTTACATGATTAATCACGAGTAGATCATAGCAATGCTGCATGCACGCTCAAATATTTGTTTGTGTTTTGTAACATCCCTTAGAAATATCTGAGCACTCCCATCCATATTAGGCGGTTGCAAAATCTCTACTACAAAATACGGAGTGTCCTGTCTTCTGCCCCGGTTTCGTCCGTCGCGCGTTTTTTGCATTTTGGCCCCTCCGAAAGTACGAAACCAACCCGCAGCCCACAAAATCGGCAGTTTTGCTTTTCAGCCCCTCAACCCTATCCAGTCACGAGTAGCTGGCCACGGTAGGTAGGTAGGAGGGGGCGAGGGCTCGGGCCTGCCGTGGACGGCGACGGGCGCGGCGGGGTCGGAGCCCATGGGCAGCCCACGCGCGGCGAAGAAGGCGAGGAGCGGAGATCGCGCTAGGGTTTCCCGTCTCGCGCGGGCGGCCATGGGGGACGCCGCGGTGGTGGTGGCGTCGCCGCTGAAGCGCCGACGCGGGGGACGGGATGCGCGGGTGGCGAAGATCCTGATGGTGCTGGCCGCCGCCGGGGAGGCGCGCGGCGAGAGGGAGCCCACAGCGACGGAGCGGGTGCTGGCCGCCGAGCGCGCGCGAGCGGCTGGCGGCAGCAGTCGCCGAGGGGGCTGCGCGGCCCAGAGATCTGTTCCAGGGCGAGGCGGTGCGCGCCGTCGTCGAGGAGACAATCATGTACGGTACTGCTGCTCGACCTCTCCATATATAGTTTCGATCTTATTTGGTATTTACATTATTTCTGTGGGATATCCATTTTATAATCTGATGGTAATTTTTTTTCAAAACCTTTGGGGCTAATGGTAATGCTTTTCCTAAATAGTTTGAGCTGAGAAAATGTTAAACTATGTGTTAGTTTAGCTGGTCATCGTTACCAGATTTTCTTATATTGCTTCCTGGTTGATGGATTGGTGAAATGTGAGCAATGGACCTGGAATACTGATGGCACATTTGAGGAGTTGAAGCGAATGTGGTTGCGTAACGTGTTGCTGGACAGAGAAGCAGAGCTTTGGTAGATTGGCCTTATCCTTTTGTGGAGGATGAATTGTTTATTCTAACACTGAGCGCTGGTTTGGAAGGTTATATGTCAAGTTGACGGAAGGCATGTCGCATCTTTTCCATATCGCATTGTAAGTAGCTCTTCCTTCTGAAACCGTCCTATGATGAGTGCTTTATATTTGTTAACTGGAAACAGTGCAGATCTTTGCTGTGGTTCGGGTGTAGATTAGCATCCTAACTATTTTTTCCTTAATAACAACATCAGCTTCTCTTTATTGTAATTTTGGCAAGGTTGTCTAATATGCCAATGCATTACATTTGTTATTTTAAGGGCTTTATTCTTGAGGATGCTGCTACGGTGCATGTAAATGGTGATGTTGAGGTTGGATCAATGGTTGCTGGTACATTGCCCACGGCTCATCCTAACATTTTACATAGAAATCTGGAGTTGCTGGCGGAACTGAAAGCCCCTCCTCCTGAAGAACCTGTAGAGCTGTTCATAGGCATTCTTTCAGCAGGAAGCCACTTCACTGAGCGCATGGCTGCGAGGAGATCATGGATGTCTGCAGTGCGAAATTCATCAAGTACCATGGCTTGTTTTTTTGTTGCCTTGGTAATTCATTGTCTTGCCATTTAGTTTTGGTAGTTTCCTTTCCCTTCTTCTCATGAAGAGATATATAACTGAACCATGTTTCAGGGCAGAATGGCAGAAAGGAAGTTAATGAAGATTTGAAGAAAGAAGCTGATTTCTTCAGGGACATTATCATTGTGCCTTTTGTCGATAGCTACGATCTGGTTGTTCTGAAGACTGTCGCCATTTGCGAGTATGCGGTATGTAGCACAAGGATGGATATGACACGAGTCACATTGTAGTATCTTTCTGACGGTTCTTATTGCAATTGTCACCTCACAATGTTTTATTTTTCACTTTGTTCTTGGAAGGCTCGTGTTGTTTTGGCGAAGTACGTCATGAAGTGCGATGATGATACCTTCGTTAGACTTGATTCAGTTATGGCTGAGATAAAGAAAATCCCAGATGATAAAGCTTCTATATGGGGAACATGAACTACTACCACAGATCACTCCGACAAGGAAAATGGGCCGTTTCTTATGAGGTGAAGTGAACCACTGCAATTTTTCTTGCTTTTGCAAATATTACCGGCAAATGTTATCTTGAAGTTGCACATATAGACTTGTTAGTGGACTCAAGACAAATCAGTACTACTTGTTCGTGAAGAGATCACAGAAGAGTTGCATAAAATTTCATTACAAAGAAGATGTTAAACAATTAGTAGTACCTTTTGTTGACCGAGTCAACTACAAAGGTTTAGCAGTTTCATCAACGACCTGTTGTTTAATGAGTCTTGCAGTTCCTAGATTTTGAACAACGACATGTGATTTTATCACTTCATGAGAACCACATGAGCACTTGGTATCTGCTGTCCACTTGAATATGTTATTGTCTCATGCAATCATGTTAGCTGAGTGGCCGACTAATTGTCGTTTGCGCATTACCATTATTGAGTTTGGCCTGTGCTACCCTGCTGAACTCTTCTGAAACATTCTCCACTCAAATTCCAGGAGTGGCCCAGAGCTACGTACCCACCCTACGAGATGGTCCTGGCTACATTATCTCTTCTGACATTGCCAACTTCGTCGTGCTTGAAATGGAGAAGGGCAGACTGAATGTAAGCTCTCTGTGCTTTAACATGTTTTGTTCTTTGTGTTCATTCAGTATGCGTAGCCGCATTTTACATTCCACGAGAATACTCGAGAGTGAAGCACCAACTGGTTTAGCCGCGTTTTTGCCCTTACATGATGCTACTTTTGATTGGAGAAAACATGAAAAAAGGCACGAGCCCAATCATGCCTGGGCTGAAAGATGGCCCATATCAGAAAAGCCAAAAAAGCTGTATCCATCCATCGCCTTAATGCATCCCTGTGTGCACGGGCTGTTTAACTCTCTCCAGCACTTCCTGACGAAGGTGCGTTGTCTTTTGGTCTTATTTTGCACACAACTGATAGTTTTTTACATTCGGGAAACTGTTGCTATGCAACGATGGAAGGACATGCGGCCTTTTTTATCTGTCTAGCTTCAGATGCCATGCAATAAAATTGGCATTTAAACCCTCTGAATTATGAAGATTACTTTGGTATTGTCATATCAACACACAAAGTTCATTTGAGAGGATTCTGTCAACTATTGGGTTCATATTACGGTCTTCATTAGAAGCTAAACTCTTAAACCAAGTTGCACGTCTGTTGCCACTGCTACAGAGAGAACCTAATACTTTTAAAATGTATACCAAGTAATTCAATTGTGCCATTTACCATCACTTGAGAAAGGCCTACATACTGCTTGTGCACTGCTGTCTTCTTCCAGTCGTGGAGTACTGGCTTCACTCTCAGGGCCAGATAAACTCGTCATCTGCAGTTGTACTCATTGGCTCATTGCACTCACATGGTATGTTCATTTTGGATCTTTAGTATGCAACGCATGATTTTTCGTATTTGTAAGTTTACCAGTTCAGCCTCACCTAATGTCTGACTTCTTGCTAATATAAGACGGAGAATGTACAATATTTTGTTCGATAGCTCAACTGCATGCTGCTTTCTAATATCGTTTATTGGTACAATTACTTAGAACTATAGATAGTAACTTTGTGTAACAATTTTCAAATCCTTTGTACTGCTTTTTCCTTACTACATGACTTTGACTTCTGCTCTCTTTGTTCGTTCTGATGTTCAATTCATTTGAGCAGATGAAGTACCTTTTGTGTCTAAATACTTTCTATTTTGCAGACTCTTCAGTGCATATTGGGCCTGCCTGGGTGTATATCGGCCAGTTGTGGTTCAAGTTATTGTTCATGCGAGATCATACATCCAGTTTTTATGCATCTCAGATTCTGGAAAAGATTGTGATCCTAGATCTTGAGGGAAAGGCAAAAAAAATCTCCTTTTGCTTTGGCGCATAGTATGAAATGTGTGCCTAATAAGCTGTTTTGTACATTAGTAAGGTGATAGTAAGTTTCTTTTTGAACATGAATTCACTGTAGGAAGTATCGCCGAGCTCATATGGACAATTCTGTATGTTGTTCCATTTATTTTTAGAAGATCCTACTATATTGTTAATTGTGAAACTGTGTTTGATTGTTTATATATTCTAAAAAATATACCCTCGAAGTGTTTGTGATATAGTCCTTCTGTCAGTGAAAAATCTGGTGATCTATTTGTGTTTTTTTTAAGAGGTGTGCCATGAATGTGACAAATTTGGTTGCGCTAGCTCAGCAGAAGATGGTCATGCTCAACAGTTAACACAAAAGCTCAAACTAAAGACAAGAAAACATCCCGACAAAGTTATGTTCTTATGATTGCGTAGGTTCAGATATGTATTTTCATAGCATACAATGTTTATTTTTCAATTCTATGTACTCCAATGGTGGACTCGACCTGATACGGACAAGTAGGGCGGTGGTCAAATTGGTCATTACATAGGAATTATTAAGCCTACTCACTATAAACATGAGCCTCTTGGTTACTTTGTGTTAATTTCTTTGACAGAACTTGGATTTGACCTCCCCTTAACTTTAAACACGTAGTTGGTGGAGCCACACACTGGTGAATCACTTAGGGTTTGTCATTTTTGCCGTAGCAACGCAGGGCATTGTCCTAGTCGTAATTGAATATTGTCGAAGATCGTTTGAGAAACGGTTGAGTAGCTGTCAAGCTAGGAAATTGTCTTCCGATGGTGGTGTATATCAACTCGGTGCTGCAACACTTCCACACATATTTGCAATTGTACATCCTATGTGGACAACTATGATGACAAAATTATTTGAATACAAACGTGTAACTATGTTTTCTTAACTTGCTCCAAAAGCTTAATGGCTGAAATTACTTGCTAATTACTCATTGTTCTCTCAAACACGACTTAAAATGAACTAACATGATGAGTTATATACGGGAATGCAAATTACCTATTGAATTAACTTATTTCGTTGGCTGAAAGTTTTGAAAGCCTCACTACATTGATTTATAAATAGTACTCTCTCACTTCCAAATATAAAATGTTTCGGATACTTCAAATGAGCTAGGTATAGACCTGAACGAGTCAACATACACACTGAAACACAAGTGATTCAGAAATGTCAAAACATCTTATAGTAATGAATGGAAGAAGTAATAATCACGCCTACAAATCACTTTTGAAATGTAAGTGTGACCTTAGTGGAATATTGGTGTGGCTTTCCGTTCGTATGTTATAGATTGACGGATTAGAGATTGGAGTTGTTTTATGTTGATCTTAGTGCCTAGGATTTTTACCGAGATTTAAGAGAAACACAACTTATGCTTTTATTAAAAGAAAATCATTAGGGGCACTTAAGTATGCATTGGATTGAACTCATTTGTTTATGTTGATTCATTTCTTGAACTAGATTTGGCACTATGCTCATTGTGTTTTATCAACGGAGTGAGCAAATCTAGAACATCCATTAATTCCTTCCCTACAATTGACTCCAAATATTCTTTAAGCAAAAGGAAGAATTTTCAACGGAGCCAAACAAGTCTTCAAGGCCCACGAGTCCCGATTTTGAAAATGCTAGGTTGAAGAAGGGTACATATGAATCGGGTTGTCAAATACATTTTCTAAACGTTCAAAATTTCTATTAGGAAAAAATCACGTGTAAAACTGCATGTTCCACGTGTGCGTAGAAATTTCTCTTATTTGTTTTACGGTGGCAAGGTAAATAGTCTTAATTTCGTCACGGAACTCATGTGCAGGGCACATGTTTTATGTTTTTGCATCACCTATGCATGAAAATTTTGATTCGAATTTTTTGGACATGTTTTACATCACTTATGCACGTACAAAATAAGAGGGTTAATATATAACAATTTTCTATCTATTCAAATGCCCACGTGTGGGCTAGTGCTATGATATAACTTACTATTTCAGAGATGGATTAGGGATAAGAAAATGGTTAATTAGAACGGAGAAGAATCCAACACCGGTTGTCTATATTATCATTGTAGTCTAGCAAAATCTCCCGGCAGTACCAGAAATGATCAGCAGCCATGGACGCCATGGGCCTCGCGTGCTGACAAAACCACACTTATAAGCCACGGACAACACGCCTCCTCCTCAGCCTTTACCACCACTCGAGACGCAGCCCAACCCGAGGGGAGAGAGCAGAGCGAGGGAGCTTGATTCATGTCTTCCACGTCGGTTCCGCCGCCGCCGGAGCGGAGGGTGCCAGTGGTGGTGCCCATGGTGCCGCGGCTGGCAGAGGAGGGAGGAGGACGAGGGAGCGGGGACGACGCGCGGGGGAAGCGGGGGGCGTGGCGGGGATATCGCCGAGCATCCTCATCATCGCCGTCATCGTGGTCGTGATGCTCCTGGCTCCATCTCCATCCACTACTTCATCCGCAGCCTGTGCCGCCACTCCTCCTCGGGATCCTCCGCGCCGCCGCTACCGCTCGTGGCGGTCGCAGCTCCGCGGTGGCCCGGCGGCGTCCGTGGCCGACCAGGGGAAGGAAGCGGCCGCCGAGAGGGAGCGGCTCATCGAGCGGCTGCCGCTCTTCACGCTGGCGTACTCGCTCGCCGCGCTGCCCCGGTCGTCCAGGGACTGCGCCGTGTGCCAGTGCGTGTTCGGCGGCGAGGACGAGCTCCGCCTCCTCCCGGCGTGCCGCCACGCCTTCCACACATGTGGGCGAAGGAAGCGAACAAACGGAGGTCCGAGGACCAAACGGGCATGGCCCACGCGGCCAGGTACATGGGCCGCGTGGGACCCACCCGTTCGGCCCTCGTGGCTCCGTTGCCGTCGATCTTCGCTCCACCGACATAGTCTTGACCTAAAAACGCCTATAAAAAAGGTCCCCCGACGTTCTCTGGAAGGAGCGCCGCACAAACACAGAAACACCGAAACGGAGATCAGGAGCTGCAGATTGGAGGGGGAAAACTCCGGCGGGGCGCTGCCGGCGTGGTCTCCATCTTCTCCATCGACTTCTCCACCGTCTCCATGATGAAGAGGGAGTAGTCCACCTCTGGACTATGGGTTTGTGGAAGTAACTTATGTATCTCTCCTCTCTTGAGCTTCACTAATTAGCACCGTATGAGCTGCTGAACATGATTACGGTCACCGTTGTAATACCTTTGTGGTGGATCTTTATGAGTTAATATATGTTTGAGATTGCAATGTTTGTTTCAGTTATGAGTATAGATGCATATTATGTACCCCGTTCTTGTCTACTTGTTTTGATCAAGCATGTTTATGAGAGCGTGTGTGGGGGAACGTGTGCATTAGTTGGAGTAACGGGGGGTGGCTAGTGCAGTGAACGTGAGAGAAAGTTCTGCGATCCACTTTGGTATCTTTACCTTACTTTGTTACCTCACTAGGGATAAACTAAAATACCATGCTACCGGGGATGTGGGCGTGACCATTGCCACTACTCCATGACTAGATCTAGCATGTTCTTATTTTCACTTCATGTCATGATACTTAATGCTATACTCTGAGTTATCTTAATTACTGAGGTGTTATGATTTAGTTCGCATCTTGGTGGAGTATAAGAGAGGTTAATAACCAAAAGATCTCTATGTTAGGACGTGATGCCCATATATCTAAGTAACTTGTTATCAAACCCTGTGTTGCAATCTCATATGTTAACTTTGTGTGTTCCATTGTCTACCACTTTATAAAGAGAGAGTGCATTTGTGAAACCATGAACCCCAGTCCATTTTTAATCATAAGAAACACCTTTCCAACACCATATACCACTTTTCTATTTTCAGCCATCATTAAATCCGAAAATACAAAAATACTTTTCATCTTGCATACATCATTCAAAAACCCAAAAATATCATTTATCATTGCATCCACCATCATTGCATATTTATTTCTTGTTTGCATTGCATAACTATCCTGATATCATTCTTACACCTTGTGCTTGACAACCACAGGTGAGGTTGAGGACCAAAACATCTAACCTTGTTTTGTAGGTAACCAAAAGAAGGATAAGAAGATAAATCTACCACTTCAGATTCCCCGAGAGTTCGATATTAAACCCTCGAGTCACCCCTCGTGGGGAAAACTGTCTTCCACTTACTATACACTCTGCACTTGGAGTCTCAACCTAATCCCGTTATTTGTGCAGGCATCAAGACTTGCTCTTCGGGATCATCAAGACGTTTTCTGGCGCCGTTGCCGGGGAATCGTAGCTGAGAGATTTATCCAAGGGTGTGCATCATCGCATTCATCTCACAACAAAGTCAACGTCACCAACTTGTGCTAACACCTAAGCTTGGGGAGGTTGCACCTACGTGAGCACCATCTTATCCATCTTTACTTACAAAGCAATTTATTTGTTTTGTTAGTGTCATTGCATATCATATCATATTTATTTCAGTTTTGCATAAAAAATAAAAATACCAAAAAAAACTTGCTATCATGGTGCTTGGAAACAAACAAGGAGGGAGTTCTCTAGGGAATTCTGTTTCTAGTTTTAAACAATATCATGGAGAAACATTAAAAGATGCTTGGGTAAGAATTAATAGGATGCATTATGAAGATCCTACACCTTGTGAAGATGAAAAGCTAAATCTTTATTTCTATTATGGAATAGATCCTTGGTATCAAAATGCTTTAGATGGGGCTACAGGTGGAAGTTTTGTCTTGTCAACACCACCTTGTGCAGCCATGACACTTAGAAGGATTTTTGGTAGCTTTGTGGGTAGCAAGAAAAAGTTGGAAGACACCACAATAGCACTTGCTTCATCAAAGGATAAATTTGAAACTAAGTTAGAAAAGCTACCTAGTAAGGAAGATTTTGAACAACTAGTTTCTTATTCTGAAAACATTATTCCAAAGATAAACAATGAATTGGTTAATGTCATGCATAAGTTGAGAATTTGTGAGAAAGAATTTCTGGAAAAAGATGTTTACCTGAACAATATTGAGGAAAAATTGGTTCGAGTTAGTGATTCATTGAGAAAAGATTCATCTCTTAAACATGTGAAAAGGTTCCTGTAGCAACAAGTATGGGTTAAAAAGGAAAAGAAAGTTGAGGAAGTTAAAATGCTTAATGAAGTCAAGGATCCTTTGCTTGACTTAGAAAATTGTAGCTTGCATGAATTAATATCTATCTTACAAAAATTTGCAAGTGATCCTTCCATCAACACTAACCAAGCAGGTTTTGGTTCTTATATTGCTAATCATGTCTTGAAAGAAAAGATTGCTAGGTACAACCAAGAGGCTATGATACCACCTAAGCTTGGGGATATGTGGATACCTAAGGTACTAGTAACTATTGGAAAAGAGACACACCATGCCATACTTGATCTAGGATCTAGTGTCTCTGTTTTATCTAAAGAACTATATGAAGTGCTTGAATTGAAAAATCTTGAAAAATGCTCTATTGAACTAGCACTTGCTGATGACTCTATTAAACATGCTTTGGGAAAAGTAAGTGATGTTATGGTAGAGTTACATATGACTTTTGTGCCTGTGGATTTTCTAATCATGGATATGGGGAATAAAACCTCTAGTCCTATTATTCTTGGAAGACCTTTTCTTCGTACCACAGGTGCTATCATTGATTCAAAGGAAGGGAATGTAAAGTTTCAGTTTCCACACAAGAAGTGCATGGAACACTTTCCAAGGAAGAGGGAACCACCAAAGTTCAAGCTCCCTCATGAGCTTCGTCCACAATAAAACAACAAGTAAGAAGCCTAGCTATATGGCTATAAAGAAAGCGCTTTGCGGGAGGCAACCCGGTTATTTTTGTGTGATTTTTCTTTGTGTCCTCTTGCTGTAACAAGAGATTTTGTGTCTAGTTAGGTTCTGGAGTTTTTAATAAAGTGCCAAGTTTTACCCTTTTTGGTTTGAAAAGTTGCTTATAGTTCGGAGATTTTATTCCTGCACGAGTCAGTGCACGGTATGATTTTTAATTCTTATTCTGTAACTCCGAATGAGCTCATATTTGAACTGTAGTTGCAACTTTTCATCCTCTGTATGCATGAATTTTTCGGAATTTTTCGAGAAAGTTTGGTAGGGTAGAAAAATACGTTTTGCTGCTGCTGTTTTTCTGGACAGATTCTGTCCCATTTTGTTTGATGCATGCTTTGAGCTTTTAAGTTGAATCTTTTTGATCCAATTGAGTTTATGAGTAGGCATACAACATTATATACTTTCTGGACATTCATATGAATTTTTGTTCAAGGATTATATGCAGCAAGGAACCTATTTGTTTATCACTATTAATGCACCCCACAGAAAAGAGATGGGAGAAACGGTGTTTTGAAGTTTTTTCACAGGGATTGGAGGAGATGCACCAAGAGCTATCCAAGGATGGTGAAGACCATAAGCTTGGGGATGTGAAGACAACCCCGCTGGACCTACACACTCTCGGTTTGCACACGTCCAACTTCTGTTTTTCGATCGAAACACTTTATCGCATAAACTTGGAGCGTCGTTTTTTTTTTTGTTTGAGTCTTGAGAGACCACCACACTATCAATTATATATGAGAGAGCTACTGGAAATATGGGTTGAAATATGTTGGATGCTTTTATAAGATTGGGAAAAGGGATGTTTGACTTGATTTTTAATGATACATATAGTTGCATGATTCATGAGCTTGTTTATGAGTAATAGTTTGCAAATTCTTTTTGTAGAGCTATCACTTATTCATGTTTTGGTGCTGATTGTTATTTACTTGGTTTAACATGGATTAGTTAGTTCTATGGACACTCATGCATGCATCTAGATGGTCAACTTTCTCCCTTTTGCTAGCCCAAAAACTCCAACAAGCAAAAACTTGTTTCCAACACCTTCAACCAAAGTTATTCCAGTGAGTCCACCATATCTACCTATTGGCTTTATGCTATTCCGAGTATGTTTAACATGTTGTTTGTGTTATCTTACCTCTGAATGAAAATGTTTATGTTATTGATTGCAATGGAAAAATTGGTTATATAGCTCTCACGAACTTGATGCACATTTCTATTTGCATAATAAAACATGACCCATTGTGATTAAGATTATGATGCTGTGGCTTGATGAATGTTGGGTTGGAGTTAGCCCATATGTGCTGTCACATGCAAGCTTTCAACATGCTCTTCATCTCATTTAGTTGATATCATGTACTTTTGTTATGGATGCTATCATGTGAAATGAGGTGGAAATGAAGTAGTTTAAATGAGTTTGTATAAATGGTTAGAGAGACGCCTGGGCCGCTAATCTAAGCCATGCATCATTCATGGTGGAAATTTACTTACATACTATGGTGAACCTTCTGTGATACACCTTGCAATAAAAAACTATTCCAAATGGTAAATAAAAAGGGTGTTGAGATTTTCATTTTGTTTGTTTGTCTTGTCATTTTGATATGGGCTTGTTCCATATCTGGGACAAGAGGTACCCCAGTTGACGCTCTTGATGATACTATTATTACTTACAATGATATAATTGAACTTGCTTTGTTTCCTAAGTTGAGTAACATGGTGTAGTACTTGTATTCAAGGGGCATGAGACATTCAACCTTTCTTTATCAAGCACACTACTCATATTTGCTTTCACTTTAACCTTAATCATTCAAGATGCTATGATAGGGGCAATGAGAGCTTGACACCAATGAATACCTTATTGCAATCATTAACTTAAGTAGAAGAGTTTGGAAGTTGGATGAAACTTATGCATGCTTTACCTCTACTCACATATCTCTATCATATTCAGATTTTCATCTACACTCTATGACCATTGTAGGATGTTCTACTTATCATTATGCATACATGTGTTCCATATTACTTGCTACATGTTACACTTTGTGAACTATCAATGAACATCCTTGTCTTGAATACTTGATATCACTTCATAAACTATTTGCATATTGCTACTCCTTTGAAGAATGAATCATTTGACTATATGTAGCAATAGTAATCATCTTTGATATCCATTGTTAAGTATTAAATTGCAAAGTCCATGTTAGTTTTATCATCTTCATACTCGAGGACGAGCATGGATTAAGCTTGGGGATGTTGATGCATGTAAAATGCATACATGAACTTTGCACTTTAATTGCTTATATTCCAATCATATTTGCATCATATAAGGGTTATATCAATGTTTTATCATGATTTTGGGAATATCTTATATTTCCTATTTTTATGGAATTAACCCTGCACAGGCAGAAAACCCTAGTTTTGTATTTTAATGTTTCAGGGACCCAAACGTCAACGAAATCACCTGGAAATTTACGGGCGTCAATATTTGGAAGGAAGAAGACTGTGGGCGAAGGAAGCGAAGCAAACGGAGGCCGAGGGCCAAACGGGTGGCCCACGCGGCCAGGTACTGGCCGCGTGGGACCCACCCGTTTGGGCCTCGTGGCTCCGTTGCCGTCGATCTTCGCTCCACCGACATCGTCTTGACCTAAAAACGCCTATAAAAAAGGTCCCCCGACGTTCTCTGGAAGGAGCGCCGCACAAACACAGAAACACCGAAACGGAGATCAGGAGCTGCAGATTGGAGGGGGAAAACTCCGGCGGGGCGCTGCCGGCGTGGTCTCCATCTTCTCCATCGACTTCTCCACCGTCTCCATGATGAAGAGGGAGTAGTCCACCTCTGGACTATGGGTTTGTGGAAGTAACTTATGTATCTCTCCTCTCTTGAGCTTCACTAATTAGCACCGTATGAGCTGCTGAACATGATTACGGTCACCGTTGTAATACCTTTGTGGTGGATCTTTATGAGTTAATATATGTTTGAGATTGCAATGTTTGTTTCAGTTATGAGTATAGATGCATATTATGTACCCCGTTCTTGTCTACTTGTTTTGATCAAGCATGTTTATGAGAGCGTGTGTGGGGGAACGTGTGCATTAGTTGGAGTAACGGGGGGTGGCTAGTGCAGTGAACGTGAGAGAAAGTTCTGCGATCCACTTTGGTATCTTTACCTTACTTTGTTACCTCACTAGGGATAAACTAAAATACCATGCTACCGGGGATGTGGGCGTGACCATTGCCACTACTCCATGACTAGATCTAGCATGTTCTTATTTTCACTTCATGTCATGATACTTAATGCTATACTCTGAGTTATCTTAATTACTGAGGTGTTATGATTTAGTTCGCATCTTGGTGGAGTATAAGAGAGGTTAATAACCAAAAGATCTCTATGTTAGGACGTGATGCCCATATATCTAAGTAACTTGTTATCAAACCCTGTGTTGCAATCTCATATGTTAACTTTGTGTGTTCCATTGTCTACCACTTTATAAAGAGAGAGTGCATTTGTGAAACCATGAACCCCAGTCCATTTTTAATCATAAGAAACACCTTTCCAACACCATATACCACTTTTCTATTTTCAGCCATCATTAAATCCGAAAATACAAAAATACTTTTCATCTTGCATACATCATTAAAAACCCAAAAATATCATTTATCATTGCATCCACCATCATTGCATATTTATTTCTTGTTTGCATTGCATAACTATCCTGATATCATTCTTACACCTTGTGCTTGACAACCACAGGTGAGGTTGAGGACCAAAACATCTAACCTTGTTTTGTAGGTAACCAAAAGAAGGATAAGAAGATAAATCTACCACTTCAGATTCCCCGAGAGTTCGATATTAAACCCTCGAGTCACCCCTCGTGGGGAAAACTGTCTTCCACTTACTATACACTCTGCACTTGGAGTCTCAACCTAAATCCCGTTTATTTGTGCAGGCATCAAGACTTGCTCTTCGGGATCATCAGACGGCGACTCGCCGGGGTTCCTGGCCGCCATCACGGACTCGGTGACCACATCGAGCGCGACATCCCCGACTACATGGCCGCAATGGCCAAGTCGGTGGCAACGGCGGCCTCATCCTCCTCTGGCGGCGCCTCCTGCAGGCGTGCATCGAGTCGCCATGACGGCGCGTCCACAGCCATGGCGGATCTGGCTCCTCCTCCGCCTACGTCGTGGTCGACGACGATGACAGCGACGAGGCATGGCTGGACGCCAACTTCTCCGACGACGACATCGACTAGGGTTTAGGGTAGGGCGCCTAGGCTGCCCAAGTTCAAATTACATTTAAATCTTTGTAATATATAAGAAAAATGAATAAAATTTGAACTTTTTAAATTATTTTGCAATGTTTTTAAAACGCCCCCGAGGTGTTTGACAATTTGCTCACGGCACATGTCCAGCACCCCAAAGGAGGCCCAATTGAGGGGCGCCGGACAACGATTTAGAGGCCCGGTGGAGATGCTCTAACTACCGATCAGCAGCAGGGCCGTCTCCAGAAATTTGGGGCCCCGGTGCGGAATATAAATGAGGCCTTCAATTTTTTATATATAATTAAAGAATTAAGACATAAATGCAGAAACAAACAAATCATACACACAGTATCCGGTTTTCAAATTCAAGAAATACAAATACTAATAATGTGACAAATATATTAAAAAACTTAGAAAGTACAAACATGAGAATTCCACTTGCTTGATCGCTCGTTGGATATCATAGTAAACCACATAAAAAACTTAGAAGCTACTGACATGGCCACATTGGGGTATTTAACGTGAACGGAATCAGTGCATGCGGTGCAACAAATCAGATGGGCCTTAGAGCATCTCTAGTAGTACCCTCAAAGCCCCTAAACCCTCACAAATAACTGTTTTTTTACGGGTTGGAACGAAATAAATGAAAAGACTAGAACCCTAAAAAAATTTAAAGGTTGGACCCCGGGTCGCCCTCCCAACCTCTAAAAGTGAGGGTTGGAGAGGGGAAACAACCCCAGCCCTATTCTGCAGCGTCGACGCGCGGGAGGGAAAAATCCGCCCCATCCCCTTCCTCCTGCCGCCGCCGCGCTCGCAGCCGCCGGCCGTCGCACGCCATGGAGCCGCCACCCGCCTCCCTCGCCCTGCGTCGCTCGGCCCTCCAGTCGCCGGTTGCTCCGCGACGCTGATGCATGTAAATGCATACATAAACTTCGCACTTTAATTGCGTATATTCCAATCATATTTCCATCATATAAGGGTTATATCAATGTTTTATAATGATTTTGGGAATACTTCATAGTTTTCCATTTATTTGGAATTAACCCTGTTTTTCCAGAAAACGTCTTTTTTAGTGTTTCAGACTTTCCGGGAGCTTCGGGACTCCAAAAAGGGCAAGGTCAAAGAGCACGGTTCAGAATTTTCGAGACGAACGCAATGGGCTTAAATTGAAGACCAGAAGCCCAACATGCTGGAAATGGGAGGGTCCACGAGGCCTAAAGTACATGGCCGCGTGGGCCTATCTCGTTTCCACCTCAGAGCTCCGTGGCCGTCGATCTTTCGTCCACCGACTTCGTATTGACCTAAAAACGCCTATAAAAAGGTCCTCTGGCGTTTCGCGAAAGGAGGCAGCGGAGAAACACAAAAACCACGAAATAAAAAGACAGAAGGCTGCCGCCGGAGAAGATCGGAGGGGGAAACGCCCCCGGAATCGCCTCCGGAGGGCTCCACCCCTCCGGCGTGTTCATCATCAACATCTTCATCGCCGTTGCTGCCTCCCATGATGAGGAGGGAGTAGTTCTTCATCGGGGCTGAGGGCTCTACCGGTAGCTATGTGGTTCATCTCTCTTGTAATCTAATTGAATTCATGGATGTTTCTCCTTCATTGTTTGTGCTACTCAAGTGGTTTTATTAATGTGATTTCCGGAGTCACCTTTGTCCCATGGTGTGAAGTTGACAGTGTGCGCACTGTGTGTGACTCTTAGGCTAAAGGTTACAGAAATACTTACCATGAGTTATTCTTTGTGTTGGATGTCACTATAAAATTGTGGTGTTTGTTTAGTACTATTTTTGGGTACTCATAGTGACCTTGGGGTTCCCTAGATGTGGAAGACAGACTTTAAGGCGTGCTTTTGTAGCCCTACACGATGGTCTTGGTGTTCTATGATATTGTGGTGTTTGTTCACTCAGACTTTAAGGTGTGCTCTTGTAGCCCTACGCAGTAGATTGGTATTTCTATCCAACGGGAGAATAGTTCAGAGTAGCAAAGTGAAGAGGAATTATCTATGTATTCAATTGTTGGGAGTGTCCACTAGTGAAAGTATGATCCCTAGGCCTTATTTCCAAGCATCCTAGAAACACACACTTGAGCTTGTCCTCTTGCTACATAGAGGATTGGGCTTTCTCTCTTTGAGAGCTTTCACTTGCTACTACATTTGTCTTGTCCTCTTGCAAAGAAGAGGATTGGAACACTTTTACATCCATCAAACCAACCATCTTGTTCTCTAAACTTGTTTAGTGCATAATCAACTAAAACTTGTGACACTTTAGTTGTAGGGAATAGATAACGTTTCCTTCTTGCTCCTGTGGATCGATACCTTACTTCCACATTGAGAGGTGCTACAGTGATCCCTTGCTCTTGGGGGTTATCAAATACTTTTCTGGCGCCGTTGCCGGGGAGCATAGCGCTTAAGTTTCTATTCTTGTGTGCACTAGACTTTATATCTTGCAATCATCTAAGCTTGGGGAGGTTCCTTCAAACTTGTTTGGTTGTGAGTTTCTCATTAGTTTTATATATCAAAAACCCATAAAAATTAGAAAATGGAAAAAAAAAATTAGAGAGCTTTATGAAATCTATCTTGAGTCAGGACATGATGTGTTTGAAGAGAAAATTAAAAAACATATGGAAAATTATTTGCATGATGGTAGCAATGTTATCACTATAAATTCTTTGAACACCATTATTGCTATTGATCTGGAAATGTTTAAGCTTGGGGAAGCGGTTGTTGATGAATGTGATATTTTTAGTCCCCAAGTTTTGAGGAGAAATTTTTCTTTGATGATACTATGCCTCCTATATGATGTTTACAATGATGATTATGATGTTTTCAGTCCATCTACTATTGAGGATAAAATTCACTATGATTATTCTATGCCTCCAATTTATGATGATTACAATGATGGATGTGCTAGTTTTACTCCCACTATTACTAATGAAATTGTTTATTCTTGTGTGGAGAGTAATAGTACTGTTATGCTTTTGGGTCATGATAATAATGATTTATGTGATAGCTATATTGTTGATTTTATTCATGATGCCGCTGAAAATTATTTTGAGAGAGGAAAGTATGGTTATAGAAATCTTCACGTTACTAAATTTATCCTCTTTATGATGAAGGTTTTGGCCTTTCTCTTGATTTGCTTTTATTTGTTGGGTACTTTAAAACCTACTGGTCCTTATGAGAGAGGGAGACACGGTTTTATATATCTCAATAATATTAAGTCTCCTCTCTTTTTGTTGAAAATTTTGAAGTTGCACTTGCTTTGCCTTCCTATGCTAGTCACTGTGTGCTTTCTTGATTTATTTTCTTACAAGATCCCAATGCATAGGAAGTGGGTTAGACTTAAAAGTGTTTGATATTTGCTTCTTGATGCTCTTTTATATTCAACTCTTATTCCTATGGGAGCATCATTAAAACTATCATACCTAGCTATATGGCTATAAAGAAAGCGCTTTGCGGGAGGCAACCCGGTTATTTTTGTGTGTGATTTTTCTTTGTGTCCTCTTGCTGTAACAAGAGATTATGTGTCTAGTTAGTTTCTGGAGTTTTTAATAAAGTGCCAAGTTTTACCCATTTTGGTATTCAAAAGTTGCTTATAGCGTTCAGAGATTTTATTCCTGCACGAATCAGTGCACGGTATGATTTTTAATTCTTATTCTGTAACTCCGAATGAGCTCATATTTGAACTGTAGTTGCAACTTTTCATCCTCTGTATGCATGAATTTTTTCAGAATTGTTCAACAAAATTTGGTAGGGTAGAAAAATACGTTTTGCTGCTGCTGTTTTTCTAGACAGATTCTGTCCCATTTTGTTTGGTGCATGCTTTGAGCTTTTAAGTTGAATCTTTTTGATCCAATTGAGTTTATGAGTAGGCATACAACATTATATACTTTCTGGACATTCATATGAATTTTTGATCAAGGATTATATGCAGCAAGGAACCTATTTGTTTATCACTATTAATGCACCCCACAGAAAAGAGATGGGAGAAACGGTGTTTTGAAGTTTTTTCACAGGGATTGGAGGAGATGCACCAAGAGCTATCCAAGGATGGTGAAACCATAAGCTTGGGGATGTGAAGACAACCCCACTAGACCTACACACTCTCGGTTTGCACACGTCCAACTTCTGTTTTTCGATCGAAACACTTTATCGCATAAACTTGGAGCGTCGTTTTTTGTTTTTGTTGAGTCTTGAGAGACCACCACACTATCAATTATATATGAGAGAGCTACTGGAAATATGGGTTGAAATATGTTGGATGCTTTTATAAGATTGGGAAAAGGGATGTTTGACTTGATTTTTAATGATACATATAGTTGCATGATTCATGAGCTTGTTTATGAGTAGTAGTTTGCAAATTCTTTTTGTAAAGCTATCACTTATTCATGTTTTGGTGCTGATTGTTATTTCACTTGGTTTAACATGGATTAGTTAGTTCTATGGACACTCATGCATGCATCTAGATGGTCAACTTTCTCCCTTTTGCTAGCCCAAAAACTCCAACAATAAAAACTTGTTTCCAACGCCTTCAACCAAAGTTTTCCAGTGAGTCCACCATATCTACCTATTAGCTTTATGCTATTCTGAGTTGTTTATCATGTTATTTTGTATTATCTATACCTCTGAATTAAAATGATTATGTTATTGATTGTCATGGAAAAGTTGGTTATATAGCTCTCACGAACTTGATGCACATTTTACTATCATTGCAATAAATAAAACATGACCCATTGTGATTAAGATTATGATGCTAGTGGCTTGATAAATGTTCGAGGTTGGGAGTTAGCCCATATGTGCTGTCACATGCAAAGCTTTCAACATGCTCCTTCATCTCATTTAGTTGATATCATGTACTTTTGTTTATGGATGCCTATCATGGTGAAATGAGGTGGAAATGAAGTAGTTCAAATGAGTTTGTATAAATGGTTAGAGAGACGCCTGGGCCGCTAATCTAAGCCATGCATTATTCATGGTGGAAATTTACTTACATGCTATGGTGAATTATCTATGACACACCTTACAATAAAAAGCTATTCCAATGGTAAATAAAAAGGGTGTTGAGGTTTTTCATATTGTTTGTTTGTCTTGTCATTTTGATATGGGCTTGTTCCATATCCTGGGACAAGAGGTACCCCAGTTGACGCTCTTGATGATACTATTATTACTTACAATGATATATAACTCGAACTTGCTTTGTTTCTAAGTTGAGTAATCATGGTGTAGGTACTTGTATTCAAGGGGCATGAGACATCCAACCTTTACTTTGTCAAGCACACTACTCATATTTTCTCTCACATTAAACTATAATCATTCAAGATGCTATGATAGGGGAATGAGAGCTTGACACCAAGTATTACCACATTGCAATCATTAACTTAAGTAGGAGAGTTTGGAGGTTAGATGAAACTTATGCATGCTTTACCTCTACTCACTTATTCATCTTTCCAAAGTGTCCACCAAACATATTCAGATTTTCATCATCACTCTATGACCAATGTAGGATGTCCATACTTATCATTATGCATACATGTGGTCCATACTACTATCTGTTATGTTACACTTTGTGAACTATCAATGAACATCCTTGTCTTGAATACTTGATATCACTTCATAAACTATTTGCATATTGCTACTCCTTTTAAGAATGAATCATTTGACTCTATGTAGCAATAGTAATCATCTTTGATATTCATTGTTAAGTATTAAATTGCAAATTCCATGTTAGTTTTATCATCTTCATACTCGAGGACGAGCATGGATTAAGCTTGGGGATGTTGATGCATGTAAAATGCATACATGAACTTTGCATTTAATTGCTTATATTCCAATCATATTTGCATCATATAAGGGTTATATCAATGTTTTATAATGATTTTGGGAATACTTCATAGTTTTCCCATTTATTTGGAATTAACTCTGTTTTTCCAGAAAACGTATTTTTTAGTGTTTCAGACTTTGCGGGAGCTTCGGGACTCCAAAAAGGGCAAGGTCAAAGAGCACGGTTCAGAATTTTCGAGACGAGTGTAATGGGCTTAAATTGAAGACCAGAAACCCAGCAGGCTGGAAATGGGAGGGTCCCACGTGGAATAAAGTACATGGCCGCGTGGGCCTATCTCGTTTCCACCTCGGAGCTCCGTGGCCGTCGATCTTTTGTCCACCGACTTCGTCTTGACCTAAAAACACCTATAAAAAAGGTCCCCTGGCGTTTCGCGAAAGGAGGCGGCGGAGAAACACAAAACCACGAAACAGAGAGACAGAAGGCTGCCGCCGGAGAAGATCGGAGGGGGAAACGCCGCCGGAATCGCCTCCGGAGGGCTCCACCCCCCTCCGGCGTGTTCATCATCAACATCTTCATCACCGTTGCTGCCTCCCATGATGAGGAGGGAGTAGTTCTTCATCGGGGCTGAGGGCTCTACCGGTAGTTATGTGGTTCATCTCTCTTGTAATCTAATTGAATTCATGGATGTTTCTCCTTTATTGTTTGTGCTACTCAAGTGGTTTTATTAATGTGATTTCCGGAGTCACCTTTGTCCCATGGTGTGAAGTTGACAGTGTGCGCACCGTGTGTGACTCTTAGGCTAAAGGTTACAGAAATACTTACCATGAGTTATTCTTTGTGTTGGATGTCACTATAAAATTGTGGTGTTTGTTTAGTACTATTTTGGGGTACTCATAGTGACCTTGGGGTTCCCTAGATGTGGAAGACAGACTTTAAGGTGTGCTTTTGTACCCCTACACGATGGTCTTGGTGTTCTATGATATTGTGGTGTTTGTTCACTCAGACTTTAAGGTGTGCTCTTGTAGCCCTACGCAGTAGATTGGTATTTCTATCCAACGGGAGAATAGTTTAGAGTAGCAAAGTGAAGAGGAAATATCTATGTATTCAATTGTTGGGAGTGTCCACTAGTGAAAGTATGATCCCTAGGCCTTATTTCCAAGCATCCTAGAAACACACACTTGAGCTTGTCCTCTTGCTACATAGAGGATTGGGATTTCTCTCTTTGAGAACTTTCACTTGCTACTACCTTTGTCTTGTCCTCTTGCAAAGAAGAGGATTGGGACACTTTTACATCCATCAAACCAACCATCTTGTTCTTTAAACTTGTTTAGTGCATAATCAACTAAAACTTGTGACACTTTAGTTGTAGGGAATAGATAACTTTTCCTTCTTGCTCCTACAGATCGATACCTTACTTCCACATTGAGAGGTGCTACTGTGATCCCTTGCTCTTGGGGGTTATCAGACGTCGGCGCCGGCCCAGCAGCCGCCCGTTCCGAGCCAGGCGCAGGTGGCACGTCGTCCCTCCGCAGCCCACAGTCGCCCCCGCCTCCTCCCTCGCCTCGGTTCCGCCCAACAACAAGAGCCGTTGGAAGGCGTCGTCGCTTGGGCCGCAGGGTGCTGCGGCCGCCAAGCTCGCCACGGGGGGGACCCCGGGCGTGAAGAAGCACGTGAAGAAGGCCATGCCCAAGGCGCGGAAGAAGCCCGCGGCCGCCATCACCGACCCTCCGCCCGTCGCACACGATGTGCTCGACGGTATGCCCGCACCGTCAATGTCGTTCATGGAGCTTCTCCAAGACGCGGAGGTGGACCTCGGGGCTCCTCCTCTAGAACCCTTTAGGGTTGGTGATGACTTGGAGGAAGATGGTGATGACAAGGAGGAGGAAGGGGATGACGAAGAGGAGGTAACCGAGATAGAGGAGGAGGCGTTCGCCGTCGCTGCCCGCACTGGTGACGAGGATATACCAAATGGGTACCCTACCATGTGTTTACCTGGTACACGTGATGACTAAGGCCCAATTGTCAACAGTCCGATGAAGCCCAGCGAGGAAGGCCCAAGACGAAGATTGCTTTCCAAGTTAGGCATAGTCGGTTATAGTTTCCTTATCTGTAAAACCTAGTCGGTTACATACCTGAGACCTAGCCCCCTATATAAGTGCTGGGAGGGTGGCCGATCAAGGACACGCAATACCAGAGCCTCCAAACCCTAGCGAGATCAATCCCTTGCTAGACCCTTGTAACCGCAACATATTCCACAATCAATATAGACAGGCAGGAAGTAGGTGTGTTACCTCAGTCGAGGGCCCTGAACTTGGGTAAATCCCACTTGTCAGCCGACGATTCTACTAACACTACACGTTCTCTACCACATAAATCTAACCCTAGGTACTCAACTATGGGTATTGC
Organism: Poa pratensis; assembly: GCA_947311845.1. Taxonomy (NCBI): domain Eukaryota; kingdom Viridiplantae; phylum Streptophyta; class Magnoliopsida; order Poales; family Poaceae; genus Poa; species Poa pratensis. The sequence goes on along the minus strand of CAMZMU010000035.1, from coordinate 77,901,944 downwards.
CGAGGACACCCCTCGTCAACCGGCGTGCGCTTGACAAACTATACCGAGGCAGAAGATATCCTCTTGGTTCGTGCTTGGGCAGCTGTGGGGATGGATGCAAGCACCCGTACCGATCAAACCGGTAAACACTATTGGCAACGTATCGAGGACACCTATTGCAAGATCAAGCCGAAGAATAGTTGGTTCATCTCTCGCACATACCGGTCGCTTCAAGGCCGGTGGGAGTTGATGAAGCCCGCATGTGCTCGTTGGAGTGCGGCCATGGACCAAGTGAGGGATGCACCGCCTAGCGGAACCGTGGAGAGTGACTATGTGAGTACATATGTGTGTTTTCACACCTATTTTGATTTTCTATGCTATTGTTAGGTTCTTATGTGTGTTTACTATGCTATTGGTGGGTTAATAGGAGATAATTGCCGGCTTTAGGTACAAGGAGATGGCCGCTTCCAAGGGCAAACCATTCCCATTTAAGCATGCTTGGGCAATTCTTCAAACTTTTGACAAGTGGAAGTTGAGGGATCAAGAGACCGCACCCAAGAAGTCGGCAATGCTTAAGATGGATGATAGCGACGAGGAGGAAAGGAACTTGTGCACGCCCGAGGAAACCAAGAAGGCAAAGCTAAGGAAGAAGATGGAAGGAGAGGCGTCAAGCCTAAGGGAGAAGATGGAGCATATGATGAAGTCAAGAGAGAGCTTGACAATGAAGACATTGGAGACAAAGCTTCTTATCACCGAGAAGAAGAAAGATGTCAAGTTTGCACAAGTTGAAGCAAAGCGTGAAGAAGCCAAGAGCAATGCCGACTTGGAGGAGAGGATGATCAAGGTCAAAGAAGCAAAGGCATGGAAATAACTCATGGTGGAAGAGAAGGAGCACATGATGATGTCCAAGAAGGACATGGATGAAGACCAATTGCAGTGGTGGAAGGACTACAAGGAGGACATCGCGGAGAGGAAGAGGATATTCCGTGGTGCGTCGTCTACTCTTCGAGGCGACACTCCGATGAGAGGTGGTGGCGATGGCGGTGTGGATAACTCCGAAGATGGCGGTGCTTGATGGACGTGGAAGTGGTCTAGGAGATGGCGCCGAGGTGCAATTTTTTGGTGATGGTGCCGATGAGAGGGGGAAGATGATGATTTTGTGATGTAAACTATTAAACCATGCATCAATGATTTTCATTTCCTAGTTTGTTTCAAGGTTGATTGTGTTTTTCTAGTGATAATTGTGATATGTCAAATGACAGTTTTAAGGGTAGGGGTTGCGGCAAAGACTAGAACCCTCAAACTCAACCCGTATAACGGAATATTCCGTTATAAGGGTTGGGTTTGAGGGTTCTAGTCTTTGCCTCTGTTACCCTTAAAAGTGCCAAAAAATGTCAATTCTCAACCCTTAAACTGGTATGAGGGTTTGATGGTACTACTAGTGATGCTCTTATATCAGTTAAGCCCAGACGTAAAGCGCAAGCCCACCACACCCTTCTTCTTCTCAGGTACCTTCGACCTGGAGCACGTGAAAAAAAGCTCCGATTGATGCATCCATGGTGTCTCCATCGATACATCCATGGGTAGCTCAGATCGGCCGCTAGAGGTGAGGTAGGCAGTGGGGCGTAGTATGCTTTCTGCCACCAGAGACTTTGGGTGTCCGCCGCTTCCCATCCCTGGTTGTCTCTAATTCTCTACCGATTTGGGGGCCCTGTGTCGTCGCACAGCTCACACGCCCTCGTCGACGGCCTTGTTATTCAGCAGATCACGGATCTACATGCATGCATCGTCATCGATGGTACTACCAGGCTACCAGCGCTTTGTTGCTGTCGTCCAAGGGAATTAATCCCAATCCTAGTGACAACCGTGGCGTTTTCAGGAAAAACTTTAAGGGAATACTCTCAACTAACCAAACAAGATTTGATCGATCGCTTCCTTCACCCACTATATATGATGTCCCATAATCCCAACTATTCAAAGTGACTGGCTCTGCTTGCGTTCATTGTACCATCATAATCTACTAATTCATCGAGTGAGCAGAGTACAAATAACAGATCACAAGGCAACAAGCGTTGCTAATGCTAGGCACGGTAGGCATCGGTAATTCATGCAGTCGAAGTGTTTCTGGTGCTTGTTCACCACATCATTCACACATAAGCTCCGTGTTAGAGGATGTACTTGGAGGAGGGAGCAGGGAGATGTTTCTTGCCCAAGTTGATTGGGTCGTCAGGCGGAGTTGACAGAGACATGCCGAGGTAAGATCCAGAAGGTTGTAACCGAGTACATTGTAAATAGCATGTAGACAAGGATTTCCAGTTTGGCATGTCCCACATTCTACCACAGAATTTTGGCAATAATCCCGACGGAATCGAGATATACTAAAGGAAGGTTGGGCCTCTTTGGATTGCATAATTTTTAGAACTAGTAAGATACCCCGCGCGTTTCAGCGGGAACCTTCAAAGGAATTATAAGAGTATAAAGAAAGAATATTTGATGCATGAAAATAATTAATATGGAGGATTTGATTGGTCATAATAGTTGAAAATCTAAATTGAATTAATATGAAGTGTTTGTATATTTAAACCTAAAAATGATGATGTAAAAATTGTTTGACTAAAATAATTTATAATTTGAATAACTTGCATGTATTGATGATTATCATTGATAAATATGGATGACATGGATAAGTGAATGTCTCAAGTTAGTAGATGATGTGGTGGTGACATGGATAAATGATTGGTTCAAATAGTGGATGATGTGTATAGCTTGCATGTGGAGATAGAAAAATATTAATTGCACTTAGTGGGGTTTTACTTTATAAAAAGTATAAATTCGAAAAAACAAAGGATTAAGATGACATGTGCTGTAATCCCCTATAGGACTAAAACATATATTATTTTTCGTAAGACATGTCTTTAAACGATACACAAGAAACAAACAAAAGAATTTTGCAAAAATGAGAAGAGAGAGTAGAGAGAGATATTGCGTATGCATTGGGCTTCTCAAAAGAAAAATAAAATGAGATTTGACCTCGTTTTAAGATTGCTATGAATATGTGGCATAGGAATGGATTTCTTAGAAATTTGATGCCAATCCTACTATCCAAAGCAAAAAAAACTCCTGCAAATTGGAATCCTCCACAAAATATATGATTTTTTTTTCAATCAGAGAGACCTTAGGGTCTAAGATTTGTGCGTCCACCAAACAAAGATTGGGGCCGTGGTGGTTTCGCGGAGGTCAAGTAGGCCGAGCTGGGGCCATGGTTCCGGTCATGAAGGTCACGGGAGGGACATGTGGATCATGATAATGGTGGTGAAAAGAATGATGCTAGCAAAAATATTATCTGCAAGGGGAACCTATTTGATACTGATTTGACGAGAAAAATGTTCACATGGTACGAAATAATTCTCACGAGTTTCAAAACAATTATTCACATGTTGATTTTTTTTGTAGCACCTCTGTTCCTTAATGCAAAATGTTTAAAACTTTTTACATTAAAGGACAGAAGTAGTACATTTAAAAAAAGTGAGGTGTGAATTTTTCTGTATTAAAGAAATGATGTTCTTGAAAATGAAAAAAATTGTTCACGTGTATCAATCGAAAAGGAACGACTGTATAGTCCAACAAAAAAAATTCGCGAGATCCGCTCCCAGCTAGATAAGGTATATGAACAGTGCCGACATTGTAGTATACCAGTGCATGATGTTCGTCAGATCCCTACACTGCACCGAGATCGACAAGTGATGCACCAATTCTTGGAGTGTCGAATCGAAGCCGAAATAGTACCAGCGGCAGCTACATCTACAGTATTCACGTCCGATCGGCTCATCACAGGCATCACGGATTTGCCATGCATGAATTCAATCATTTTTTTTTGAACATCGGGAATTCAATCCTAGTACCAACCTTACCCGTTTCCAGGAACAGTTCTGAATTTTCGACGCGCGTCGTTCCCGAAGACCAAGCTGGTCTCACCGTATAGGCTGAAAGTTTACATGGGCTAGAGTACCACGTTAACAGTACTAGTTAAATGCCCGTGCGTTGCTACGGGGCATAAGTAATATACTGGTTCAACACTAATTTTGTCAAACATGTAATTTTAGTATTCTCATGCACATCAAACATCATTACATAGGGCAGAGGCAAAACATAATTTACAATCAACTGTAATTAGCATTAACGTCAAACCGAAATCTACAGGAAATCATCATTATATAGGCGTCTTTGCTTATAGAAACCTTGTTCTGTAACTCCAACATTAGGCTTCCAAACTCACATGCGACATTACCACACATGAACATTAGAACAGGGATTAAAGTACAAATATTCCCGTGACATAAATTATTGAGATTATAAACCTTGTACAGAACACTGACAACAAGTGATTTGATGTTCATTCAGAAGAAGTGCCATCGCCATAATCTCATATAAGAAAGCTCAAGTTGCTTGTTTGTAGCTAATTTCCCTGAACCAGCAAGCCCATGTTCTTCATAGATCAATCAGGAATTCAGAAGGAAGGATTGTTCGAGGTGAATCTTGCAATTTGTCATATGTCATCTAAATACAAAAATAAGGATCATCCCTGACTCCTTGATGCCCTCAGAACCTACAGTTATAGGAAGACGAATTCAGATATTGCACACTTGGTCTACGGACTGAATTCACTCAATATTCCGTAACAAGAAAGCTGAAAACATAAACATGAGAATGTTATGTTACTTCACCCAATATTTTGTAATGAGAAAGCTCATGTCACAATTTGCAAATGAGGAAGAATTTCAAAAACTAACATCAATGTAGGTGTCAAAGGTTGCTCAGTTTTTGGTTGATGTTTCTTGCAAGCTTAGCTTATGGGTTGGTGGCCGCTAAGGATACGCATTTGTGTGATCCATGTTCTCTACTGTGTAGTGCTTAGACCAAGTCCTGGTTCGTGCACCAATCCTGCCATCGTGTACATGTAAGTGTCAGTTAGGTGTCTTTTATTATATAAACCTTTTACTGTAACTCTGACTCAATCAATGAAAATTATCAGGTTCAGTTTGCATTCCTGCGATACCAGTTAGCTCGGACGGCCCAAATACTTGCAGTTCAGTATTAATACTCATGCAGGTACGCAACGTGACTAAAGCGTAATATGTTTCTTCAGTTATTACTGGAATAATTACCCGATAGATGGATCATTAAAGGAGCATTTAATTTTTCAACTTCTCATATTCTAGTGCTTCAGTAAGAAAATAGTCAAGCCAGTCCGTTGCCTACTTGAATGCAGTACACTTTTAGGCATTTTGCTTTCTGAGGTATGGTTTATTTTTCTTCCTCTCTATTGTTTTCAAATTTGGATTCATAATAATTGTTGCTTCATAAAAATGGTGCTCTTTCTCTTAAAAAAAACCCGATAGATACTATTGTCTAATATGTACAGTCATTTTTTCCATTCGAGTCAGGTAGCTTATCTGTCACTAAGTTGGGATTAACGAGCATTTAGAGACATCTTTCAGAATGAGAAAGACTGAAAAGTAAAGCCTACAGGATATTTCGGAGAGCATATAGTAACAAAACCTCGAAAAGTAAAATATGGACTACTGTAATGTAGAATTGATGCAAAAAATTAGGGAAGGTAGCCGAACCTCCAACAGCTACAGCATGCAACCAAGAATCTTCCTCGACGAATCCAGAAGATCAACATATGCTTGCTCACTCCTGACCGTGACAGGAGAACCTTGACTTTGCGGGATCCTGCAAGAACACAATAATAATATGAGTACATTAGAATGAGGCCTACAATAATCCTGCATTCTTCAGCAGTAACAACAATGAATATAAACAAGCGAGAATGCTTGTTGCGTCAACAGAACTTGGGGAGCTTGTTCGAGGTGGAAAACGCCTTTTGCAGCAAGAACCTCATTTCCATCTTCTTGTTCCATAGCGCCTACACTACAGTGAACAAAAAATGGATGCAAACGTTAATAATAAGTTGAAAGGATAACCAACAACTGGTTAGTCTTTAAAAGACATCTTACCTGCTCATTCGTTGCATAATGAACCGTGATGAAATTATTTTTGAGGCAATGCTCTCACTGTTGTAAGAAATGATTGAACCTGTCAAACAAACAAGTGTTAGAAGGCATACACTCAGTATCACTTCTCTAATTGGATAGGGAAAGTATATCAGCTTTTCCACAACAGATGTCAAGTTGAAAGTAAGATACAGTCTAGTGGTTTAAAGAATAAGAAAAATACTACTATACAGAAACAACAACAGCCTACAAGGAGGTGTCAGGAAATGAGCACCAAGATACATCACAGTAAATCTAAGACTACAAATCTACGAAGATGATATACTTGCCTACGGTAGCTAGGGCCTTTGGTGTTCTTGCAGTACATTAGCAACGTGTGATGGACGACTGTAGAAGTTTGGCACACCACCGTATCTGCATTAATTTTAGCTGGAACAGAGGTTACTATAAACTTGATGCAGAAAATTCCACTTTATCACTTCTAAAGACAGAATGTAAATGATCATGACTAAAGTATAGTGAAAAAATCGAGCCAAAACGCGAATTAAAAGTCACTCATAATATGTAACCTCATTCGGCTGCATCCCAGATATGCCTCCATCTCATCCATAATCCTAGCTGCATCCTGTATCTTGCCGGTCCGACGGTATCCATCAATGAGCACCGTGTACATGGTAACATCTGGCCTAAGCCCACTCGCGATTACATCATCGAACAGCTTCTGCGCACCCTTGAGATCCCCTTGGCACAGTAGGCAGAGAGAACGGTCGTGTAAGTAAGGACATCAGAAATGATCCTTAACCCGGACATTTCATCGAGAACCTTGAGGGCGGCATCCATGTCACCGACACACACAAATACCCCCCCAGTTCGCGCCACTTTGATCATATGCCCCCTTTGTGTCACTGACATGTGGGGTCCGGTCCCACATGTCAGTGACACAAAGGGGGGCATATGATCAAAGTGGCGCGAACTGGGGGGTTATCATCAATTTTTCCACAAGAGACGAGGTCAGGCGTGATGTAGAGCTTGGTGGCCGCGGCACGGAAGAGGCCGGCGGCGAGGCGGAGGCGGCGCGCGGCGACGAGGGAGTGGAGGAGGGCGTTGAAGGAGCGCACGGAAGGGTGGGAGTTGAAGGACGGGAGGGAGAGGAAGAGGCGCACGGAGGGGAGCGACGGGAGAGAGAGTAGGAGGGGAAGGAAGGCGCGGTCGGAGAAGGCGGGGAGGCGGGCGGAGAAGGTGCGGGAGGGAAACGGCGGCGGCGTCCAGCGTCGCACCATGTTGGCGCGTGAGAGGTCGAGGTGGCTGACGACGTTATTGTGGGGAGATTATCGGGGGAGGCAGGAGAGGCGGAATCATGGGCAGACGATGGGAGGGCGTGCGGCTGTTCGATGAGCATCCGTTGGAGGCAGACGATGGTTCGGTAGACGACGTACCATACCTACCATCACGATCGCATACTTCCATTTAATAGTAAAGATGATGAACTGCAGCCCGATAAGTGACTGGTGTGTAGAATGGGTATGAGGGCAAGAACCGGAGATTCCTGGTTGAGGACGCGTATCCCATCTGCTGAAAAAGGTAGAAAATTTAAATCACTCGTCCTCTCCGCTGAAAAAAAGTTGGATTTTCGCTAGACAGCTTTACTAATTTCCCCTAACCAAACAAGATTTTATAGCTAAAATCAGTGACTTCACCCACTATATATAGAGAAGTTCAGCAAGGAACGTCTCACACTCACAACTATTCCAAGTTTCTACCCAACTTAGGACGTGGAGTTAGGCACCGCTTCGCTCTCCTCCCTTATCTCTATAGTAGAGAAGGGCGATAGGGAGGCGATCCTCGTTCCCTCGTTCTCCGCCGCCGGAGTCGGTGGTTCCCCTCCCCTCCGCTCGTCGCTCCGGCGGCGGGAGGGTCGGGGAAGCGCGGATCTCTCGGTTAGGCGTGTGAATAGTAGGTTTAGGGTTTCTACCGGCGGCGCTGTGGGGGTGGAGGCGGCGTCGGGTGGAATAATGGTGCGCTCGCGTCGTCCCCTCTACGCCGGAGTTCCTCGGAGCTGTGGCGTGATGCGTGGTGCTTTTGGTACTCTCAGATTTTCGGATCTGGGGAGTTGTTGCTTTCCCCGAGCGGACGCCGTGGCGGCGCTGGCGTTTGCTCTTGTTGGGGTCTTGTTCCCTCCCCTCTGGCGTCGTCGGGCCTCCTTCTGCGGCGGCTCTGGGGGGGGGAGGTGGTCAGTCCGGGTAAGTTCCTCTGCTTTTCTCTCTGCCTGGCCGTGGTTGCAAAGGGAGATCGAGGTGGAGATGCTTCATCCGTTTTTGGATGGCGCGGTGGTGGTGGTGCCTCTCTGCAATGTCTTTGCTCCGGCCGGCCGTGGCGGCGAGGGGAGCGGTCGTCTGGGGAGCGGGTGTGCTGGTCGGCGGTTCTGGCTGCTGCGGGGACGGCGGGAAGATTGGTGGTCTGTGGTTGCAGGTGCTCGGCTGAGCTCGTTCAGCGCTCTGGGTGTCCGTCGCGGCGCGGCGGCCGGTTCTGCAGCCTTCTTCAATGTTGGAGGTGCTTGCTTCTCTGGGCATGGCGGTACGGCGTTCTCCGGCGGTGGCTAGATGTTTGGGGTGTGGGGTGGATCCGCTTGTGTTCTTTCCTCTTTTCTGAGGTGTTTTGTGCACGTTTTCTGGGTCTGGTTGTAATTCTTGGTTCTCTCTGGACCTGGTTGTAATTTGCCCCGAACTCCTTAATATAAGTGGTGGATCCTGTTAAAAAAAACTATTCCAAGTTTCTAATTCATCGAGTGAGCAGAGTACAAATAACAGATCACAAGGCAACAAGCGTTGGTAGTAGGGGTGCAGGCGGCACCCAAAATCCGTCCTGCAATTAGTCAAAAGTAGTCTAGCTTACTTTATAATAGTCCTACTCACATTTGGTTATTTTGAAGTAGTCACTATGCGAGACTTTTGCGGGAGGCCGCCTCCAGCCCTAGTTGGTAGGCACGGTAGGCATCGGGCATTCGTGTAAGTCAAGTGTTTTTGATTCTTGCTCACGACGTCGACACAGAAGTTTTGTACTACATGATATACATGGAGGGGAGAGATGTCCCTTGCCCTGGTCGATTTGGCGGGGTTGCGAGAGATTGGACCGACGTTATATCCAGTCATTTGTAACCGAGCACGTTGTAAAGAGCACGCGCATATGAATTGCGGTCTTGCTGAGTATGATCCTCGGGGTTTTGGCGAGAATCCCGACAGAGTTGAGACGTACCGAACAAAGGCCAGAACTTTTCTTTTCTAAAATGGAGGAAAAACATTTGCCTCGTCCATTAGTTAAGAAAAAGTGAGTTGTCCCCAATTAACTATCAAGCAAAACCATTACAAACTTGGTCATGAATGGCTACCAAGTTACAGCCCAACAGACAATCGACTACTCTCAAAGTATGGATCACACGAGACCACATAAACAGCGACATATACGCTCTCGATACTATATATACTCCTACAACTCACAGACAAAAGAAAACAACATCACAAAAGCGCCCCCATAGACTGGTAACAACTCGAGAAGATACATTAGCAAAGGCAACAAATACAAGCACAACCATGATCACTGAGGGTTATCCATCAAAAAACAACAGACTTTTTTTCCGAACACAAGCACAAAGTTCATCAAACGCATGGGCTAGAGTACCATGTTAATATGATGAACTGCAGCCTGATAAGTAATTGGATATGTTCTTATGTGTATGAACGGACACCACTTGAAAAAAGGTGTAAGAATGGATAGTGACCGCCGACCGGAGTTTTCTGGTCTGACACGTGTACAAAAATTCAATCGCTTATCTTACTCTACTTGTTTTTTTTTGCAAGAAGACATTATTATTTTCACCTAAAGGTTTGATCGCTATAATTTTAAGGCAATCACGCACTACATATAGAGAGTTCAGCAAGGAAACGTCCCACAAACCTAAGTATCCGAGTGACTAGCTCTGCTTCGGTTCGCTGTACCACCCTAAGCTACTAACAAGCGTTTCTATGCAAGGTCGGCATCAGGAAGTCATGCAATCCAATAGTTATCACTGTGTGTCCACCACGTTGTTGCACACAGAAGCTCCGTGCTGCAGTATATGTACATGGAGGAGGAAAATGTTTCTTGCCCTAGTCAATTGGGCGGGGTTGGGAGATGACGTGGGGGTACCACGCAAATCTCATGGTTAGGTACCTGGTGTTGAGATTGGGAGAAAGATTAGGTAGCGCTGGTAGTAACTACGAATGACAAGCAAGGTTTACCCATGTTCAGGCCCTTGAAGGGTAACACCCTATTTCCTGCTTGTCTGATTATTGATGGTTGTGAACAATGGAGTCCCGGCGAGATGTCGATCTAGTTAGGGTTTTGGTGGTTCTGGTATTGCGTGCTCTAGATCGACGGCCCTCCCAGCCTTTATATAGGAGGATGTGTCTCGGGAGTTCTCATCCGATCAGCTTTACAAATAATGTAAGCTTCGACCGACCTAAGCTACGCTTGTCTTGGAGCGTACTTCATCTTGTTGGGCCTCCTTCATGGGCCTCAGCCTTGGTCCCTTGGCGGGCCTTCCTGCGGGTCCTGACCCTATACATGCATAGGTAATCTCATAGTGGGGCAACTGAAGGGTAGGTCCACATTAGGAGAGATCAGGTCGAGGTCAGATCAACGATGGTGTAACCGAGCACGTTGTAAAGAGCATGCGGACATGTATTCCTATCTGGCAGGAGTCGACCCATAGGGTTTGGCGAGAATTAATCCAAACAGAATCGAGATTTACCAAATGAAAGTTGCAAACATTGGTTGGTAAAAACATTAAAGACTTGATCACGAAAGGCAACCAGGTAACAAACCCAAGAGATAAGAGGACTACCCCCAAAATATAAGATCAGACGATCACATAAACAGGCGCATACACTCGATACTACTACAACTCACAGATAAAAGGAACACAACAACATGACGATAGCGCCTCGTAAACTGGGCATATCTTGAGAAAAACAAATCGGTAAAAGCACCGAATACAAACACAACCATGAAAACCGGGAGTTATCCATGAAGCAAGCACATGCTCGTGTGGCGCCACCCATTTTTCTCTACGCTTTTGTTTAATTTCTTCATCACGATAACAAGTACAGTATAACTTTAGCGCAACCTCTCGTTACCGAACATATAAGTAAACTGAGCTTTCATATATAGTTGACAATATATGTGTCCATCTTGTTTTGATTCTATGAAGCAATACAAAATCAGCAGTTTGGACGAAGACAATGCAAAACACATTTTCGTCAAATTAGCCGCTACAAAGAATTTTCTCCATTTGTAAAATGGATCAATATTTGTGTATGAGTTCTAAAATGTTTTTCTTTGCAAGGGGAAGTAGATGATTAGGGACGTTTCACAAATTCTATGTCTAATTCTCAATTTTGAGAGTTTTATTTAGCATCTGAACGAGGCAAAGAGCGTGGAGGTCAGACCGTCAGAGGTATGTGCGTGCTTCCTATTTGATGCTAGACGCGTCACATTGGAAGCTCCTCTACCCCTAGGACGACGGCCATGTTCTGGCCTGATCTAGTAATTAATTGGATGGTACAGTGACTGGAGATTCCTGGTTTAACACGTGTAACAAGATTCGATCACTTATCACCTCCAACGAAAGAAGTTGGGTTTTTGCGAGACAACTTTACTACTTTCACCTAACCAAATAATGCTTGATCGCTATAACTATAGACCTTCACACACTATATAGGATTCAGCAAGGAATCGTCCCACACTCTCAACTATTCGAAGTATCTGGCTAGGTTATCTATACCATCCTAAGCCACTAATTCGTTCGTATGAGCAGCGTACAAATAACATACCACAGGCCAACAAGCGTTGCTGATGCTGTAGGCACGGTAGGCATTGGGAATTAGTGCAATCCCGCTCTTGGTGCAACTTCACCATGTCCTTGCACACAGAATCCCTGTACTTGAGGATGTACATGGAGGAGGGGGGTGTTTTTTGCCACGGTTGATTGGGCGGGATTGGGAGAGATTGAGCCGAGAACACGTGAAGACGGCTGTACCCGAGCACGTTGTAAAGAGGAGGCGGACATATGGCAGATGCCAGGTTGATACACAGGGTTTTGGCGAGAATCTTGACGGTACCAAGATCTAACGAAGGAAGGTTGGCCCCCTTTGGATTTTAGGATTGTTAAAACATCAAATTGGAAAAATAAAGAACTAAAATGACATGTGTTGTAATCTCTTACCGAATTTTCTCGAAACATGATTTGGTAGATGATTCCCGCGCGTTGTGGCGGGATATTAGTAGAAACATATTCTAATTGAAAATATATTTAGAGCGTATGAGAGGCATAGAATAAACTTGGTTAAGCAATTATTGATCGGCGTAGTTATCAATGAGTCAATGGCTGCCTACTGCACCGAAATCTTCATGTGGTTTTGAATCAGCACACAACATGAGATGTGATTTGAAAATTATTAGCATATGTGAATCTTTGGAGGATAATACAATGGAACAGTGTGGACATTTATTCTATCTAACAGTTCTCGGATTCCTTGTACTCGTTTGTTTTCTCGGCTTTTGTTCTCGGTTCTTAACGTGCTAGATAAAATTTTCTAAAAAAACGTGCTAGATAAATCTCAAAGTTATTAGACAAAGAATTCGAGAAACATCACACTATGTCTGCTGGTCCCTGTCAGAAAAACATGTTAAAAAATCATAAAATCTGACAGACACTTGCTAAACAGACTAATGGGCCAACCCACAAGTCTGGCCTGACCTAGTAATCAATTGGACGACAACCCAATTAGAAACTGCACGGCCCGTTAAACCTTCGCGGAACCATCTGGAAAGAAACAAGCCCATCCGTTGCACTGCCGTCTTCCTCCGGCGAAAGGAAAGCAGATAAGAGAACCTCCCCCATCTCCTCCGCGCTGAACGAAGCAGCCGAGCAAAACCCTCCTCATCTGCTAGAACCTTCCCCGCGCCCCTCCACCAGCCTCCTCATCTCCTATGGCTCCCTCCCTCCTCGCCGCCGCGTCCTCGCTCTTCCTCCTCCACGGCGCTGCTGTCAGCAGAAGCAGCACTAGCTGGCCGGTCGCTGCCGCCGCCCCCGGCCGCCGCGCCGCATCCGCTCTCCGCGTGCGCGCCTCCATCAAGTGCGAACCTTCCAAGGTGACCTCCGCCGCGCTGCTGACGTAGACGCGTCCGCTCAGCTAATTATTTACCATGGTTGTTGGGGTAGGGTTAGTAGTTCAGAGGTCTGACGCTCTTGTGCTGTTTTTTTTTTTTTTTTTTGTCAGGTGCAGCCGCAATCCGACCGGGTGCTCGTCCGTCTCGAGCAGATCCCAGAGGTCTCTCCGCTGCGAGCTAGTTTCTTTTGTTTTGCTAAGTATTGCTTTGTTTGTTCGTATTGGTTGCTTGCTGGTTGGTACTAGTGTTTATTTCCCACTTCTAGGGTTCTAGTCGAATGAACCGCTTCGAGTATACATTGGACGCATGTGAACAAATAACACCGAAATTTAAGGGAAGTTGTGATAAGTGGTCATGTTTTGAGACACTGCAAAGCTAAATTTTGGGCTCCAGTTATTACTTTTGCGTATCAGTACCACTTAGTACTTCACTAATTTGTAGTATTTATTCACTTCTAAATTAGTTTAAGTTCAGCTAAGCTGCAACTTGGATTGTATGTGTAGCTTAAAAACATGTAAATAACCTTGTTGGTACTATAATGAGAACTTAAACCTAGACCAAGCACATTGTAGAGTGAAGATTTTAAATATGTCAGAAAGAGCTTCTGGAGTTGATTTTGTATGTGGTAAAAATCATGGTAGACGTGATGCGACCATCAAGCTTTACTGCCTTGGGATAGGAGAAAACAAATCGGGTGTTTTGTAATGCCTATCCATATGTGTGGATAGTTGGTCATGCTCTAGATTCCGGAGGCTGGAAAATTCTACTTCTTAGAGAACAACACTAACTCAGTCTAACTGTCTAGTAGCAATATTATGTTGGCCATGGCTATATTGGTGCATATTCCTGTGATATAATGTGTTTCATGCTCTCATGGTACTACTAGTGTCAAAGAGAAAACAAATTCTTTTCAGTTTTCTGATCCTATGAAATTGTTTGAACTGCAGAAATCAGCTGGAGGAGTTCTGCTACCAAAATCTGCTGTTAAATTCGAGAGATACTTGATGGGTGAGGTAAGGTTTCAAGCCATATAAGCTTTTGCTGAAGTAGCTTTATCAGGCTAGTCCGACAATCTTCCTCTAATGTGACAGATTTTGTCGGTGGGTGCTGATGTTAATGAAGTTGAAGCTGGAAAGAAGGTGAACAAATTATTTCTTCCTTTCTCAAGGCACTCCTTTTGATGCATGCCCAAGCTTTTTCACAAACAAAGGAGTACCTAATGATTACCTGCGAAGGAAGTATACGCTTTTAAGAACCATTCGCTATGCTCGCATGATGTTCCTTGCGATGTTCTTACAGTTGTATAATCGTCCTGCATCACTAGTTTTTTTGGATTCTGGAGGGATTTTATTGAAAATTGGGACTCGGGACGTTGGAGTTGTACACAAGTTTTTGGCTTGCTTGTGACCTGTATTTACTAATACAAGTTGTAGATGCGGCACACTTTTTTTTTTTGCACAACAGTGGCACACTTTATTTCACACCTTTATTGGCCAAAGGAGAGCTAGGTAGAACAACAAATGCCGCTCCTATCTGTAGAATTCTCTCATGCCACCATTCCAGGTGTGACCACCAAGCCGTGGAATAATATAGTAGTATGTATGTTTAACACCTTATAACATGAAAAATAGCTGTCTGTTACTGAATTTTCTTTACGCTCAAGGATGGCTGAAAATGACCATTTGATGTGTAGCTATAATCTGTAATATGGTAAGACTAGCTTTCGTTTATTTACTTACTGGTGGTGCATAGACATTATTATAGTAACAACTAGCATATTCAAGGTTTTGCTATATTATCGGGCAAGATGTGTTGAGCCTTGTTGGAAAGAGCATGATATACGATGCTAACCGCCTGAAGTACTGCTGCATTCATTCAAATGTCTGTATCTTTCTTGAGTGTTTTTTTTGTTAAACCAACTCTATCGTGTACATATACCGTCCTAGAATTTTTTGTGATATCTTCTTACATGATACGGACAAGGTTTGCCACATAAATCTGACACAACCTTTGCTTGGTTGTTAAAATTAGTTCCTTATCTGTTTCAGTTCCTGATGCAATGGTTTGATGAATAACTTGTTATTTTCTTCTATGTGCTTCTATAGTTAATGTAGTCGTTACATCTACATCCTTCTATAACGCCTAGCATCTGGACTTCTATAACCTTCTTCTGCGTGTGGTTGTTTCAGGTTCTGTTCTCAGACATAAACGCCTATGAGGTATACTAGTTGCTATTTTGTAACTGAAATTTTCTGTGGCTCTGCCATGGTTTCAATGCCCCCTGATTGCTGATATTTGACTGTTCATGGTGTTGGTGCATTCCTGCAGGTTGACCTGGGCACAGAAGAGAAGCACTGCTTCTGCCGAGAGTCGGATCTCTTAGCCGTCGTCGCATGAGCCTACCCCTAAATTTTAGTATCATGCGCATATGCTCCAAATACCTTGTCTCAGCCGTGCAAGCTATTGCTAGCTCCAAGTTTGTTGTCTGTCATTTGATGATCATGAGTTGAGCGACTTGATAGTTACAGTTGTTTCTTTTCTCCCTATAAACAGGGGGGCACGTTGATCTAAATTTATTCACACTCTGGTGCATCTTTTTTTTCTGTAGTAATGGCACACTGGAATCCGACATAAATTGGATGTATATCTCGGATGTGAATGTTTGGTGAGACGAGATATCTTTCTGGTTTATTTTACCACGAGAGACCCCATGGCATGTGTGCACATGAACTTTTTTCTTGCTAATTTTTTTTGCGAGGGAAATTACAGTTACACCCAGCCAAGTTTCTTACAGAAAAGCCCAGAAAACATAAGAAAATACAACGAGGTCCTTCCGAGCTCTGGCTTCTTCTTCGTCGAGCATGACGCTGCGCCGACGAATCTCACCGCACGACCTCCGATGACTTGGACTGGGAGGCTCCCTATGGCGGAGAAGAAGTCGATGCTCCTCGGTGCAAGCACCTCCACCCTGCACAACGCTCGAAGAAACCACCTTGGCCGCCCGCAACTGCAACTCCAGGTCGTCAGACGCCGGATCCGCCATCCCGCGGCCTCCGGCGAAGGGGATACCCTGTCGAGCGCTCCGGAGAGCCGCGAACCAGGGCGCGACGGCAGATCCGCGGCGGAGCTCCTCGGAGCCGCACCATCGGAGGGGAAGACCACCGCCAGCAAAAGCTTCTCCAGCACCGCCTCTTCCACCACGCCGGCGCCGGCAAGCACACACCCACGCACACCTAATCTACAGCCATACCTGGATCCGGGGATCCCCCGCCCTCCGCCGCCGAAGCGGCCGCCGGAGGGCGAGGAATCCGACGAGCCGCCGGTGGAGAGCTGATGCGCACGGGTCGGGGGAAAAATCGCCCCTCTCGTTACTGTAGATGGGGAGAGGGAGACGGTCCAACTCGTCTATCTTCAACTTTTTTCTTGCTAATTAGCTTAATGTGGAAAATCTCTCATGGGTACCTTGACTTGTATAGCTTGGTAGGTAGATCAGAAAGTTTAGAGGCATCATCAGCACATGACCGAGTGCAGTATAGACGTGATCTTGATCTGGTCTGCTACAACGACGGAATGTTTGGTTGCTTATGCCATTGGCTAGCTTCGGGCATAAGATCCAGTATCGAAGTCAAATCACATTGGTAGGTGGTAGCTAATTGTAACATGTTTTAGTTTTTGTTTCTCAAACGCACTTACCTAGTCATTTTTGAGTGTGTAGATTCAATAACTTCTTTGTATATAGGCCACATTGAAATATCTAAAAGATCTTCTAATTGAGAGATGCTGATAGGCTCAAGGATGGTATTTACTTATTCTAAATAATATATAGAAAGGGAAAAAGCTTAATAGCCACTATTGATCCCCTGAAAGTGTTGTGCTTCCTCTGTTCATAAAAAATATGTATAAACCTAACATAAAGTTGCATTTATCTAGACATGATTTAGTGTGTAGATACATGCAAATTTGAGATAGGTTGAGACATCCTTTTGTGAATAGTGGGAGTATAATGTACCTTGCAAAAATCATGGCAGGCAGGATCCGGGTGAGAAATACTTCTTGAGAACAATCTTCAGGTTTGTGTTCTGTTTTGAATGCGGATTTCACGCGAACCCCGGATTTTTACCCCAGGAACCTGCAAAAATCAAATTCTCGGGCCTTGCATATGTTTGCAACGGCTAACTCAGCTTCCTATGAACTATGCCTTGAACTGCGATAGACGAACAGATCAAGTCTTAACTCGTTGCAATTAGAGAATCATGGTGCGTATAGCTTCTTTGGGATGCACATAATGTAAGGGTTTGTTACATCGGGAGGGCAAGTTAGCAGTTGAATCCGGGCACATGCCCAGCCAATGGAGCCACAGGTTAGGACACGTTCTGTGTTGCTTTACCCCGCGCGCAGAATCCATCGACACACGTAACCATTTTGACTTGGAATAGTTTTATCAACCAGACTCCACTATAAACAGTCCATTCAATCGATTTCAGCTCTGCGCTTGAATCAAGGCCCGAAGATTTCAGAGGCAGTGCCACATGTTTCTGATTGATTTGATGAACTAGCCATCGATGTAGCCGGAGAATTCTGCTTAGTGTGCACGCAGCTGTCGATTGTATTCCCTTTGTGGATCTTGAGCGTACATAGGTCAAATGGTAAGCTGATTTATGTAGTTATTTAGCTAGACGTAGTTGAATTGGTTTCAACCAAGGTGGCCGGTGAGCAGAAAGGTGAGTATAATTTTGCTGGGTTAATTAAGAAGCATGTGTAAAGTGGTCAATGATGGGCATGGCATATGCAGTTGTGTTTCGTCCATCTGATTGACCTGCCTGGTTAGTTACTAACTGAAGTTAGATCAATAATTCATTGGCAAAAGAAAAAGTTAGATCAATAATTTCTAGTTCTGATCTAGTCCGGCATTGTACGTTTGTTTTTTCAGTATGCTTGCTGGCATTATTGAATAAACATGCTCTTGATTTAACTACAGATGCCAGTCTAAAATAGTGATATGAAGTTACTAATTGAAGTTAGATCAATAATCGAGCCTTTGGATGATTGTTTCCGATCCGGAGTAGCTGACGTGAAATAACTCGATTGGGACATCAAACTAATCATAGTGATATGTACATTTTCTGTAATAAAGAAACATAGTAATATAAAAAATATATCAATTACACTTAACCTATTTTTTTTTCATGGAAACCACGAGCTTTATTAATTCAAAAGTATCTGACATGAAATAGCTCGATTGGGGGCATCAAACAAATAACAAAGATATGTATATGTTGAAATCAAGAAGATAACCATTACATCTGGCCTATGAAACAACTAATGTTAAGAGCTAACAAACAAACAAACCAACAACAACAAGCTCCGCCAAGGTGACCAACAACAATAGACAACTTCTGTCGAGCAACCATACCTATTGGCAACTCCTGGACTACAACTTCAACAACGATGCCTATAGAAAGGGAACATACAATGCACAAGTGTCGGCATCACCCTATCAACCACCAAAGTCAGATCATGTTTTTTTCACTTGGAGAAAGTCTGAGCAACCTCTAGCCAATTCCTTCAGCAATGAACACAACTAGAAATCATCCATTGAAAGGTATAACCAATGAAAGTCGGATCTAAGGTTTTTCACGCCGGAGATCGAGACTAAGTGCTTGAAATGCACCATCACCCGGCTGCGTGGTGTTGAGAAAGGAGTTGTGAAGCTTGATTGAGTCGCACAACGCGCCATCGTAGGTTGTTAGCTATGGAGACAGTGGCTAGGGTGAAATGGACTTTAAACTCCCGTGAGCAAAGTGTTGAGTACCGGTTTGTCCTTTTTCTCGGAGGGGGACTAGATTTTCGGTAACTGTGGTTACGGGATATTAACGGCCGAGAATCTCGGACATAATTTAAAATTTAAGTTAAAACATCAAATGATTTTTTTGAGAGGACGAATTTAGCCCAAATTCAAACATCCTGAGATTTTTCTCCCGGTAAACTCATTTACAGGGGAGGGAGAGGGAGGGCATGGTATTTTGACCGGTAACCATTGCCTTGCTTGTGAGTGCACGAATACAACATTACCTATATTGACATATGTATATATGTGCAAGTAACATGGTAACAAGTGAGTTACAACAATACAAAAACAGTAGAAGTACCATTGCAGCAGAACACAGCATCACATCGGCCTGAGCTGCACCGGCATGCGTGGTGCAGCCTGCGGGCATGCACGTGTGGCTGGCTCAGGTAAGCGGGCAGGCAGGCGCAGGATCCGAACTAACGCACGACTCCACGCAGATCTCACTGGCTACACCTGTCCATCTTACTGACCTATGGTAAGATATCGATGCTTTCTTGGTCTTCTCTCTGATAGCCAGTGCACTGTCGAGTGTCGACTACTAGACATTGCTCGTCGTCGTCCTCGATCCCGACCTATATAGCCGCGCACCATCCTTGGTTGCGGGTGCGGCTTCCCGAAGCCTCTTGGCACCTGCACATTCAGTACATTACAGCACAGTCAAGTGGCTGGGCGGCGGCGTCTTCAGCTCTTCGCCCACTACCTGCGTTGCTGCGAATAGCTATAGCACTAGGGCAGCACCTGCGCCGTGCTGCTTGCTCAGCTGATCATTCAGGTAGGGGCACAAAGACGGGAAGAGCACGCCGCCGGATCGACCTGAGAGAAGGAGGGAGCTGGTTAGAAGAGGGCCAACAAGAGATCGATCGAATAATTAAGCAGGAGCTTCCTCGTCCGATCGATGCATTCGCCGGGCCCTTCCTCCCGCTTCGTGGCGCTGGCGGCCGTGGTGGTGGTGGTGCTGGCGTCGTCGGCGGCGTGCTGCCGCGCGCAGCTTGCGAGAGACTTCTACGCAGGCAAGTGCGGCAACACGAGCGTGGAGGCCGTCATCCAGAGCGCCGTGAAGGCTCGTCTCTCGCGGGAACAACGCATGGTCGCCGGCCTCCTCCACATGATCTTCCACGACTGCTTCGTCCAAGTAAGCGAATTAAACTTACCACATATTCTCCCATTCGATCTATTCGAGTTGGTTTAGTTGCTCACTCCCATCATATATTGTTGGATGGATCAGGGGTGTGACGCGTCGATACTGCTGGAAGGGCCCAACTCGGAGAAGACGGCGGTTCAGAACACCGAAATCTTCGGCTACGACCTCATCGACGACATCAAGTCTGAGCTCGAGGCAGAGTGCCCTGGCGTCGTCTCCTGCGCCGACATCATCGTCGCAGCGACTAGGGACGCTGTCGGCATGGTAAGCCAGTACTCGCTCATTGTATATCACCATGTATGTTTTTCTTGTTGCTTCTTGGATTGGATGTCGATCAATCGATGCCAAAACAAGAGTTTATCGGCAACTAGCTAATTAGTCAGTCTATTACTGATCGATCGAGTCTTCCATCTCCATGAATTGTTGTTCACATTTGGAGAATGTATCCGTAAAAAAAAATGGAGAATGCATGGCAAACGTACTGATATTTTTGTATGTACATATGCAGCGTGGAGGGCCGAGCTATGCGGTGGAGCTGGGCAGGAGGGACGGCATGTCCTCGGTGTCGTGGATGTGCAGCGACCTGCCCTCGCCGCACGTCGATATTCCCACGGCGGCAGCCATGTTCGCCAAGAAGGGCTTAAGCACCTTCGAGATGGCCACTCTCATGGGTAACTTACTTAGCCCTCCTTTGACTTATTATTCAATCAATGGCATCGACACATGGAATGTCTCGTATCCCCACACTAGTTGCACATAAAAAACAGTGCTTATAGTACAGTACTTCTAAATGTTTCTGTTGATCGAGATCTGAGGCACATTGCTAATTAAGTGGGCAGAGAATCACACACACACACAAACACCCATGTCAAAATTTCAACTGATGTAAGAAATAAATCTTATACCACTAACAGTATCTAGTACGTAGTACTTCAAATTCGAAAAATATATATTTACGTACTTGCATGCATGTGCAGGCGCGCACACTGTGGGGGTGACGCACTGCTCGCTGGTCGAGGACAGGCTGTACAACTTCAACGGCACCGGCGAGGGAGACCCGTCCATGGAGCCGGGATACCTGTGGGTCCTCAGGACGTTTGCCTGCCCCAAGGGGCAGACCTTCGACAACACCGTCCGCCTCGACGACCCCAAGAGCGTCAACACCTTCGACACCAGCTACTACAACATGGTATCAAAGCACCGTGGCGCTCTCGGCATCGACCAGGGCCTCGGCGTCGACCCCTCCACTGCCGGGATGGTCAAGTTCCTATCCACCACAGAAAACTTCTTCCCCAAGTTCATTCAGGCGATCAATAAGCTCGCCGCCATCGGTGTCTTGACCGGCACCGACGGAGAGATTCGGACCAACTGCAGAGCCACAAACTAAACTAGACTATTTTCTTGCTAGAAATACATAGAAGAAGAGATGGAGAATATAGATGGCCATGCGACGCCCAATTGAGATAATCCACATACTTTGTTTTGCACATTTTTTTCGATGATCGCAAGATTCGGCTGTAGTCAGACGGTCTGTGTAGCATTTTTGTTGTCATTCTTTTGTACGTGGGTGGTATAAAAATAAGCATTCCATGATGTGACAATAAGATCGGCACTGGTAGTGTAGGATTCTTTCATCAAATATAAATGAAATGAGAAAAAGTTTGTATCCTGTCAAGAACCAGCAGGGACTAGCTTGCTTGGCATGAGCTAGCTATCAACAAAGGAACCAGTGCCTGGAGTGGTGTGCTGCAACTCTCTTGAGTCAATATATTCGATACCGGGTGCTTACCTCTACTGTCGTGAAAAGCTTAGTTAAGCGTAGTAATCAAGCCAGATTAGTCAATGAGCATCTTGAAGGTATTGAACTGGGAACTAGGAAGAACACAAAATATATGAGCAGGGTGCATCCCCCAGAGCCTTTGATTTTGCTTTTTTTTTTTGAAGGGAACTACACTGCGAAATCAACACAAATTACATGTGAAAGAACAGGAAAACGCAGAGTAACAAGCCGAAGATGCCCAGCGCAACAGCGTCGCCGAAGAACCTGACGCTGAGCCGCCGCAGCGCCTGGAGAAGATCTTCAACACCAAACAACGCCGGAGAGGAAGATCCCA
This sequence comes from Poa pratensis, assembly GCA_947311845.1. NCBI lineage: Eukaryota > Viridiplantae > Streptophyta > Magnoliopsida > Poales > Poaceae > Poa > Poa pratensis. The sequence continues at coordinate 77,879,636 of CAMZMU010000035.1, read as the reverse complement.
AGCCACCACCATCCCCTGGAAGGAGAGCACCCCACTCATGGAAAAGAAGCCGCAGGAGCCGTCCGCCGCAAGCGACGGAACCGAAGAAGCGCTGAACGAACACGGCCAAGGCGCCTCCTCCCCGCAACCACCCATCTTCCAACTCACCCTGCGCAGAGCATGGACACGGCTTGCCAGAGACGCCGTCGAAGGCCCGCCTTGATCACACCTTTTCCCTTCGCCACCACGGCCAGCCGGAGAAAGCAGGAGCAAGGCGAGGAAGAAGCAGAGCACGCTGCCAGAAGCAGCCCAGCCAACGCCACCATGGCCAGCCGGAGAAGCCCGAGCAGCATGCCAAAAGTCGACGCAGAACTCCGAGAACCCAGAGGAACTCCTGTACAGGCGGAGAAGGCAGCCAGCGCTAGGCACCAGCTCCCCTCCGCACCCCCAGAACCTCTACCGCAAGTCCAGAAGCCACCTTACGAAGACGAAGACGAGGCCGAGGGACAAAAGCTCACGAGAAAGGTCTCCACCTTCGCCGCGAAGACCTCGCCCAGAGCACGAGAACCCACCAGATCGACGGATCTGGGGGCACCAAAAGCCGGAAGCTTCACGGATCCGCCAGACATGGCCTCGCCGTGATGGGGAAGAAACTCCGGCAATCTTATTCCACACCGCCGCTGCCACCACCACCCTGCCAGCGCCGATGGGGAGCCTAACCCTACTATCTACAAGCTTCGGGCACAGATCGACGGCCCCTCCACCCTCCCGCCGCCACAAGGACAGCGGAGAGGGAGGCGACCGGCGATCCGGCCGTCGGCCGAGCAAGGGATCTCGGCTCCTTCCCTTTCGCCTCTCTGGAGCACTGTTCGCGAGAGGGGAGGGGAAAGGGGAACTTTGCCTTTGATTTTGCTTTCCCCCCAGATGCTATTCATCAAGCACATTCATGCAAGGAATCTTCGCTCACACACAAGCTATTTTCTTATTACGCGCATCTTGTCCAAGCTAGCTAATTAATCGCCTTGAACCAGTGCACCGGCGGCCGTCCAACTCAAGCTAACCGAAAATACATTGGAACACTGTTTTCATATATAGGCTCTTCAAAATAACTTCAGTATAATACTAACTCCCGAAATATAAGATGTATATTTTTTTCTGTTTCAGATGTACTATGAATGAGCGGCACTGGGAAGATGTGACCTGGACCAGCAAAGCCAGACGCATATCACGCATGATAAGGACGAGGACTTTGCACGACGCTGTTGAATAACTCTACATCAGGGAAAACACCAGCTCTACATCGGACATTCGGCCAAACATGGCAGCGAAACTGAGAAGTGAGAGTTCGCATCATACGACACACAATAATAGCAACACAAACCATAGAGAACGGCCTCGTATCACTGCGGTGGCAAGGTGGATCTCATCAATGTGCTTACCACCGATCGCCACTATTTGCGCTTTGTGTCCTTTCAGGGCGGTTTGGTAGACCACGAAGGCCCAAACAGGCCCTGATGCAAAAACGGCCCGTATGGATGCCCACGGGGTGGCTTGACCTGAGCTCGCACGAAACTTAAAGCAGCCATCAGCCATGCCCTGGAGGAACGCTCGATTCGGCCGTTTTTCTAGAATCACCCTGAGCACAACACAGTGGAGCCAAAATCGGGGCCCGCGGAGCCGCGGGGATGCAGCCATGGAGATGGCGGGAGATGAAAAATTGGTGCAGACGTATGGCGCGAAGGCTACTCTCACCTCTTTTCGTGGGCTGTCACCGCAAGAGGGAGAAGTGACCACATTATTTCGGCTTCAAGGTGCAGGCGGAAGCGGCGACGAGTTAGATCTACCGGCGAGTCAATCAGCGGCGGCGGACGCGACGGCCGGAGCGGCGACAGCAGTAGCGGTGTTGAACAAGATCTGCCTCTTCTACGCCTCTTCGGTAATTGGTATTCTCTTCTCCCATGGCGGTAAGAAGTATTCCCCCCCACCCCCTAGGTAGAACTTGCACAACAGATTAGCATTCCCTGGCCATACACTAGAATGTAGCTTCTTGATTTCGGTTGTGGTCTTATTTGTGCTCTGCCTCGATTTCTCTAGGACGAACCAACTCGTATGCCGCTTATCATTCAGGCCGCAACACTTATAGCTGTGATGTAGGCTTGGATCCTGTTAGTCCATCATAGAGCAGTACGCCGCAACTACAAGGGTGTTATCAGATATGGTCCTTTGTTCCCCCGAGACCAAGAGAGGATTGCTAATCTGAACTACATCTACAACAACAACAACGATGTGGAAGCCATGAACATGCTGCGAATGGGCAGAGCTCCTTTTTGCAAGCTTATGGAGACATTTCAGACCAGGGGTTTGCTGAATGATAGCATCCACACCTTTGTAGAAGAGCAAGTGGCAATGTTTCTTCATGTTGTTGGTCACAATTAGATGTTCCGAGTGATTCACAACTCTTTCAGGAGATCTAGTGAGACTATATCTCGCTCTTTCAAGCAAGTCTTGTACGCTGTTGGAGAGCTCAGAGCAGAGATGACCAAGCCATCAACTGGACAAACTCCACCAAAGATACGAAACAGCCACAGGTGGTACCCATACTTCAGGGTGAGAAAATCAGATCTCATTGTTCTTGCTGAACACAATGTCCATGCCAACATGATTGTATTGGTGCAATTGATGGTACTCATGTGACTGCTAGAGTTCCAAGGTCAGAGGTTGTTGCGTATAGAGGTAGAAAGCATTACACCAGCCAGAAAGTTCACATATGTGCTAGCTGGTTGGGAAGGATCTGCCCATGAAGCAAGCATTCTTGCTGACAGCATGAGTCGACCGGATGGGATCAACATTCCGGATGACAAGTTTTACCTGGGAGATGCAGGGTATGCTTGTAGCCCAGGTGTTTTTCCACCCTTCAGGGGTACCAGGTACCACATGAACGAGTTCTCCTCAAGGAACTATCCCAAGAACGCGAAAGAATTGTTCAACCTGCGACACTCAAGTCTAAGGGTGACAGTTGAGAGGGTATTTGCTGCTCAGAAGAACAGGTTCAAGATACTCGATCATAAACCTTTCCACCCCTTCGACACCCAAGTTAACCTTGTTCTTGCGTGTTGCATTCTTCATAACTGGATCTTAGGGTGGGGTATTGATGAGTGCTTCGCGGAAGATGATGATGTTACACCTGATGATGATGATGATGATGATGATGATGATGATGATGATGATGTTGGCCATGGTGTTGAAGCTCACGACCAAGAAGCTTGGAAGAACAAGAGGCTGGAGTGGGCTACCGCAATGTAGAATGCCAGAGCTGACACTAGGGTCTGAAGAAGGAGGGTCTGAAAAAGGAAGAGGAGAAGAAGAAATAAGAAGAAGAGGAAAAATAAGAGGAGACCAACAATTATCCCAATGAACTACCATTTGCTAGTAGCTTAGGTGAACTATGATGTATTGACGAACTACCATTTGCTAGTAGCTAGGTGAACTATGATGTCGCGACGAACTCAAATTTGCTAGTAGCTAGGTGAACTGTGGTGAAGAACTTGCTGACGAGCTGATGAACTTAGACGTGGTAAAGTCACCACTACTGATATGTGGTAACTGGAACTTGCATTGTTTACCAACAAAACACCATGCATTTGCAGCTGCTAAACTAACACAGGCGTCCAAACAGCAAGGGCAAAAAAATTTGCACCCAACCGAACGGGCCTGGATAGAACATTGTTCGCAACCAAACTACATGCAAAACATGGCTCAACTCGCATTTTTTCAGAGCCAGACCCTGGAGAGCCACGGATGCAAAGTGTTAAAAAACCATGCAAGCAACCAAAAACACCCTTAGATACGGGATCGCATACTGCTTCATCCCTGAATCGGTGTGTAAGATTAGATTCAAACATATTTTTATCGCGTTGATCAAAACTTTGAAGGTTATATATTTGAGTGTGTCATGGGCCCATAATTAGTTCGCTTGCCCGAAAGCTTCTCAAAATGCACATCTTAATATTCCCACAATTTAGTTGCTCATCAAGTGTACTATAGTAATTTAGTTATAAAAATTTCATATCTTGATCGTTTTTCATAAACTTGGTCAAATGCATAAAAGCTTTGCATTTTGAAAAATTTATATAATCTCCTTTTAAAGAGGAAAAGGGAGTAGAGGATTGCATGCTTTTACTCAGGAGTATGTAGGCCTATATCGATCTCTCGCGAGGAACAAAAAAGGTGATAACCCTAGAAACCCTTATAAATACATCATATACCTATACATGCATCACTCACATTATTCCTATATCCTGCTCCCGGAAACTTTCGCATGCAACTCTAACTACTTTGTCTTTTCTTTTACCTCCCATTAGACGTGTTCTCACTTACTTTCAATCCAGTCGGTCAAGGTTGTTCGCTGCATCATATGATTTGGATCCAATCTTACTATCGGGATGAATTGCACTGGAAACAATGCCATAACTGTGGTGCCTTCAACACATCAAGGCAAGAAATGTTAACAAACGTAAATATTGAGTTGGGTCCCAGAGAAGATTAAGATTTTCTTGATAGTTTTTTCATAAACTTAAATATTTGCAAACTTAGGGCGTGTTCGGATGTCCTCCAGCTTCTCCAAACTCCGTCGATCCAGCTTCTATGTGCCACTCCGGCGTCTCGGCCGGAGCACTAAACGTTCGGCGCCACTCCACTCGTTCGGCTGGGCCTGCAGTCCATTTTTGCTGTCCTGGTCTGCTTATGGACCCGTTTGGCTGTGATGGATTGAGCCCACGAGGTAGCTGCTCCTGGTCGTCTTCCCTAGCGCCGCTGGTCAATTCCCCACATGCCTCAAATCCTTCCCGTCACCGCAGCGTCCTCCACCGCCAGGAGAGTAGAGAACGACCGCAGCAGAAGGGGGCGGTCGGGATGAGGGAGTGCGACGAGCGAAGTCGGTGCGCCTCCGCTGGCAACTTCCGCCGGCGAAGATCCAGGCGCACGTGTTTCTCGCTTAGGAGTGGTCAATTGACGGGCACAGTGGTGGAGGAAGGAGCGTATGTATCCGTCCGGAGACCTGATGAAGGAGGAGAGCGTGGCTCGAGGTGGGGATGCGGGGCAGGAGGTCGAAGATGGAGGGCGGTGCCGGAAAAATCAGAAGGACGAGTGCAGGCGAACGGACGCGGAGGGAAATAGAACAATATCGAACAATTTTCACTTGGTGGTGACATACTGTTGTAATTTGTCGTTGCTCGGTGCTTCGCTGATCCGCGGATTTGCCAAATAGGTGCTCCGAGGTTTTTACACAAATTTGAGCCAGCTTCTCGGATCTAGCTCCATGGAGTTGGGCTATTCGGTAGTGCTCCATGGTGGTCTGGAGAAGCTGGAAGCTGGAGGACATCCGAACACACCCTTAAGGTCCCAATGAAATTAACATTTTCATGTGATTCTTTCATAACAAAGTTATTTTAAGGAAAATAACTTTACTCGACGTAATTGGAATGGATGTAAGGATATATTCATATGTGCGTATGTTTTATGGACTGTGGGGTGGACAAGAAACTAAAGGCACAAATTCGTGTGGGGAGTTGTGCTAGCTTTGATGTGGTGTTTATGCAATTGCAGGATTGATGTTATATTTAAGAAAGGTGGCCATAAAAAAAGTTACAGGTGATTCACATGGTTGTCACTGGATCCAGTTGGTTTTCCTTATCCCGGAGGCACAACAGACACATATCAACAAGCATGTATAGAATGGATGTTCTCGGAGTTCCCGTGTTCAAGATTTTGGCTCGTGTCAGAATTTTTTTTGTGGAAGATTAAATCTCCAGAAATATGGAAAAAAGTGTATACAAGATTCAAACTTGCGACCTAGTAATTAAGTGTCTAACATACCAAATAAAGGTATACCGCTGGGCTACACTCATGGTTGTGTCCACGTGGACTTTATACCCATAATTATAATCCGATATTGGTCGGTCACCGCGCTAACTGGGAATCATGAGACCCCTCGGGAAAAATAATAATTCGGGAACCAAAACCTTGGTGATAACTGACTCATATGCACATCTAACCTACACCTTACGATCACCAGACCAGGCATGGCCACGCGGCAAGTACATAGTTCGTTTTTTGAAACGGGGGAAAAGCTTTGCCCCATTCAATTAATTAAGAGGGGAGTGTGAAAAAAGTACATAACAAGTGGATAGTTCATACCTTTATAGTGTAAGGTGTAATAGAAATTGAAAGGGTCGGTATGACACTTAGAGGGGTGAACATGTGCTACTCTAAATTTTAGTTCTTTTTCAAATTAGGCTTGACACAAAAGGTAAATTCTCTATATATGCAAGTACGGTGAATTTACCTATATAAAAAGATAGCAACTAAGCACGATATACAAAGTAAAGTCGGTAAACAAGGATAGAAGTAACTTAAGTGAAAGCACACGGAGACACGGATGTAATCCCGAGTTCCTCCTTGTTAAGGGAGTACGTCTCGTTGGAGAGGTGTGAGGCACCACAAAGGTCGAATCTCAACGCCACAAAGGCTCACCCTATTCTCCGATGAACCTCACCACAAAGGATTGGTTCACCTTCCACTATCGGAATCCTTCTAGGCGGAATCTGGTGCCCTTACAACAATGATTCGGGGCAAAAATCACAAAGTATTGGGGGCTCCCGAACAGCTCACTAGTACAGAACGACACATCGGATACCCCTCTATGGAAATGGCAGGAGTTAGGCGACGGAGAATCGAGCCTTCGCGCGAAAAAAGCCGCCCGCGAGGGCTATCCTCCCGCGACCCGCGACACATCGGCAACGGTTGTGCTTTCCGCAACCGTTTGCTTTATATGAGCAACGGACATATTTTCGTGTCCGTATGCATTATTTTCATTAGTGTAAACGGTTAATATGGATGACCGTATCCGATGATTCCATCCAGACCTAACGCTATGCGTGGTGTCGAGTTAGCCAGCTGCGGAGATTCCCATAAGACTGAAAGATAGGAGCGGCGGCGGCGAGGGCGGAGGCGGAGGCGAGGGCGGAGGCGGAGTCTAGATCTTACATCTGTGCTGCGGGCGTCGATACGCGTGCGGTGGTTGCCGGCGTCGAGAGGCAGCGCGTTGGTTGCCGGCGTCGAGAGGCAGCGCAGGGAAGCTTGGGCCCGATTCCACAGCTACTGGGGCGGTGGTATAACCCGAAAACCTACTACTTATTTTTTTAATTATTTTGATTTAGGAGCGCGGAGTATAAATCTTACATATGTAGTTTGCCATTTTACTAGATGGATCTTGATCGAGCTTGGATGTACGGTTGTCGCACGAGTCCTGAATTCTCACAAGGTGTGGTTGAATTCTTGGACAGGGCTTCGCAACACATGCTAGAAAGTAATGAAAAGATGTTTTGTCCTTGTGTTATCTGTAAGAATGAAGTCTTGTGGCCTAGAAGACAAACGATAGAAGAACACATTATTTTGAGGGATTTATGGAATCGTACACATGTTGGTCAAAACACGGTGAACAACAACCAGCAATCTTTGCCGACAACCGTGATGATTTGAGCAACGATAATCATGAAGTCAATGCCAGAGATGGTTTGGGCAACGCTGATGATGATGTGCATCCAGATGAAACCAGAGCCGATGGTCCACAAAAAACCTAGAACAGATGATCAATGATTTGGAGAATAATATGGAAGGTAATGATGAGATAAAGAATTTCCTCTGTCAGTCGGCGGACTCGAAGAAACCTCTGTATCCGGAATGCAAGCTCAGCAAGTTGGATGCGACACTAGAATTGTTGAAATACAAGGCAGAGAGTAGTACATCCGATGTGAGCTTCACAAAGCTGTTAAAACTTGTCGCATTATTACTTCCACCTGGAAATGACTTGCCAGCGAACACTTACCATGCCAAGAGGGTGATCTGCCCCATTCCAGCCGAGTACGTGAAGATACACGCTTGTAAGAATGATTGTATTCTCTACCGAGGGGAAAATGAAAATATGCGGCGTTGTCCCATATGTAACTTTCCTCGTTACAAACGCAACCTAGCAAAAGACAGAGACAAGGGCGAGGATGAGGTCACAACGGGAGTCCCTTACAAGGTTGTGTGGTATTTGCCAATAATACCCAGATTGAAGCGTATGTATGCAGACCCAAAGCAGTCAGAGCTGATGCGTTGGCATGCCGATAAAAGGAAAAAAGATGGACTGCTCAGACACCCGGCTGATGGACCACAGTGGAGGCTTATCGATTATGAGTTCCCAGTTTGGCAGGGACCCCAGAAATGTAAGGTTTGCACTAAGTACAGATGGAATGAATCCTTTTGGCAGCATGAGCAGCAGACATAGCACTTGGCCAGTTCTTTTAGCAATGTATAACCTTCCTCCTTGGTTGTGCATGAAGAAGAGGTATATCATGATGTCGATGCTTATTCAAGGACCAAAACAACCTGGGAATGACATTGATGTTTACTTGAGTTTACTTGTCGAAGAACTACAAGTACTGTGGGATGGGGTAAGAATGTATGATGCGTTCAAGAGAGAACAGTTTGATCTCAGAGCAATGTTGTTTCTGACCATTCAAGATTATCCTGCACTTGCGAACTTGTCAGGGCAGAGTTTGAAGGGATCCTTTGCATGTGTCACTTGCAAAGAGAGAACAAAAAGTCTTTGGCTGCCGAATTCAAGGAAGACAGTGTACATGCGGCACCGAAGGTTTTTGGCAAAGAATCACCCGTATCGTAGATTGAAGGCCCCGTTCGATAATACGATTGAGACCGATGACACGCCAGAACCATTTTCAGGAGCGGATGTCGATGACCAGACGAAGGATGTACACACTATTTTTGGTAAGGGGAAGAAACCCCAGTCTCGTGAGAAGGCAGTGTGGAAGAAAAGATCGGTTTTCTGGGCATTGAAGTATTGGGCATATCTGGACGTTCAACATTGCATCGATGTCATGCATGTCGAGAAAAACGTAACTGAAAGCGTTCTTGGATGTGTAATGAATAACAAGGATAAAACGAAGGATGGTATGAATTCACGGCTGGATATTCTTGCATTGAAATATAAAAGGAAAAAGTTGAAGCCACAAGAGAAGCCTAATGGGCAGTGGTACCTCCCACCTGCTTGCTACCAGTTATCGAAGGAAGAGTTGAAGGAGTTCTTGCAATTCTTGTATGATATGAAAGTTCCGTCAGCATACTGCGCAAACATCAGGACTCTGGTGTCGTTTGAAGAAAAGAAACTGATGGGGATGAAGTCACATGACTGCCATGTGATGATGACACAGATGCTCCCTGTGGCAATTAGAAATATGTTGCCTAAACCCGTTCGAGAGGCTCTCATGAGGTTATGTGATTTTTTCAACGCTATATACCAGAAGGTAATAGATCCATTCAAATTAGACAGATTGCAAGAAGATGTTGTGAAGACTATCTGCCAGCTGGAGATGTTCTTCCCCCCTTCGTTTTTCGACGTAATGGTCCATCTAATTGTACACATTGTTTATGAGATAAAGCAATGTGGTCCAGTGTATCTGCGCACTATGTATCCGTTCGAGCGCTTCATGGGTATACTCAAGCACTACGTCCGTAACAGGTATCGGCCAGAGGCAAGTATCGTTGAAGGATATCTTTCGGAGGAGGTGGTTGAGTATTTCATCAGCTACATGGATGGCCACCGACCTATCGGGGTGCCTCTGTCCAGGCATGAGGGGAGGCTAGATGGAAAAGGGTTAATGAAAGATAAATCATGTTGGCCAGAGTGTGAATTATTTGAGAAAGCACATTTGTACGTATTGCAGCACCTTGCAGTCGTTACACCATATGTGGATGCTCACAAGGATCTACTTAGAATTGAGCTAGGAGGCCGAGGCTTGACAGAGAATCAGAAGGAAGCACAAGTCTTGAAACTGCACAACCAGAGATTCGCTGATTGGCTGATGACGAATTGTGTCGGAGATGATGACGAGACTTTAAAAAGTTTGGCAAGAAAGCCAAACTTTACGGTTCATAAATGGGAAGCATATGACCTGAATGGCTACACCTTTTATACAAAGAATAGAGACAACAAGACCATGTATCAGAATAGCTCTATTAAAGTGGAAGCGGTAGATCCGAATGGGAGGAAGGATTGGTACTATGGAGTAATTGAGGAGATTTGGGAGCTTGAGTACGATACATTACTCACGGTTCCATTGTTTAAATGCAAATGGGTCAAACTGGGTCATGCGAAAGTTGACCAGTACGGCACTACATATGTCAATCTCAACGAATTGGGATACAAAGATGAACCTTTCGTTTTAGCTACCCAAGCCACCCAGATCTTCTATGTCAAAGACCTACTACATAAAAATTGCCATGTTGTGATGAATGGGAAAAGGAAGATCGTTGGGGTGGATGACGTTACTGATGAAGAAGAGTACAACCAGTATGAAGACTTGCCAGCAACTGGAGAACGCATACAGATCAATGACCGACAGGCTCCTGGAGATGGCTTTTACGCAAGAGATGATCACTCCGATGGGGCAATTTACAAAGGAAATATTCAGGTTGATCCAGTTTTACTAGAGGAGGACGAAGAATGAGCAAATTAATTTGTACCCTAAAGTGATAATTGTATTTCTTAATTGGCAAAGTAATGTGCTGTTTTTATTTCTTAATTTTCAACCGTAAACGCTACGTTTATTCAAATTCCGAAATATAATTATTTATACCACATCGGCAACGGTTTTTTTGAATGCACCGTTGCCGATGTGACAAACCCTACTTCCAGACTTAGACTATGGGACCAACCTACCACCCCTCGCATTTCCCCCCGCTCACCGTCTTCAAACCACCCCGGCGGCGTACTCACGCTCAGCTGAGTTCATTATGCGGACTACTCGGGCCGCCCTTGCGGCGCATGGCTTCCCTGGCCGTCCCCCCACCCACCCTCTCAGCTGAGTTCATTATGCGGACTACTCGGGCCGCCCTTGCGGCGCAGACGGCTTCCCTGGCCGTCCCCCAACCCACGCCGCGGGGCAGCTCCAGGCTACGACGGCGTCGCGCCGACGCCGTGGTCAGCGAAGACGCCCAGAGGGTGGGCTCTATGCCCCCCTCAGGCTCCCGGAGATGCGGCCGCCACAGATTTGGCGCCGTCTCCACTGATTTGGCTCCCGGAGATGCGCCGCCACAGATTTGGCCGCCGTCTCCACTGATTTGGCTCCCGGAGCTGCTGCCGCCACAGATTTGCCCACAATAGAGGAAGGGCAGACAGCGGCGACCTCATACATGCCGGAGACACACTTGGGACAGGTTAGTTGTGCTGATTAACTGTATTACACACTGTAAAGTCGGACCTTTTAGTTTTAATTAGTGCTGAGATCCACCTTCTATTATTCACCTGTTATTCAGAGCTGTCGTCTGGTGATGAAGGGTCCTCGAGCTCATCCTCGCAGCAGGATCAGTTTATCATGAAACAAAGGGGTCGAGGAATTAGAAAACCAACCCTAAAGCCAAGAGGAACATTTACAGTGGAGATGATTGACAAGAAAACTGGTGCCCCGTTGAAACCAGTCAAGGCACATAGGAAATTTAAGACATTGTGTGGGTGTGTAGTCAGGGAAAAGGTCCCCATTACGGTTGACGACTGGAGTCAAGTCACTCCAGAAGAAAAGAGTTTCATCGTCAACGCCATAATGAGCCAGTTCCAGCTCGCAAATGAGGAATGGAAGCCTGCAGTTCAAGCTGCTGCTCTTTCTAAAGCAAAGGATTCGTTCCGTAACTTCAGGCACCGTCTGTACTCCAAATTCCAGAAGAAAAATCGGGATGCGACACTTGTATACCCCTTCATTAAACCTGACGACTGGAAGGAGTTCAAGAAGTATAGGAGGACGGAGGAGTTCCTAACAAAGAGTAAAGCCGGCAGCGCCCTTATCAGTAAAAACAAGCATCCCCACAATATGGGGGTTCTTGGATATACTGGTTCGAAGCCCATATGGAGAAAACAGGATGAAGAAGCAGTTGCTTCAGGGGGCACGGTTCCTTACTCTGATCTTGAAGGTCAACGGGCACGAGACTTCTTGAGGGCGAGGTCTAAAACAAACGAAGTTGGTGAATGAAAGGACACGGATGTCGCCTAGAGGGGGGTGAATAGGCGATTTACAATTCTTTACGGTTTAGGCTTGAATAAATGCGGAATAAAACCAGCGTTTAATTTATCAAGCACAAAACCTAAACAAGCTAGGTTTACCTATGTGCACCAACAACTTATGCTAAACAAGATATACAACTATGTGATAGCAAGATATATTACTTCAAGCTCGATGGCTATCACAAAATAAATTGCATAAGTAATAAGCTCGGGTATAGAAATACCGAGGCACTTGGAGACGATGATTTATCCCGAAGTTCACTTCCCAATGGAAGCTACATCTCCATTGGAGCGGTGCGGAGTCACAAAGTGATCCCCGAATAGCTGTCAAATGGCACACCGTAATCTCCTTCGTGCCTCTACCAATGTAGAATGCCACGAGCCACTATGGGACACTTGAGGGTGGTCACCGAACCCGTACAAGGATGAGGCACACTCCACAACTTAATTGGAGGCTCTCACCGGAATCCCGTGGCTCCCAACGCTACAAGACTCACAAGGTTGGGGCACGTCTCCACAACTTAATTGGAGGCTCCCAACAATCCCGCGAGCCACCAAAACTCCGAGACCAATAAGGACCGTCTAGGGCACTCCAAGTACCCAAGAGGACAAGCTCTAGGGCACCCCAAGTACCCAAGAGTAACAAGCTTCTCAACTTCGATTTCCACGTATCACCGTGGAGAACTCAAACCGATGCAACCAATGCAATGGGCAAGAACACATGAAGTACTCAAAATCCTTCACTCTCAAATCCCACCAAAGCAACTAATGCTATTGGGGGAGAAGAGAGGAAGAACAAAGAGGAACACAAAATCCCTCCAAGATCTAGATCAAAAAGCTTCCCCTCACTTAGAGGAGAGATTGATTGGTGGAATGATAGATCAAGATCTGCTCTCTCTTTTCCCTCTAATTGGAAGCAAGAATCATGGAGGAATAGAGAGATAGCAAAGCTTCAAAGGGTCAACAATGGAGGTCAAAACCGTGCTCAAGAGTTAGGGAACCGTTGGGGAAGAAGACCCATTTTATAGTTCCCAAAAATCCGACCGTTTGGTACAGATTCGTGCAATCCGGAATTGGTTCGGAATTCCGGTTGACTCGGAATTTTCCGGACGAAAACCAACCAAAATCCGGACTGAGTACAGTACTGAAAAAGCCAGTTCAGATTCAGTTCGGAATTGGTCCAGAAAATTCCGACTGGTTCGGAATTGGTCCGGAATTCTGACTGGTTCGGAATTCTTGGAACGCCCGGACGAGAAACGCAATAACTTATGCATACGAACTCCGTTTTCGATGTTCTTGGGCTCGTTGGAATCACCACAACGAGCACGACAAGATGATGCAGGAAAACATCATAGTCCAACAAGTGAGTATAAAACCAAATGTAGAAAGGTGAAACCTCTCTATAGAAGATGAACTGGGAGAAACTCCAAAACCGAAAACGCAACAAGTTTTTCATACGAAATCCGTTTTCGGAGAACTTGAGCTTGTTATGAAGGTCACAACAAGCTCCAAAACCCCATAGAGAGATAAGCCAAATAAGAACCAAGAAAGATGATGAAGGCAAGTATGCAAAGGTTTGAGCTCTCTCCAACTGATACGTTAAAGCTCAATGAGAGCCCCTCTTGATAGTACGGTATCTATCCTATAACCCGGTCTCCCAACTAGTACCAAGAGACCGGTAAAATAGAAACCCTATCAACATCATACCTTTGCCTTGCGCATTCCACTTGAGCTAGATGACGTCGATCTTGATCTTTTCAAGTGGACCACCTTTATTGATTGCGCTTCGCTTGGTGAAGACTCAAACATTGCTCCCCATACTCCACTATGGGAGAGCCTCTCTTAGGCTCATCTTCACATGAACATTATCTCTATATGGGTGGCAAGATTCAAGCCTAGGATTTCTTCGAGATGCTCCTCTTGAACTTGCGCTTCTCAACATTGATGACGATCACCACTTGACGTCATCGTTCATGGGCTATATGAAATCTTCATTTGATGCAAACCCGTGGAAAGATACCTAACCACACATAGAAATGCTACACACATATCATGTGTTAGTTCACAAAGCTATATGGACAATTGCTTACCATACCAAGAGATACATGATCCCACTTGGTACATCTTGTAGCTTTGTGTGTTGATAAATATCTTGATCAACCTTGTATCTTTTCTTCTCTTTTCAATAGATGATGTCTTGAAGATAACAATGAATGATCACATAATCCTTTTCTTCAAGACATACTTGCAATATGGTCAACTCGCATATGACCAATCATCGGATAATTCCTCTTATAACAACTTGGTCATCACATACTCTTCTTCTTGATCATATCAAATATATCCATACAACTCGATGATCTTGATGCCAAATACTCCATTATATCAATATCTTTATGGCATCAACCTTGAATCCAACATATGGAGTTCAAGCATTTGCCTATGGACAAACACTACAAGCATAACTCAATGCAACCATTAGTCCATAGGGATTGTCATTAATTACCAAAACCACACATAGGGGCGCCATGCCCTTTCAATCTCCCCCATTTTGGTAATTGATGACAATCTCTTTTACAAGGGTTTATATAATGAATTAAGCAACCATGCAAATCAACAAGAATGAATTAAGCAACCATGCAAATCAACAAGCATGGATGCATGAGCATGAAAGTAAATGCTTATGAACAAAACAAAAGCATAACACCAAATTCCCTTAAACCCTATAAAACTTCTCCCCCATTGGCATCCATTTCCAAAATGGGCGAAAAATCTTAGAAGGTCAATATAGTATGAGCTCCCCCAAAATGTGTCCATTTCTCAAAATATGAGTAAAATCAAATACACATATCCAATGACGAATAGTTGGAGAGAGGACAAACTATATTGAGAATCCAAAGATTGCAAAAGAATGATATGGAAAACTTTTTACAATTCTCCAAATAAAAAGTAAGCAATCAAAAAGATCCGACTAACCAAATAAACACAAGATATTATGATTTGAGCAAAAGAGTGTTTTAAAGAAAATAGAGGAGCTCCCCAATATTTGTACACAATTTAGAATTATTGTATTTGAATACAAGGTGTCCAAACATGGAATCCTCACTCCTCCGGTATCCTCTAAAGCACAAAAACAAATGAATTCACAAGCTCAATAAGATGCAAATGAAAAAACAAAGCTTGTGCCATATCCCATGGTGAAGAATATTGGCTTGTAAAGACAAGCAATATATTCACCAAGATGAGAGCACCAAGATGTGATAAAATAGGATATGCACTCATAAATCACATTCTTTTCGGAGTCATGCCAAAGAATCAAAAAACGGAGTAAAAGAGGTGACACCGAAGAATTAGGATATCGAGTAAAGATGTAATTTCTCTCATGTATATAACTTTCTAAGTGTACAATTATCCACAAAGAAACATGTACACATAAAATTAGTTACTAAGGAAAAGAAACACGTTATCCAAAGGGAAGTCATAAAATATACACATATGATGTTTGTTTAGGATCATAGCCCATAGCTCAATATTCTCATATTGTATAATAATGAACTTCAACTTCAATCTCAACACAAGCATCACAAATATCACCAAGGGAAAAAGGAGATAGTTGAGATGCGTTGAGTAAAGCAACAAGTATCATAAGAGCTACATAGAATTTGCAATGGCTACAACAAAAGCAAATAAATACTTTTCATGCCATGATGAAACCTACACAAGGTTGAATGCTATAAAAGTATGCATGAGGGTGGATACTTGTTATCGAGATGGCATAGGGTTGATGTAGTAGATAAGAATTTATCAACCATCCTAGCTTGGCTCCAATAAGCATGTGGTGAAGACACTTTGATTGTAAATGAGACAAGCATCCAATGCATCTCCATGTACCTAAAACACATTCAAGTAAAATTGTTCCCAAACTAATTGGGTCCAAGTAGTTAGTCAAACTACAATACATAGGAGGAGCTCCACATAAATATGTGCATATAGATATGAAATTGAATTTCATGCACATCTTAGCCGAAATAGGATTTCATGGAGATTCTCCTATATATTGGTACAAGGAAGGAAAGCATGCCACGAAATAAACATGTAGTAGATATGCATGCCTAAGACCTTCAATAACCAAAGGGAGATACAATTTGGACAAATATTAAGAGATCAAAAGAAGGTCCAAATTATATCCAAGATCCAAATCAAAAATTGATTTAGAGAAGCCAATTGAAACTAAAAGCAAATCAACACATAATTGATAAGATACCAATTGGATAAGGATATCAAAAAGAAAATAAGATACCAATTAATCAATATATAAAAGGACTAGATATCAAATTTCCAAAAGAGATACCAAAAGAGAGAGAGAGATGTTAATCAACCAATGATATAACCCACTCCCAAAGAGAGATGCCAATTGGGACAAACTCTCAAAAAGAAAGAGCGGGGTTCCAACAAATAAACCACACCCTCTACACTTTTCATGATGGTACAAAGTACCAAGCCAAAAAGGTTTGTCTTCCATGAGACATATCATCGGGATCAAAGACCAATGGAAATGATCAAATACAAATAGAATATAAATAGTGTTTAAAAATATACATGATAGCTCTCCCAACAAAAGTGCATTATTTTATGATCTTGTATTTGAATATACAATGCACACACATGGAATCATCGCCCTCAAATATCTATTCAAACACTAGTCATATATCAAGAACAAGCAATAAGATCCAATACTAATGAAAATATAAGTTGTACTCAATATAGGATAGCTCACCCAAGAATAGTGCATTATCTATAAGTGGCCTTTGAATGCAAGGTGCACAATGATGGGATCAATGCCTCTCCTATACCAATAAAACACTAGGAAAGTTTGAGTAAAGCCAAAATGATCCGCAAGAGGTAAGGAAGACAATGTGAGTTAAAACACATTAATTTTTGGCAAGAAATAAGGCAATAAAATCAAGAGCCAATATGAAGATGATCCACAAATTTCACCACAATTATGACTATCAATTGTCATGGAAAAGGGGTATATGTAGAAATTTCTTAGTGGTGTATTGGATTGATATTCAAGATCATCTTCACAAACAATAAGCACATGGTGAAGGATAAGATTTAAGCGCGATGCTTATGTAGATAAATGTTCTTGATAGCTTCAAATATTCACTCGATAATGCAAGGCAACTACAAAGAGTGCTTTGAAGAAATCGGTTTTCCAAAGAGATATATGAGAACATATTAGAGGAAAACCTTACCAAGAACATTCATCACAAACAAGATCCAAAGTGTGAGTAAGTAAAAACATTTAAGCAAATGGGAACTTGTTTGAGCAACATGCCACAAAGGAATAAGATAATTAACAATATCAATTCTAGGTGGCAATACCTCACATGTTCACATTTTCTAGGCTTGTAATATGCACATAGCTTATTACTCCCCCATAATGTGATAAAACATTCATTCTCCACAAGAGGCAAATAGAACTCAACTAGAGAAAATTAATGGACATTATAGAATTTGAATTTCTCATGAGAATGACATACCATATAGAGAATAGATAAATTATATATCAACACTAAGTGGTAGTACTCATGTATACATATTTTTAGGATTGTGAAGTGTGCAAACATATCACTCCGCCAAAATGGGATAGTCCATTAATCTCTCAAAAAGAGCCAATTAAGATATAAGCAAGTTGATACAAAAGGCTCAACACAAACTCACACATACATGGTGTGCAAACAACATACACATACTTGATTGCTCAAGATAAGTAAGTAGAGAGCACAACATATACAAACACTAGCAAGGTACAAAACCAAACCCATGCAAGGGTGCAAGCAACTTTCAATGTATATATGATTTAAATACAAGTTACCGCAAGGAGGAACATTTGATATGAGATAGAACAATGTAATCGTTGACTTGGCTTGAGAGAATATAATTGATGAATATCCCTTAATTCTTCATGATGTAGCCAAGTCTCCAATGCCCTCCGACAACACCTATTGATCAAGTTTTAGCTTGTTGGTCCCCAACCAAGTTGGGTCCTAAGAGGTTAGTCACAATAGGCTTGGCAACCCAAATGGTTCTTTTCTTGACACCACTTTGAGTACCAACATATTTGGCAAGCACATTGCCAACCTTATCCTTCATAAGAGAGTAAGCATTATCAATTATGATAGGGTTGGATAAGGTACCACTAGTGCATGAAGAAGCGAAGTGACCCTTCTCACGGCATAAGTAGCAACATTTGCTTCCTCCTTTCTTCTTTGTTGAAATCTCAACTTGAGAAGGAATAGCTTGATTCTTCTTGGGAAGAGGTTGTTCTTCGACTTGGGGAAATTTAGTTTGAACTTGAGGCATCTTCCCTTGTTGCTTGTCACTAATAGACTTCTTCTTTAAAGGGCAAGATCTAACATGGTGCCCTTTAACCTTGCACTTGAAGCAAACAATCTTGGCCAAATTCTTGACTTGTTCATGGCCCTTCTTTTTCTTGTTATACTTGGACTTGTTCTTGTTATTGGAGTTGAATCCAAGTCCACTCTTGTCATTGGGGAGTCTTTGCACACTCAACATGTTGTCAAGTGTGGGCTTCCCATCATGACGCTTTTTCAAGTCTTTCTTCAAAGAAGTGACTTGGGCCTTGAGCTCTTTTAATTTCTCTACATGGTTAGTATCAGCAAAAACACTAGAGGAAGTTGAACCTTCATTGTTAGAGCAACAAGGCATGGAAAGTAATTCATCACAAGATGTAGCAATATTGTGAGTGGATGAATTACTAGGACTAGCACATGGCAATACCCTCATGAGCTAACTTTAGCTTATCATAGGAGACTAGAAGGTCCTCATGAGAGCTCGAGAGCTTCTCATGACTTTCTTCCAAATTCCCATATTTGCTAGATAGCAACTCAAGTTTAGCCCTTAGCTCAACATTCTCCGTCAATATGGATGCTTCACAAGAGATAGAGTTAGTAGCACAAGCATCATTATTAATAGCAATAGGAGATGGTAATTTAGCAAGCTCTTTTGAGTGAGAAGGTTTAAGTTGCGCATGAGACTCGATGAGTTTGATTAGCTCACCCTTAACAACCCTAGAGCCATTTTCTAGGTGCTCAAAATTCTCAAGGAGTTTGGCATGTGCATCTATAAGCTTACCATTTGTTACTTTGAAGTCATTAGCCACTTTAAGAGAACTATCATAGGATCCCTTTACTCTAGAAAGTTCGAGAGCATAAGTTTCCTCAAGCGACTCCTTGGTGGTTTGTTCTTCTTCAAGAGCTTCCTTGAGATCGGCGATCTCTTCCGCGTATTTATATTCGCGGCTTTGCATTTTCTCAATTGTGTCTTCATGCTCATCAATAAGTTTATTGCTCTCAATAGCAATAGTCAAGATTTCTATGAATTTAGCATGAGCATCTTTATTCTTAGCAATAGCATGAAGAACCATTTTACCCTTCTCAATAAGGGAAGCATCATTCTCATTTTGAGATATATTGGGAGTCAAGGTAGAAATTACCGTTGATCCGCTTGCCATAAGGCAAAAGTGTGAAGTGGTTGATGATGATGAAGCAAAACTTGAAGCACCATTCAAGTCCATGTCTTGTTCCATGGAGTGTTCGGTTTCCTCTACATTGTTAGCCAAACAAATACTAGAGGAAATAGAAGTATTTTTATCAAGGGAACAAGACATAGAGAGCATATCATCATGAGGATTAGTCAAGCAATTTGTACATGATATGCAAGGACTATCAACATAAGCATGTAGATCATTTTTGGTTCTAGATGCGTTTAAGTCCAAAGATAAATCATTGCAATAAGATAGAGGTGAAGTATCATCAACAATAAGCTTACTATCTTTATTGCAATATCTATCACTACTCACCATTGCATTACTTTGTGGCTTACCACATGTAGGTGAAGTAGAAGAAGTTGAGAACTCATCATAGCCGGAAGTGGAGGGACAACAATCATCTCCACAATTCTTGGACACATCATATTTATCTTGAAGCTTGGTCCAAAGCTCATGAGCATTCCGAAAAGGAGAGACCGACATAATAACTACATCGCTCAAAGCATTGAAAATCACATTAGAAGCTTGAGCATCTAGATAGGAATTATTCTCATCCATTAAAGATAATCTTTTGGGATTCCTTGGAGGAGAATAACCCCTATATAGAATTCGCTCTATGTATGGGTCAATGACCCGAATAATATCAAGAATGCGAATTTTCCAAACATCATAATTTGTGCCATCTAATATAAAGGAAGCATTGTGCACTAGTTCACTAGACGACATCTTTACTCTCGAGGCGGTGAAGCCAAAAACGAGAGAACCCGCTCTGATACCAATTGAAAGGACACGGATGTCGCCTAGAGGGGGGAGGGGTGAATAGGCGATTTAAAATTCTTTATGGTTTAGGCTTGAATAAATGCAGAATAAAACTATCGTTTAATTTATCAAGCACAAAACCTAAACAAGCTAGGTTTACCTATGTGCACCAACAACTTATGCTAAACAAGATATACAACTATGTGATAGCAAGATATATTACTTCAAGCTCGATGGCTATCACAAAGTAAATTGCATAAGTAAGAAGCTCGGGTATAGAAATACCGAGGCACTTGGAGACGATGATTTATCCCGAAGTTCACTTCCCAATGGAAACTACGTCTCCGTTGGAGCGGTGCGGAGTCACAAAGTGATCCCCGAATAGCCGTCAAATAGCACACCATAATCTTCTTCGTGCCTCTACCAATGTAGAGTGCCACGAGCCACTATGGGACACTTGAGAGTGGTCACCGAACCCGTACAAGGATGAGGCACACTCCACAACTTAATTGGAGGCTCTCACCGGAATCCCGTGGCTCCCAAAGCCACAAGACTCACAAGGTTGGGGCACGTCTCCACAACTTAATTGGAGGCTCCCAACAATCCCGCGAGCCACCAAAACTGCGAGACCAATAAGGACTGTCTAGGGCACTCCAAGTACCCAAGAGGACAAGCTCTAGGGCACCCCAAGTACCCAAGAGTAACAAGCTTCTCAACTTCGATTTCCACGTATCACCGTGGAGAACTCAAACCGATGCAACCAATGCAATGGGTAAGAACACATGAAGTGCTCAAAATCCTTCACTCTCAAATTGTGGCGCCCCGACCCGACTGTTATACAGTGATGCTGTGTGTCACCGGTTAAGCGATACAACCGGAGGTTATGGGTTTACCAATCCCCGGCCAAAACCTTTGGCAGGCGTTGCTCGGAATTGATCATCGGCAACGCAACACCCCGATTGATGCCTTAACACAGACACAACTATCAATGCATAATAGAGAGATCAAGACTTGTGGAACAACTGGCACATCACAGACTCTACGACACAAATCATTATGGTTCAACTCTTATAATAGAGAAAGATAACAAATTACAACCAGAGGTCACAGACCCAACAATACATCATGCGGAAGTGAATTAAGTTGTTCTAAACAACAAGATCCAAATTATGGCCTAATAGGCCTACAGATAAACATTCCAGCGCCAACTGTTCCGGGATGTCCCAAGCTGCCACTTGGGAACCCCAGACTACTCGTCAACGTCCACAAAGAACCCACCTTCGAGGTCGGTGAAGTCCTCCTCTGAAACAAAACAAACGATGTTGAGTTCGACGAACTCGCAAGATTATATAAATAGCTTTAGCTCGATGAGGCTTTCAAGGTTTTATGGCTGCTTTGCATAAAGCTGGTTTTATTTATAGAAACATAACTCTATGGCATTGACTAATCAGAATATTTTCAAAAAGGGTAAGCAGTAACTCTTCTCTTTTGATCACTTTCTCATCATCAACCACCATCAACCACTGTACCTGTTCTACAAAGGCACCTCCCCGAATCACCCTCGAGGAAGTCAACCTTGCATTCTCGAGTGGTACCTTTAGTACCCAAGTTTTAATCATTCCGTTCAGGTTATTCTATGGTCTTATCGTCCTTTCCCAAGTCGTCCATAACCGTGGACACGGCTTTTCGAAAAGATTTACCCTGCAGGGGTGTACAATGTTTGCCACGCGTACCGTCCGGCCCATTACCTGTACAATTAGCTCTCTTCCTTGGAAAGCCGGCTGGGTGGGAGCGGCGTCGACTTCTCCCTCATTAAAGACTTTCCAGGATCATCAGTGGCGGTAGGACAGGTTCAGTGCCTCCAACACCCTGCCCCACGGATACTTATTTTCCTGACACCACAATCCTCATCCCAGTTCATACCACCATCATCACGCACGCGCAAATGGAAGCTTAAACTAGAGGACCCTGGCTAGTCCCGCCCGAGTTATTTAGTCTATGAGGGTTCCTGCACTGCGAATGCATAGGCCTCACGCATGGTTGCACGCTCAGTCTTGGTTCAAGAGGTAAAGAACTCGCACCTAGGCGGCGAGAACGAGACAAAGCACCACAACCACAGTGGCCTCTCGTCCCCACCTTTAAGCATTTTATGACTTGTCACCACAATTTCTCCACCATCATCCGATCATTTCCACAACTGTTCCCAACATAACATATCCATCGGACGAATAAATAATTAACTAAGCATGGCTAAGCATCAACATTGCATAGTTAAGTATCTCAGGCCAACAATACAAACCTATGGATAATAGGAGGGGAAATAGGTAATGGCATCGGAAACTTAATGCAACTATAGGATACTCTAATCCAATAAAATTGACATTTGGAACCGCATGCAATATTATATTGGAGAAAATATTTGCGGAAACATAGGATAAGACATGCTCAGAGGGGAATTACGCTTGCCTGGCTCAACGTGCTGGTAGTACGGATCGTTGGGGTATTGTGGTGTAACCCCGGCTGCTTGATCTATCGAAGCATAACAACGGAAGAACAATCAATCACCACACAAGCTTAAACAAATGCAATGCGCAAACACCTGATGACATGCCATTTTAAATCCCCGGAATGAGGATGATTCAATCTATTCAACTTAAACGGAGTTCAGATGCTTAGAGGGGCACATCTCGAACATACCGTGGAGTTAGGTCATGAATCATCTTTACTTGTTAATTAGAATAGATGAAACCCTATGTTTAACTTGCATATGAATGATAGGCACATGTGAAAGAATGCATGGTTTAGGTGATTAATCATTAGTGCAATCCAAACCAAAGAGTGAGTTGAGAGGGGTGTTGAAACAGGTTTAAATGTTGTATCCGGATTTAAGTCCGGAAAATTCCGGGTCTGGTACCGGGAGCATTCCGGTTTCAGGTCCGGATAATTCCGGGTTTGGCACCGGAAAATAAAATCCATAATTATTTCTGGGTGAATTCCGGGTGTATACCGGGCGAAACTGGGTGAGTCCAGTAGCTATTTCCTTAGTCCGGAGTAGAATCCGGGAAATTCTGGGAATTGCACCGGATTTTCCCGTTCGACGGAGAGCTACAGCGATTCGACGAACAAGAGGGAGAGGGAGGGGATGGAGATGTACATTTGGACCACAAGCTCACCCTGAACGCGTGGTGGTGCTCGGGAGGACCGGAGAGGGACGGACACGGCCGGAATCGCCCGGCGAAGCGGCGGCCGTGGTCGGAGAAGAACAGGCTCGTGCGCGACAATGCGGGCGAACAGGCTCGATTCCTCTAGCGAGGTGGTAGAGGTGATCACGGCGGAGCTGGTGGTGGTCTTCGATTTGCTCGGGGGCTCCTCAATCGAGCTCGGCCATCGCGCGGCGGTGTGGAGCTCGCGGGAGAAAGAAATGGGGAGAGAGGGCAGGTGAGCGTGTGGGGGATGGGGAGCAGCGCGCGGTGGGGGCCTCCTCTTCTCCTCAACGCGGCAGGAGGGCACGGGGCGCAGGGGCGCAGCCACGGCGACGAGCGGGTGCGGCTCGAGCAGCTCGCTCGGTCGCTACAGGGAAGAAGACGAAGCTTTTGCAAAAACCTCTGGAACTTTTGTTTCCATCACGGATAGGTCCTTCTCCCTTTTATTTTAAAACCAGCAGCATTTCCCTGATTTAATTAAGGCACTTATACATTTTAGGAAAATTTGAGAAAATTCTTGTAGCCTCCCAACAGCATGTAGAAGCACCACAAAATTGGGGTTGCAAAATAAAATAGTTTGGACAACATTTGCTCATAAAGTTTGATTATGGCATTTTTCTAAATTCCCCAAATTATAATCATTTAGAAATTTTTGAGCAAGTTCTAAATAGTAATTTTTGAACTCTTGGAACTTCCTTGACAAATATAAGATGTCAGGTATTTTTTTTTTGCAAGTTTGAGTGCCTTCCTTGTTTTGAGATTTGTTGGAGCAAGTTTGGCATTTTGTTCTTAAATGATGCCAATCCAATTAGGGTGTTGTTTTAGCAACTAAAAATGGATGCCATGATGCAATGAACTGCAATGAAACACAAAAGCGAAAATTTTACTCAGGTTTTCAGGTTCTCAACTTTGGGCTGTTACAATTCTACCCCCCCCCCTTACAGGAATCTCGTCCCGAGATTCTAAGATTACGGAAAGAAGTCGGGCTACTCCTCACGAAGACTAGACTCTCTTTCCCAAGTTGCTTCTTCCTCGGAATGGTGAGACCACTGAACTTTGAGGAACTTGGTAGTCTTGTTACGGGTCTTCCTTTCGGCTTCATTCAGGACACGGATAGGATGCTCGCGATAGGTAAGGTTTTCCTGGAGATCTAGATCTTCATGATTGACCCCATGGATAGGATCCTTAAAACACCGGCGAAGTTGGGAGACATGAAATACATCATGTACACTTGGAATTATGACCGGTAATTCCAACTTATAAGAAAGATCTCCTCGCTTGGCCAGAACGGTGAAAGGGCCAACATAGCGAGGGGCCAATTTCCCTTTGATTCCGAAGCGACGAACGCCACGAAGGGAGAGACGCGGAGATAAGCTTTATCACCAATTTCATAGTGAATTTCCTGATGGTGCTTATCATAGTAGCTCTTCTGCCTAGACTGAGCAATCTTCAGATTCTCTCTTATGATTCTAACCTTCTCCTCAGCTTCATTGATCACATCCGGACCAAAGAGTGCTCTCTCTCCGGTCTCGGACCAATTTAGCGGAGTGCGGCATTTTCTTCCATATAGAACCTCGAATGGAGCCATGCCCAGACTAGCTTGATAGCTATTGTTGTAGGAGAACTCCGCGAAAGGGAGATACTTTTCCCAACCCTTGCCAAAAGAGATTACACATGCCCTAAGCATGTCTTCCAAACTTGGTTCACTCTTTCGGTCTGACCATCAGTTTGGGATGGTAGGCGGTACTGAAGTTGAGACGGGACCCCATAGCAGTTTGGAAACTCTGCCAAAACTTGGATACAAAGATACTTCCACGGTCCGATATGATCCTCAGAGGGACCCCATGCAATGGAACAATACGAGCCATATATAAGTCAGCAAGTTGACTTGCCCGTATATCATCACGGACTGGTAGGAAGTGAGCAACCTTGGAAGACGATCAATGATTACCCAGATTGCATTGTTGCCCTTTTGAGATCGGGAAACCCGGTGATGAAGTCCATACCGATTTCATCCCATTTCCACTCGGGACTGCAATAGGGCGAGAGTGCCGGCAGGCCTTTGATGTTCAGCCTTTACCCGTCGACAGGTGTCGCATTCAGCAACATACTTGGCAATTTCTCGTTTCATCCGAGTCCACCAAATTGTGGTCGAAGGTCTTGGTACATTTTGGTACTACCGGGATGAATAGAGAGAGGAGATTCATGAGCTTCTTGGAGGATCAGCTCCCTCAATTTTCGTTTCTTTGGCACTACCAAGCGGTCACCAAAATAAACAACTCCGGATTCATTGACAGAAAAACATTTGGCCTTCCCGCTAGCAATGTTCTCTTGATTTTTAGAATACCCTTGTCACGGGTTTGAGCTTCCTTAATCTGGTCTACAAGAGTAGATTTGATCTCCAGATTTGCAAGGTAGCCAGAGGGAACATTTCTAAGTTCAAACGAGAGAACTCTTCATGGAGGGCAGGTTGGGCCTTTTCAATCATCAGATTGTTGCAATAGGACTTCCGACTTAGCGCGTCAGCCACGACGTTTGCTTTGCCGGGTTGATAGTTCAGACTCACATCATAGTCCTTGATTAACTCCAACCAACGCCTTTGCCTGAGATTTAAATCCGGCTGGGTGAAGAGGTACTTCAGACTCTTGTGATCCGAGAAATCTCGCAACGGTTACCAAACAGGTATGGTCTCCATTGCTTCAAAGCATAGACCACGCGGCAAGTTCTAGATCATGAGTTGGGTAGTTGTGCTCATGCGGCTTAATTGGCGAGAGCATATGCCACCACATGGCCATCTTGCATTAGTACACAACCCAAGCCTTGCAGAGAGGCGTCACAGAAGACGACGAAATCCTTGCTTGTGTCCGGCAGGACAAGCACAGGAGCGGACGTGAGTTTGGCTTTCAGTGTTTTGAAGCTCTCTTCAGCTTCGGCCGTCCATACGAACTTTTCCTTCTTGAGAAGGTCAGTCAGGGCCTTGGCTATCTTGGAGAAACCTTCGATGAATCGGCGGTAGTAACCTGCCAATCCGAGAAAGCTACGATGTCCTTGACTGACATTGGAGTTTTCCAATCCAAAATGGACTGAATCTTGTCGGGAATGACAGCCACACCATTAGCGGATATCACATGACCAAGGAAGACAAGATTATCCAACCAAAACTCACACTTGGAGAACTTGGCATAGAGGCGGTGTTCTCGAAGTCGTGTCAGAACCAAACGAAGATGTTCGCATGCTCTTCATCGGTTTTGGAATAAACGAGGATGTCATCGATGTAAATGACGACAAACTTGTCGAGATAATCCATGAAGATGGAGTTCATGAGCCTCATGAAAGTAGCTGGAGCATTGTGAGACCAAAGGACATGACGGTATACTCATATGAGCCATAACGAGTAACAAATGCCGTCTTTGGATATCCTCCTTTCTGATTTATCTGATGGTAGCCTGACCTCAGATCCATCTTGGAGAATACGTTGCACCAGCTAACTGATCCAACAGATCATTGATGCGAGGAATAGGATACTTGTTCTTGATTGTCACCGCATTCAACGGTCTATAGTCAGAGACTAGACGAGGCACGGTAGAATCCCTCTTCTTGACAAAGAGTACCGGACAACCCCAAGGTGAACTGCTAGGCTGGATGAAATCCTTCGCTAACAGCTGATCAATTTGCTCTTTCAACAGAGCCAACTCTTCCACCGGCATACGGTAGGGCTTCTTGGAAATCGGAGCGTACCGGGAAGTAGATCTATGACAAACTCCACACTTCGGTCAGGAGGCATGCCAGGCAATTCTTCCGGGAACACATCCGGGAAGTCACACACCACGTGTATGTCCTGGATTTCAGGAGGGATTCGCCTTCCATAAAGCAAAGGAGGATCTCGGGTGAGTTGGGTATGATGAAGATGGAGGTCTTGATAGTGCAGACCAATACTCAACAATGTCACCGGAAGAGTGGTCACGGTGATGGTCTTGGCAGCACAGTCGAGATTAGCCCGGTATTTTAGCCAGTTCATGCCCAGTATGACATCAATGCCACTTGACCTCAGAGCTACCAAAGCAAAAGGAAAGAGAGTAACCTATGGTAATCTGGACCTCAGGAGTAACACCATCGGTTTGCCATTTGGAGCCAGGTGGAGATCACCAAGGGATGGCTCATTTCTCGAACGGTATTTGTGGTCTTTTGCAAACGCTATAGATATGAATGAATGCGATGCTCCAGAGTCAAACAAAACTGTAGCTGAATTGCCGTTGATTCGTAACTCACCCATGAGAACGCCGGGGTCCTCTTCAGCTTCTTCAGCAGAGACGTGGTTCAGGCGACCACGCACAATAGGTCCAGCCTTGCCAGCTGGAGTGGCAGGGGCTCGTGCAGGTTCCCGTGATAGGTGCCTTCTGGGGGCACTCCCTGGAGTAGTGGCCAGCCTGGCCACAGGTGTAGCAAGTGAGTCCAGGTGGAGCAGGTAGCATAGGACGGTACCCACTCCCGCCTACCCCAAGTGTCGAAGTAGTGGGGCGCGGAGGTGGTGGCCTGTATCCCGCGGCCCTCGGCATGAATGGAGCACGCACAGCGCTGTAGGGAACAAACACCCTGCGCTTCTTGCTCTCAGAACCCGAGGAACTCTGGTGGTCCCCGTGTGCGGGCCTCTTGGAAGCCTCAAGTTTTTCCTTCCCTGCTCAAGAGTAAGAGCCTGGTTGAACAGCTCCTGGTAGGTCTGGAACTGAAGGGCAGCAACTCATAGCGGAGCTGCGGAAGACCCTTGCGGAACAGCTCTTGCTTGTCAGCATCAGTGGTCACGTCCCTTGGGGCGTAACGAGAGAGATGGTTGAATTCAACCATAAGTGCGGAGGTCCATACGTCCCTGTTGCAAATCCAGGAACTCCCTCCTCTTCAAATCCATGATCGGCTGAGGGAATGTAAGCCGCACGGAAGGCAGTGCGGAAATCAGCCCAAGTGAAGACATGGTTGGCTGGAAACAAGCCACATGGCTTTCCCACCAACAGCCAGCTGCACCAACCAAGAGGTAGGTGGCAAAGTTGACTTGCTCAGCCACTGGGACATGCAGCGCGGAGAACTTGCGCTCCAAGCACGAAGCCAATCATCAGCTTCCAGTGGCTCCTTAGCATCAGCAAAGGTGGGTGGCTGCGAGCGCAGGAACTCAGTGAGAGTGTTGCAGCCATTCCTCTGTGCATTCTGCTGCACCAACTGCTCAAGCAACGCTCATTGCGCCCACGGTTCTCCTCAATGGCCATCAAGACCTGAGCCATCGAGGGTGGTGGCGGCAGATCATCCTCATCATTGTTGGTTACCGCGGCCTCCGGCCTCCTCGAGCCATTCTGGAGATTTGACAATGACACAGTTAGTATCTTTCTCCGAATGGTCGAACAATAGCATTAGCGTCTACTCAAGTACACAGACTAGGGACGATAATACATGTGTAACAATTAACAAGGAATCAACAAGATAGAACTTGGGTCAAAGATCAGCATCATGTGCTACTAGCGAGAGATGCAATGGTTAAGGAACCATATGATTCAACACACTCTAGTTGGCACAATCCGGGACCTTATGTTCAAGTCCTTGGGTTAAAACCCAACAAAGGAGCAAATGATTAGACTCGGTAGAAACATCTGAGTTGATTTATTGCAACGCAGCGGGAGCAACGTGACACATAACACTAAAGGTCAGAACCCAACCCGTTATCCTAATAATTTTGAAGTAACAGATGAGAAGTAAAACTTTAACTCAAATCGAGGTAAGATTGCTCCGAGATTAGAGGGTAACCAGATAAGGAGTAAAAAGAATCCTAAGATGGTTTTCACAACTCATTTTTAGGTTAAAAATATTTTCACAAACACTAGACTCAACGTCGACCAGTAGAAGGGTTTCCTACAGGCAGTACTGCTCTGATACCAACTTGTGGCGCCCCGACCCGACTGTTATACAGTGATGCTGTGTGTCACCGGTTAAGCGATACAACCGGAGGTTACGGGTTTACCAATCCCCGGCCAAAACCTTTGGCAGGCGTTGCTCGGAATGATCATCGGCAACGCAACACCCCGATTGATGCCTTAACACAGGCACAACTATCAATGCATAATAGAGAGATCAAGACTTGTGGAACAACTGGCACATCACAGACTCTACGACACAAATCATTATAGTTCAACTCTTATAATAGAGAAAGATAGCAAATTACAACCAGAGGTCACAGACCCAACATTACACATGCGGAAGCGAATTAGGTTGTTCTAAACAACAAGATCCAAATTATGGCCTAAGAGGCCTACAGATAAACATCCAGCGCCAGCTGTTCCGGGATGTCCCAAGCTGCCACCTGGGAACCCCAGACTACTCGTCGACGTCCACAAAGAACCCACCTTCGAGGTCGGTGAAGTCCTCCTCTGAAACAAAACAAACGACGTTGAGTTCGACGAACTCGCAAGATTATATATAGAGCTTTAGCTCGATGAGGCTTTCAAGTTTTATGGCTGTTTTGCATAAAGCTGATTTTATTTATAAAACATAACTCATGGCATCGACTAATCAGAATATTTTCAAAAGGGGTAAGAAGTAACTCTTTCTTTGATCACCTTTCTCATCATCAACCACCATCAACCACTGTACCTGTTCTACAAAGGCACCTCCCCGAATCACCCTCGAGGAAGTCAACCTTGCATTCTTGAGTGGTACCTTTAGTACCCAGTTTTTAATCATTCCGTTCAAGTTATTCTATGATCTTATCGTCCTTTCCCAAGTCGTCCGTAACCGTGGACACGGCTTTTCGAAAAGATTTACCCTGCAGGGGTGTACAATGTTTGCCACGCGTACCGTCCGGCCCATTACCTGTACAATTAGCTCTCTTCCTTGGAAAGCCGGCTGGGTGGGAGCGGTGTCGACTTCTCCCTCGTTAAGGACTTTCCAGGATCATCAGTGGCGGTAGGACAGGTTCAGTGCCTCCAACACCCTGCCCCACGGCCACTTATTTTCCTAACACCACATCCTCATCCCAGTTCATACCACCATCATCACGCACGCGCAAATGGAAGCTCAAACTAGAGGACCCTGGCTAGCCCGCCCGAGTTATTTAGTCTATGAGGGTTCCTGCACTGCGAATGCATAGGCCTCACGCATGGTTGCACGCTCAGTCTTGGTTCAAGAGGTAAAGAACTCGCACCTAGGCGGCGAGAACGAGACAAAGCACCACAACCACAGTGGCCTCTCATCCCCACCTTTAAGCATTTTATTACCTGTCACCACAATTCTCCACCATCATCCGATCATTTCCACAACTGTTTCCAACATAATATATCCATCGGACGAATAAACATTAACTAAGCATGGCTAAGCATCAACATTGCATAGTTAAGTATCTCAGGCCAACAATACAAACCTATGGATAATAGGAGGGGAAACAGGTAATGGCATCGGAAACTTAATGCAACTATAGGATACTCTAATCCAATAAAATTGACATTTGGAACCGCATGCAATATTATAGTGGAGAAAATATTTGCGGAAACATAGGATAAGACATGCTCAGAGGGGGGATTACGCTTGCCTGGCTCAACGTGCTGGTAGTACGGATCGTCGGGGTATTGTGGTGTAACCCCGGCTGCTTGATCTATCGAAGCATAACAACGGAAGAACAATCAATCACCACACAAGCTTAAACAAATGCAATGCGCAAACACCTGATGACATGCCATTTTAAATCCCCGGAATGAGGATGATTCAATCTATTCAACTTAAACGGAGTTCGGATGCTTAGAGGGGCACATCTCAAACATACCGTGGAGTTAGGTCATGAATCATCTTTACTTGTTAATTAGAATAGATGAAACCCTATGTTTAACTTGCATAGGAATGACAGGCACATGTGAAAGAATGCATGGTTTAGGTGATTAATCATTAGTGCAACCCAAACCAAAGAGTGAGTTGAGAGGGTGTTGAAACAGGTTTAAATGGACTATCCGGATTTAAGTCCGGAAAATTCCGGGTCTGGTACTGGGAGCAATCCGATTTCAGGTCCGGATAATTCCGGGTTTGGCACCGGAAAATAAACTCCGGAATTATTTCCGGGTGAAT
The DNA here is from genome assembly GCA_947311845.1 of Poa pratensis. NCBI lineage: Eukaryota > Viridiplantae > Streptophyta > Magnoliopsida > Poales > Poaceae > Poa > Poa pratensis. Next base: position 77,847,913 of record CAMZMU010000035.1, on the reverse strand, counting down.
TCCGGGTATATACCGGGCGAAACTAGGTGAGTCCAGTAGTTATTTCCTTAGTCCGGAGTAGAATCCGAAAAATTCCGGGAATTGCACCGGATTTTCCCGTTCGACGGAGAGCTACGGCGATTCGACGAACAAGAGGGAGAGGGAGGGGATGGAGATGTCCATTTGGACCGCAAGCTCACCCTGAACGTGTGGTGGTGCTCGGGAGGACCGGAGAGGGACGGAGACGGCCGGAATCGCCCGGCGAAGCGGCGGCCGTGGTCGGAGAAGAACGGGCTCGTGCGCGACAATGCGGGCGAACAGGCTCGATTCCTCTGGCGAGGTGGTAGAGGTGATCACGGCGGAGCTGGTGGTGGTCTTCAATTTGCTCGGGGGCTCCTCAATCGACAACGTCGAGCTCGGCCATGGCGCAGCGGTGTGGAGCTCGGGGAGAAAGAAATGGGGAGAGAGGGCAGGTGAGCGAGTGGGGGATGGGGAGCAGCGCGCGGTGGGGGCCTCCTCTTCTCCTCGACGCGGCAGGAGGGCGCGGGGCGCAGGGGCGCGGCCACAGCGACGAGCGGGCACGGCTCGAGCAGCTCGCTTGGTCGCTACAGGGAAGAAGACGCAGCTTTTGCAAAAAAAAAACCCTGGAACTTTTGTTTCCATCACGGATAGGTCATTCTCCCTTTTCTTTTAAAACCAGCAGCATTTCCCTGATTTAATTAAGGCACTTATACATTTTAGGAAAATTTGAGAAAATTCTTGTAGCCTCCCAACAACATGTAGAAGCACCACAAAAATTGGGGTTGCAAAATAAAATAGTTTGGACAACATTTGCTCATAAGGTTCGACTATGGCATTTTTCTAAATTCCCCAAATTATAATCATTTAGAAATTTTTGAGCAAGTTCTAAATAGTAATTTTTGAACTCTTGGAACTTCCTTGACAAATATAAGATGTCAGGTATTTTTGTTTTGCAAGTTTGAGTGCCTTCCTTGTTTTGAGATTTGTTGGAGCAAGTTTGGCATTTTGTTCTTAAATGATGCCAATCCAATTAGGGTGTTGTTTTAGCAACTGAAAATGGATGCCATGATGCAATGAAATGCAATGAAACACAAAAGCGAAAATTTTACTCAGGTTTTCAGGTTCTCAACTTTGGGCTGTTACAATTCTACCCCCTTACACGAATCTCAACTTTGGAGAGATTGATTGGTGGATTGATAGATCTAGATCTCCTCTCTCTTTTCCCTCTAATTGGAAGCAAGAATCATGGAGGAATAGAGAGATAGCAAAGCTTCAAAGGGTCAACAATGGAGGTCAAAACCGTGCTCAAGAGTTAGGGAACCGTTGGGGAAGAAGACCCATTTTATAGTTCCCAAAAATCCGACCGTTTGGTACAGATTCGTGCAATCCGGAATTGGTTCGGAATTCCGGTTGACTCGGAATTTTCCAGACGAAAACCAACCAAAATCCGGACTGAGTACAGTACTAAAAAAGCCAGTTCAGATTCAGTTCGGAATTGGTCCAGAAAATTCCGACCGGTTCGGAATTGGTCCGGAATTCCGACTGGTTCGGAATTCCTGGAACGTCCGGACGAGAAACGCAATAACTTATGCATACGAATTCCATTTTTTATGTTCTTGGGCTCGTTGGAATCACCACAACGAGCACGACAAGATGATGCAGGAAAACATCATAGTCCAACAAGGGAGTATAAAACCAAATGTAGAAAAGTGAAACCTCTCTATAGAAGATGAACCGGGAGAAACTCCAAAACCGAAAACGCAACAAGTTTTTCGTACGAAATCCGTTTTCGGAGAACTTGAGCTTGTTATGAAGGTCACAACAAGCTCCAAAACCCCATAGAGAGATAAGCCAAATAAGAACCAAGAAAGATGATGAAGGCAAGTATGCAAAGGTTTGAGCTCTCTCCAACTGATACGCTAAACCTCAATGAGAGCCCCTCTTGATAGTACGGTATCTATCCTATAACCCGGTCTCCCAACTAGTACCAAGAGACCGGTAAAATAGAAACTCTATCAACATCATACATTTGCCTTGCGCATTCCACTTGAGCTAGATGACGTCGATCTTGATCTCTTCAAGTGGACCACCTTTCTTGATTGCGCTTCGCTTGGTGAAGACTCAAACATTGCTTCCCCATACTCCACTATGGGAGAGCCTCTCTTAGGTTCATCTTCACATGAACATTATCTCTAGATGGGTGACAAGCTTCAAGCCTAGGATTTCTTCGAGATGCTCCTCTTGAACTTGCGCTTCTCAACATTGATGACGATCACCACTTGACGTCATCGTTCATGGGCTATATGAAATCTTCATTTGATGCAACCCCATGGAAAGATACCTAACCACACATAGAAATTCTACACACATATCATGGGTTAGTTCACAAAGCTATATGGACAATTGCTTACCATACCAAGAGATACATGATCCCACTTGGTACGTCTTGTAGCTTTGTGTGTTGATCAATATCTTGATCAACCTTGTATCTTTTCTTCTCTTTTCAATAGATGATGTCTTGAAGATAACAATGAATGATCACATAATCCTTTTATTTAAGACATACTTGCAATATGCTCAACTCGCATATGACCAATCATCGCATAACTCCTCTTATAACAACTTGGTCATCACATACTCTTCTTCTTGATCATATGAAATATATCCATACAACTCGATGATCTTGATGCCAAATACTCCATTATATCAATATCTTTATGGCATCAACCTTGAATCCAACATATGGAGTTCAAGCATTTGCCTATGGATAAACACTACAAGCATAACTCAATGCAACCATTAGTCCATAGGAATTGTCATTAATTACCAAAACCACACATGGGGGCGCCATGCCCTTTCAGTGAACTTGTTATAACTCACCCCGAGACCCAAAAGTTACATAAAACAATGGTAATAACCATATATAACCTAAGTTGTTTCCTCCTTAACTGACACAATATTTCCTTGTGTACTGAATTCAGTGTACTACTTGTCTTATCTCCAGTTGGAGCTGAAAAATAAAAGGGACAGCGGAGAGATTGTGGCACGAGGGAAATATGACATTCTCTCAAAAGCTTTGGCTACGCCTGAGGCCTCTGGTCGGGCTCGGACGTACGGCATCCATGTTGGCCACAAGAAGGCTTTCACGATAGACCAGGCTGAAAGGCAGGTAATGAAAAAGGCCAGACATGACGCTCAAATGAAGGCACTAGAGACAAATATTACAGCCAATATCGTTAAGCATATTCGAGACGGTCACCTAATTGATCCCCACCGGGGGAGTGCCGTACAGCCAGGAGTAGTTGTGGATCATTGTCGGTTGATGGTCTTGTAGACACCGACAAATATGCTATGGACGACATCACGAGCCCGGAGAGATGCAAACTACATGTGCCTGTAACCGTGATGACGCATCATCCCCTGGTGGCAGCACTAGGTATGGTTCAGCCACCTACCGATGTGGTACCTCAAGTGGATGGTGTGCCCTTAAAGCCAGGTTTTGCAATGTGCTTTCTGGACAAGATCATGCCTGGCTTCGAAGGCATCTTGCTATTTAACACCCGCGTCGATGCAGACGTACAAAGCTTGGGCCAGGCTAGGCTGAGATACGTGCAATGGCCCAAGAAGGAGATTTATCTTCTCAGTGCCCTGCCATCCACCTCAACAGCTTCTCGACAGATGGCGTCGTCTGAAGGCCTACTCCGTTCAGCACAGCTCCTCCTTGATATTGGGGCTAAACAGCCTTCTAGAGAACAAGCAGTTGAAGATACAACGGTTGCACAGAATTGTGAAGCCACACCAACACCGCCTGTCGATGGTAACTCACCTACTGCCCTTGTGGTGAACAACACCACCAACTTGGTTGAAGCTACACCAACAACGCCTGTCGATGGTAACTCACCTACTGCCCTTGTGGTGAACAACACCACCAACTTGGTTGAAGCTACACCAACACTGCCTACGCCTCTGCCTCTGCCACAGCAGGCTTATCTGCCGCCTCCGCCTCAGTCACAGAAGGCTCAACTGCCGTCCCTGCCTCCTCAGCCACAGCAGGCTCATCTGCCGCCTCCGCCCCAACTTCTTCGGACGCGTAGTGGCACCACACCCATCCGGGCGAAGGACAATGCCAAGATGGCCCCGATAAATAGAACCCCGATGAAGCCCAAGCCCAAGTCCAAGCCCAAGACCAAGCCAAGACCACTAAAAATAAAAAAAGTAATGCACCGATTTACGAGGACCAATACCTAGATGACGAAGAATTGGGTAAGAAATACGATGCAGAGGTGCAAAGTTGCCCCAAATACGTGCGTGGAGAGCCATTGTTGACTAAAGATGGATTACAAAGATCAGGCGTGGCTTGCCAGAAGCTTCATGAAAAGTACCTCCAATATTGTGAAGAGAATGAGGATATGATTAACTTCAGTATCAGGAAAGAGGATTTTTACGGCGTCCAAGATGGCGTTCGTTATGGCTGGGAGTTTTCAGAGATGTTCCAAGTTTTCAACCTAAATACTGTTGATGGCACGTTCATGCGTTTGTTCACATTGAATGTGCCTTACAAATACTTTTCACATTTTAATAGCTTTCTTCTGTTCAGTACATGCTAACTATTCTCTTTCTTGTACTTAGGAGCCAGGTATTCGAGTGCAACCGCAGGAAAGAACCGGTAGGTTTCCTTGACCCAGCTGTTATCGCTTCCCCGAACTTCTACAGCAATCAAATACGAAACTACATTCGACTATGCTGTGAAGGCGTTGACTCATTATCAAGACAAAGAGTTGATCCTGCTTCCTTACAATCAGGAGTAAGGTTATGAAGACAAAAATTATATGTACATCCTGCTTCCTTACCATCAGGCGTAAGTTTGTTATTTTCCTTTGCAGTTTTCACTGGATCTTAGCTGTCATCATTCCTAAACAGAACAAGGTATTGTATATAGATTCCCTACTTGGAAGGGTGGATTATACAATCTTGAAGAAATTCTTGAACAGGTATTACATCGTTCCCTAGTTTACTTTATGATTTAACTTTCACGTGTTGTTTTCTCTATCCGCCAACTCATTACTTTTGTAGTGTGTTCGAAAAGTACCTGACGACAACCAAGAGACCGTTGCCCAAGAGAGGAGAACAGGAGGACATATTGAGTGACGTAACAGTTGACCCGGTAACAGTTGCTACTTTATTCCTAGTTTTCACAAATACCTGCTAGCAAACCAAACTAAGTGAGCGATTTTGTCACCAACATTACAGTGCCCTCAGCAACCATCTGGTACAAATCTTTGTGGGTATTATGTGTGCAATGCAATATTGAAAGTCGTTCCACCTCGAAAAGTCTGCCAAGTGTAACATCCCAATATTTTGGAATGTTTAAAAATCACTAAAAATTTAAACTATTTGTTTTTACTAAAAGAAAATATTAAAATTATAATAGAAACTAAATATAGAAGACATTTTGGCATCTTCAAAAACTTTAATAGTTTAAATATCCAAGTAATCTTTAATTTCAAAATTCGAGTTTAGTTTAAATTCTCTAAATCCAATTTTGGCAAACAAAATATTATTGGAGACCTTAGGTCGTGTTCTAACAGTTCCCCATGTCCAAAATAATTTTTGGTTAAGTTTAAAAATTGTTTTAGAATTTTAGATGCTCTTTTGACTATTTTTGACTTAGTTTAATTTCTGACAATGTTTTCAATATGTTTTCTTTAGCAAAATTGTTCAAAGTACTAACTTAGACCAGAGAGACCAAGGCCTAAGCCATTGGACACCATGAAACCAAGTCCATGTATGTTTTGCCTAGTTGACTCTCCTAGTTGAAAAAAAACCACCAAGTTGGGACTTGTGAAAAACCATGAAATGCAATGAAGGTGCCCCATTTGTCAACTTGGGATTTTCAACATGATGCTACTACAAGGAGGATAAAGGAATGACTTAGCCATCTCCAAGAAGCAACTTAGCCATCTCCAAGAAGTGGAAACACTTAGAAGAAAACAAGAGGAACTTCAAGAAGACCAACCCCATCTTTTCTAAGTTTGTCTCTCTTTCTTTTCTTTTCCCTTTGACTTAGTGGTGTGGCCAAGTTAGATTCAAGACCAGCCTTGGTGATACCAAAACCCTCAAGTCTGCAAAACCAGCAATTCTACAAAAATTCATTGAAGTCGTCACACCGAGGAGGAAGCTACAAGGAAGCCTGGAGATGATCCTTTGGAAGACCAACTACATCTTTCTCTCTCTCTCTCTCTCTCCTTTCTGCTCTTCCTATCCTTTCTTTCACTTTAGACATAGACCAAGTCCTTAGTATTTATGACTAAGTCCCTAAAGTGCTATAATTGAAGATCAAAGAAGATCAAGACTCAAGAAGATGTGACCAACACTCAAGAGGAGAAGTTCAAGGAACAAAATAAGAAGTTTCAGAAACAAGAGAAGAAGACCAAGGTGAAGCACAGCAAATAGGGATCCACTAGAGTTTGATTCTTTTTCAAACTTAAACCTTGACCAACCCATGCCCTAGTAGCTAACCATAAACCCTTTTTCCATAACTCTTTTGAGAGTTGAACATTGACCATTTTCTAACTAACTTGTTTAAAACTCGTTTGCTATGTTTGTTCTTTGAATGTTTTCTTCTTTTTGTTTGTATGATTGTTAGCATGCTTGTTTATATTATTGTTGCTGTGTTTTCAATGTATAGATTATACGGAGAGCAACGTTCCATCTTGTGAAGAGTGTGATTCTTCACCAACTTCAAAGGCAAGTGGCACACCCCCCATAAATTTCCTAAGTATTTTATCTATGCATGACTTAGTGTATTTTTCTATATGCATTTGTTGGATAGTATTGCTATGCTGAAACTAGACTATCTCCTTTATACTAGTTGTCTAGAATCCTATTATAACTTAGTAGAATTATTGATGCTATGCAAAAGTGTTTTATTGAAAAGCTTAATTCTACTAAGTTAATTGAACACCTGGGTAGATTTGGGCTTGATTGGATGTATGAGTTGAGTGTTGTCCCTAGGGGTTATACCGATGGGATATTCACTTGTGGATTGCCACCCAGGAACAAAGGGATCTGAAGAACTCCAAGTGAAGATTGCTTCCCATGCAACCATTTGTCATATGGGCTCTGTCTTGACGGAGTACGTTGGTGTGAACCTGGGTCCGGAGATCGACAGATGTAGAAATGATAGGTGGGCGGTGGTCTCCTGGTGATCATGGGAACACAACTTCTGAAAAGTCTCGTCTCGATCTTCTCCTTTTCCTTCTCACTAAATGAGTGTAGAGGATAGTTTAGGTTGATTGGGTCAAATGGTGAAAGTGCACAACCTCTCGAGAGTGTCAAAACTAAGTACTTAGCCGTGTCCCCGGTTACGGACAATTCTGAGCAGCTGATCAAGGACGTCAACGGAGGATCCCAACATGCCAACTTCAAAATAAAACTTGTTAGTAAACAACATTAGGGACTCCCCGGGGTTTTACCGTAGGTAGTCACCTGACACACTGGGGTTTTACCATGTGTTGTCACGGTTTCACTGGGGTTTTACCAGTGTTACCAATTTAATAGAGGCAAAATGATTTACAAAGTGATAAGATAAAACTAGCTTTATGCAAATTAGCCTTTGAACTCCACCGGCCAAATATGCATATAGGTTATTAGAGTTATTCCACTAAGTGTCCATAGAGTGTCACTTGCCAGATCGATTTTATATGGTTCTGACCCACCTTGTTGCAACATTTTTCCTGTTGCAGGATGTTCAGACGATGAGTGAGGTTTCGTATAAGGTTTCGAGTCTACAATCAACATGTTTTTCGCCTGTGGCACATGAAGATGATGGAGACTCACTGCTACTTTTATTCCGCTGTGCCGAACTTTGTAAAATGCTAGCCTTGAGCTATGCAATTTGTAATGAAAATTGTAAGTCTGGATCATGCGATGTAATAAAATTTGACGTATTTGCATGATATTCATCTTAGACTATGTGTGCAAATGAATCGATCCAGGGGTTTGCACTATACACAGAGATCTTGCCAATTTTTAAGTGCAGGTCCGCTACACCAAGCCTCGATTCGATTAGTAATCCACGACATCATCAACAATTCATGTTTCCTAACAATATTTGTAGACATACATGACGAAAGATACCTAACTAAGAATCTGCCTGCAGCTTATAGGTGGAATGAGACGTTCACCTTTGAAGGAGGATGTTCTTACGCAGCTGAGAGGCAAGTTTGCTGGGTTCGTCCTTACACACGTCATAAGCAAGGAGGGGAAACTACGCGTCCCTATTCCATGATCATGAGATCCTATTCGGCATTTGTTCACCTGTCCATACCGCCATTCTCGCTGGTGAGACTATAGATTTTTCCAAAACAATTGTTGTCACCATTGTGATGTAACTTCTTTAAATTGTGTCCACTTTTTTCCGAACAATGGCTGAAAACTTTGTATTTGTAGCAATAGCTGTGAACTTGTATTCCAACATTTGCTGTAAACTTTGTGTTCATATATGATTGTTGTAAACTTGTATTGCTGAATGTATGCTAAATAATTTCTGTAGCACGGGCGTGCAAGCGCAGCTAATTACTATTAGCTTGCAATTAGACATCGGAAACAGGCAAACAGAAATAGCCGTTGCCGACATGATACCACACTGGTAATGGAGGACAAAACCCTCCGTTGCCGAAATGGTCACACATTGGTAACGGAGGGCCGGAGGCTCCGATGCCGAAATTTTCTCACATCGGAAACGGTGTTCCGCCACCGTTGCCGATGAGGGCCTTCACATCAGTATCGGAAGCGGGGACACGGACCCTTTCTCCGTTTCCGAAGGGGTTTTTGGCCTGTTTCCGATGTGTCGTTCTGTACTAGTGGCTACAATTTGTCACAAAGACAATCAATTAAGGACAACAAAGGGCTAGGTTTTCCTAGTGGAAACCCTAGCAAATGGTCCCTCAAGTGAATGAGGGGAAATGAAGAACAGCTTGGTGAAGATGTAGATCGGGGCCTTCTCCTTCAATCCTCCAAATATCAACGAGTTTGGACGGAGGGATTGGGAGATCTAGCAAAGCTTGAGCTTGTATTAATGGTGGTCTTCAATGGTGGGCAAGCTTCTAGTCCAAAGGTAGGTTGAAGACCAAAAAGGCCCGCATCGATAGTACCGGACCACGCCCGGTAGTACCGCACGGAGCTGAGCTTCGATGGTCCAGTCTTCCCTGCGTTGACCCGCAGCGGTAGTACCGGACCGTGCTACCACGTCTAGTATCGGGATAAATCTGGGAAATACAGTGCGAATTTGGGCGACGCGGTACTAGCCCCGGTACCGGCCACGGTAGTTCCGCACGGCTAAAACTGGAGTCACCCGGTAGTACCGGGCCAAGCCCGGTAGTACCGGCTTGGCAAATAAAGCCAACACTTCTTCATTTTTGAGATAAAACCTGTGCATATAAGATAGATAATTTCCTGCACATATTTAGCACATTCATTAGACATCTAATTGAGTTTTCAACAAACATCAAAACACTTAGGGAATGAACGTGCTCTTTCAGAAATTGGTGCAGTGTTCAGTTAAATAATTGAAAGAGTATGGTGACAAGAGGATATATTTTATGTTGACTTCGCTTTTGGAGTCCATGAAAAATTATAGGGAACTGCAATAACTTACAAAGATGCTAATATATAGAAACCTTATATTAACATTGCACTCGGAGTCCAATAAACCAGTTTCCTCTTGTCTTCATTGTCCACATATGAACAAAAGGGAGAGACAGACAGACAGAGGAATTTTCAATGTGGTCATGTCGCAGAATCTTAAATACAATAGAGATTTGTGTTTGTGTATGTGCCATGGTTTGATTTAGACGACGATGTATGTTAGATCATGTCCAGTTGTCCATTGAACATAATTCTTTATCTAGATGTTTCTAGCTATTTGGCAGCACTGCGAAAGTATACATGGTTTGCCCAACCATAGACTTAAGTTTATGGTACTCTTACTCCCAGACGTGCAACTAACCGGTTTGAGTCCTCAGGTTTATGTCACTCCGGCTGAACTAGCCCCCTTCCTTTGCACATACTACTAACCTTAGGGTGTTGATCCATGCACGCACAAGTATAATGGACACCAAAGGACAGTACCATATCAACATACAACTCTAATGAACCATAGACACTCAACAAAGCAATCAAAAGACAAATAAACTACACAAACATGTCATAGATCATAGGATAAATATTATAGTATCAAACACCATGTTTACATAGGATGATACAGAGGTTTATGGTAGGATGAACCACTAAATACAAGGAGGAGATGGTGATGGAGATGGCGGTGAAGACGGCGGAGAGGGCAGTGAGGAGCGCAGGGCGGCGGCGGCGGCGCGGGGAACTCCTTCCCCGCCGCCGGCATCATGTGAGAGCGCCGCCCCTTAGCCTCCCTCCTTCATGGCTTCTTGGGAGCCCTCCCCCATGGAGATGGGATCCATGGGGGAGGCAAAAACGTGGCTTTTGGTGGTTGAAATTCGTGGGTGGAGGAGTCCTCCACGAGTTAGGTTTCCTCCCTTTATATATCTTCTCGGATTTCCGTCATCCCTTTTAGGGTTTCACCATATTGGGCCTACAAGCCACATCCGAACTTCGATTGGGCTGATCTCGGGCTCAAACTCTTCGTATGGAAATTTCTGACAACTTTCGTAACAGCCAGGTCTCCATTTGACGTCATCTTCGAGGGTCAAACTGGCAAACTCCGAAATAGTTCTGGGACAGATTTCAGCAAAGTTCCAATTCGACTCTAACAAGGTTTCCTCTTGTATTCTTGATAATTCCTACACATCAAAGTGTAAAATAAGAACATTGTGCACTTTTGCAACTATTAATAGGTTAGTCCAAATAAATCATAAACTTACTATAAAAACAAGTGCCAAAGGCATAATATTAACATGAAACAATAAAAATTATAGATACGTTTTCCACGTATCAACATCCCCAAGCTTAATTCCTGCTCGTCCTCGAGTAGGTAAATGATAACAAAATAATTCTTGATTGTAAATGCTATGATTGGGTCTTTAACAATTGCATAATGTATGGATAATAAAACTTAGCAATCATGTTACCTAATGAAAAGTATCAACCAACTAAGAGTTCATAATATGAAATTTATAAACATCAACAAGATTGTAATGATCATAATAAAGCATGGTAGAGTGTTATATCGCTTGCCCTTAATTGTGGAGCAAAACATAAATGCCAAGGCACCTCTGAAATTCAAGTGAAGACTAGAAGTAAGAATATCATAGCTAAACGCATCAAAGTTATACCACAGTTAACCGCATTCTGGGACAAGCACATTACACTAAGAATAACAGTTATGCTCTCGAGAAGGTGCTCAAAGAAAGGATGGTGACTCAACATAAAAGTAAAAGATTGGCCCTTCGCAGAGGGAAGCAGGGATTAACATGTGCTAGAGCTTTTTATTTTTAAAACAGAAGTAAAATTATTTTGGGAGGTGGTTGTTCCTGTCAACGAATGGCAATAGAGTTCTTGTTATCTTCCATACTAAACAAGTTGAGAGCGGTTCCGAAATATTGATATTAGGCATTTATAGCATGCACTTTTTATATATAGCTTGACACTCCTCCCAACCTTTGCTTACACAAACCATGGCTAACCGAATCCTCGGGTGCCTTCCAACAATCACATACCATGGAGGAGTGTCTATTTTATTGTTTTTAGCTTTTTGATGTTATAATGGTCTAACCAGCTCTTTGTAAAATTAGTGACGAGCAGATGAAGCATGCAAGTCGGGGTACTTAATTTAGTATGGAAGATAACAAACCCAACTACTACGTCCTCATGAGCTAAAAACAGTGTCACAAAATGAGAAGTAATTTGAAGGTTTTAAAGGTAGCACATGAAAATTTACTTGAATGGTTTGAAATGCCATGCATAGGAATTTATAGTGGACTCTTTGGAATAACTTGGTTTTCAGGGATTTGGAAGCACGAGCAGCATTCCCGCTCAGTACAAGTGATGGCTAGCAATAGACTGGGAAGCGACAATCAAGAGAGCAATAACCGTCATAATCATGCTTGCGACAAAACAAAATTAACGGAGGCATAAAAGTGATACAAGAACTCTGAGGCAAAGTAAATCATCAAGGCTTAATTGACCTTTTGTTTTTTAGTCATAAGCATGCGTGAGCATGTGCCAAGTCAATTCAAAAGAATCATTCAGAGGAGGATACCACAATACCATACCATCTTATGAACAGCACAATGCATGTTAACATCAAAATATCATAATATACACTATTAGCTAGTTGAGACTAACCATAAGAAAATATAACCACTAAACAATATCATTCACACATCATTTTTAAGTTTCATCAAATAATCCATTAACCAAGTAAACATTGAAAACAGAAGATAAATAAAATATGTGAGGATCCACATTAAGTGGTGTTTGATGCTAAGATAAATAGATAATAAAATACAGCCGCTTCAAGTTTAGTCAAGTTCATATGTTGCTCAAAAAACAAAGTTTGAAGGTTTGCAAACCGAGGGGTTATTGATGAAGAGGGATGCGGGGACATCCCCAAGCTTATGACTTTGGCCATTCTTCAACATTTCACAATTTGGTGTTCCTTCATTCTCTGTGAAAAAACTTCAACACAAAAACTTTCCCATTCTTTTCTGCGGTTAGACATTAGTGCAATAAATAATATTTCCCAAGTGCTGCTATTAAACCAAATCAAATTTTGTTTTTAGGTTACAGAAAGGTTGCTTAAATGGCCAACTTATAAATGAAAGGTAAGAACCATTAAAAATCAAATGAAAACGAAAAGAGGCCACTCTTGCAACAAAAGTCAGAATCTGTCCAGAAAAACAGCAGCTGGAAAACGCAATTTTTAGGTGCTCTTAAACATGTCCGAAATTTTAGCCAATTTTTGTGCATGCATAGGATTCGGTGATACATATCAGTAATTTTTCGTGATTTTTAGAGTTTCCAGTAAAACATGAAAAATCGCGCAATGAGCAGTAGATACCGAAAACAGAAAATCACTTTTTACAATTGTATCAACTAAGCTAAATGGGTAAAACTTGGTACTTTATTTTTGATAAACTAATAGACCAGAGGCTAAACAAGACCTAAACATGCTAGCTACAGCAAGGAAAACTCTAAAAGAAAACCAAAAGTAACAACCAAATAAAGAACCTAACAAAGAAGCAAAACAAAAGAAAATATTTTTGTTGTTTTGAATTTATATGTGAAAGCAAAGAAGCAATTGAAACCAAATAAAGAGCCTAAGAAAACTAAAAAAAAGGTAATACCAAGACATATAAAAGCAATTATAATACACGTTAAGACAATTCATATCATGTGGACGGGTAATATAGAGTATGAACGAGATAACCTCATGTTTGTTGATGAATAGGGGATGACTCGGGCATCCCCAAGCTTAGATGATTGTATGTTCTTGAATATGTTCTTGGGATGCACCTACACATCCCCAAGCTTGAGCTCTTGCGTCTTCTTGTTCATCTCATATCACCATATCGATTGGATCTTATAAGCTACATCCACATAAAACTTCACAAAACTCATTAGTAGGGTTAGTACTCATTAAATAAAATCCACTCATGTTCAAGCATTGACAAATTACATAATATTTATCTAACATTAGCCACTGTATATACCGAAGTTCTTATTATTTCCGTTGTCCGTCGAAAAACTAAGGAAATCAAGAGACCCTAAGTACAATATTGAATAAACATAATAGAAATCTGTCAAAACTGAATAGTCTGTAAAGATGACACTTAACGAGATAGTTATATAGCTCAAATGACAAAACTCAAAATTAATTAAAGACAGATAATAATCTCAGGTTTATGCACAAAAAATTTCAGGTCAAAATAATATTCTGAGATTTATCACGATTTTATTTACAGAGAAGCACAAAATCTGTCTAAACAGAACAGTCAGTAAAGATCGAATTGTTCGACCTATCTACGTACCTCAAATCAGAAAAGTCAAAATTAATGAAAGTTGCGTACATATCTGAGGATCACGCACGAATTTTTTCAGAATTTTTCAATTTTTCTGGAATTTTTAAAGCTCAAAACGGTGGACAGCAAAAATCTGTCCCTGTGCAGAAATCCAAATCTAGCATCAACTTTCTACTAGAGATTGTTATAACCAATTTTATTTTTATGTACAGAGGTATATACACAATATTTACATGTTTTTGATGAAAAGCTTCCATGGAAAGATTTTTTTGGTTTTATAGGCATGAACACAAGTGTTCAAGGTCGACCCCCACTTAACCAATACTCATCTTTCCAATCACTTTTCTTTTTGAAAACTTTTTAGATAACAAGTACAACTAATTTTTTTTGTAATTCGCATTCCCTACCCATACTAAGATAGAGAACAACTTAAAACTGAAAATAAAAATTACTTAGAGACAAAGCAAACAAGTGCACACAAGAATATTCACCTACGCTATGGCTCCCCGGCAACGGCGCCAGAAAAGGTCTTGATAACCCACAAGTATAGGGATCGCGTGTAGCCTTTTCGATAAGTAAGAGTGTCGAACCCAACGAGGAGCTAAAGGTAGGATAAGTATTCTCTCAAGTTCTATCAACCACTGATACAACTCTACGCACACTAAACGTTTGCATTATCTAGGAAATAAAACTACGGTAGCAATACGGGTATGAGAGATAGTTTTGCAGGATAATAAATACAAGAAAGTAAAAGTTAGTGCTGCAGCAATAAAGTACACTAAGTAACCATATACTAACAGTAACATGAGTGTGGAAAAGTGGTGGTAATTGTGATGGCTTTGTCCAAGATTAATTAGTCAAGATATTAGGTTCATTGTCTTCGATGCAGTTTTCAATGTGGGAGAGGCTAAATATACATGCACTCCACTACTTGGGATTACAAGTACTATATGATTGGATTGTTAGCAAACATCCGTAAATACTAACAATGCATTAAGGTTTCCGCAACCATAGCCTTAAGTTTATGGTCCTCTTACTCCCATACGTGCAACTAACCGGTTTGAGTCCTCAGGTTTCTGTCACTCCGGCATAACTACCCCCTTCCTTTGCACATACTACTAACCCTAGGGTGTTGATCCATGCGCGCACAAGATAATGGACCCCAAAGGACAGTACCATATCAACATACAACTCTAATGAACCATAGACATTCAACAAAGCAATCAAAAGACAAATAAACTACACAAACATGTCATAGATCATAAGATAAATATTATAGCATCAAACACCATGTTTACATAGGACGGTACAGAGGTTTATGGTAGGATGAACCACTGAATACAAGGAGGATATGGTGATGGAGATGGCGGTGAAGACGGCGGAGAGGAGCGCCGCTCCTTAGCCTCCCTCCTTCATGGCTTCTTGGGAGACCTCCCCTATGGAGATGGGATCCATGGGGGAGGCAAAAACGTGGCTTTTGGTGGCTGAAATTCGTGGGTGGAGGAGTCCTCCACGAGTTAGGTTTCCTCCCTTTATATATCTTCTCGGATTTCCGTCGCCCCTTTTAGGGTTTCACCATATTGGGCCTATAGGCCGAATCCGAACTCCGATTGGGCTGATATAGGGCTCAAACTCTTCGTATAGAAATTTCTGACAACTTTCGTAACAGCCAGGTCTCCATTTGACGTCATCTTCGAGGGTCAAACTGGCAAACTCCGAAAACAGTTCTGGGACAGATTTCAGCAAAGTTCCAATTCGACTCCAACAAGGTTTCCTCTTGTATTCTTGATAATTCCTACACATCAAAGTGTAAAACAAGAACATTGTGCACTTTTGCAAATATTAATAGGTTAGTCCAAATAAATCATAAACTTAATATAAAAACAAGTGCCAAAGGCATAATATTAACATGAAACAATCAAAAATTATAGATACGTTTTGCACGTATAACTCCTCTATGGCCCCTCAATATAAATAAGGGTACATAATTTTATTTGGTATCTCCTCCCATAAATACCTACGTCTATGGCATACATCTCATGCTCTGTCTTCTTTGGTGCTTCTGTATTTCTCCAATTGCAATTTGCACCCCAAGGCTACTAACCTTGACTTCTCCCAACACCGCTCTCTCTGTTGCTAGTTTTGCTAGGGTGTCACTGTTGAAACTTCAGAGGGTTGATCATTAGTGTTTGGACATGGAGCCATCTGGCTATGCTATAATGCAACACTATCATGGCTGAACTTGTTTTTTGTTCGAAAATGGTCAAACTCGTTTAACTGTTTTTGAATGAGAGGCATCAGAGAAAGATGTTGAACTTTTGGGTGCGTTTGGTAGGCCACCGAGTTCCCAACCAGGCTCTGGCGATGCAAAAATGGGCCATTAGGTTCCCTTGCCCGACTCGCGTTCCTACACCGCACGACATTAAATCACCCTCGGGCCAGACCCGATAGGAATGGCCGATTCGGCCATTTCCGCTGAGCCACCCTCCAGCGCCCCGTAGCTCGTGCAGGGGAGGGAAACGCGGAGCCGAGTTCGTCCAACCTCGGAGATGGCGCGAGCTTGTGGGAGATGGCATGCGCGGGCGAAAAAAGCGGCGTGACAATTTCGGTCACCGCCCTTCAATTTCTCTCGCCTATTTCACCCCCTCCGCCTCCCCGCCAGAACTCCCGCCTCCATTCCCCCCCTTCGAGCTCTCCCCTTAGCAGGATTTCGGAGCGGCGGCTACTTCTCCGGCGGTCGGATCTGGTCATCGGCGGCAAACGATCTTCGTCCTCAACTTCGAGATGTCCTCCTCCAGCTCCTCCCCCCACTGTTGCTTCCTCGGCTACTATACGTCTGCTAAACCATTGCTACCCTAGATCTGGTACAGTCTGAGTAGTATGTGGTTGTTCTTCGATCTTGATGCGGTAGTACGTGGTTGTTTTTCGATCTTGATGTGGTAGTATGTGGTAGTTCTTCGCTCTTCATGCGGTAGTTCTTCAATCTTACTGTCCATGCTTACCTCTAGATGCGTACCTCTTTGATCTTGATGTTGTAGCTCTTCGATCTTGTAGGACCCCGATCTATCAGCAACCTCTATGCTGCCTTTGCCCGCGAAGCCGATTCGGTACGTTCCGACTCCTTCCATGTCCGGGACGGAGCCAAGGGGGCAGCCGACAAGGTTCATCGCAGTGACAAGGGCGAGAAACGGGGTGCCAATGCAGTGGTCAAGTGCTTTGTCCACCTTTGTTCTCACCAGGATGGCCGAGCTCGTGAAGGATGATCTGCCTAATGGCTACATCATGAAAGACAAGAACTTGTAGAAGGTTTGCAAAGATGTTCTGCTTTTCTGCGGCGCCATGGTGAGCAACACCCAGTTGTACAATCATCTCAGGAAGTGGAGGTATAGGTGGGTACATATCCGCACTTTGGCTCAAACTGAAGGAGTGGAATGTGATGCATGTAAAATGCATACATGAACTTTGCACTATATCACTCATATTCCAATCATATTTGCATCATATAAGGGTTATATCACTGTTATATAATGATTTTTGGGAATAAAATATTTATTTCCTATTTTTATGGAATTAACCCTGCGCAGGCAGAAAACCCTATTTTTTCCTTTTAAGTTTCAGGGATCCAAACGACGTCCAAATAACCTGGAAAAATACAGGCGTCAATATTTTGGACGGAGGAAGACTTGGGAGCGAAGGAAGCAAGCAAACGGGGCAAACAATCTTCGTCCTCGACTTCGAGATGTCCTCCTCCAGCTCCTCCCCCCACTTTTGCTTCCTCGGCTACTATACGTCTGCTAAACCATTGCTACCCTAGATCTGGTACAGTCTGAGTAGTATGTGGTTGTTCTTCGATCTTGATGCGGTAGTACGTGGTTGTTTTTCGATCTTGATGCGGTAGTATGTGGTAGTTCTTCGCTCTTCATGCGGTAGTTCTTCAATCTTACTGTCCATGCTTACCTCTAGATGCGTACCTCTTTGATCGTGATGTTGTAGCTCTTCGATCTTGTAGGACCCCGATCTATCAGCAACCTCTGTGCTGCCTTTGCCCGTGAAGCCGATTCGGTACGTTCCGACTCCTTCCATGTCCGGGACGGAGCCAAGGAGGCAGCCGACAAGGTTCATCGCAGTGACAAGGGCGAGGAACGGGGTGCCAATGCAGTGGTCAAGTGCTTTGTCCACCTTTGTTCTCACCAGGATGGCCGAGCTCGTGAAGGATGATCTGCCTAAAGGCTACATCATGAAAGACAAGAACTTGCAGAAGGTTTGCAAAGATGTTCTGCTTTTCTGCGGCGCCATGGTGAGCAACACCCAGTTGTACCATCATCTCAGGAAGTGGAGGTATAGGTGGGTACATATCCGCACTTTGGCTCAAACTGAAGGAGTGGAATGTGATGCATGTAAAATGCATACATGAACTTTGCACTATATCACTCATATTCCAATCATATTTGCATCATATAAGGGTTATATCACTGTTATATAATGATTTTTGGGAATAAAATATTTATTTCCTATTTTTATGGAATTAACCCTGCGCAGGCAGAAAACCCTATTTTTTCCTTTTAAGTTTCAGGGATCCAAACGACGTCCAAATAACCTGGAAAAATACAGGCGTCAATATTTTGGAAGGAGGAAGACTTGGGAGCGAAGGAAGCAAGCAAACGGAGGCCGGAGGCCCAAAAGAGGAGGGCCCATGCGGCCTCTGTACCTGGCCGCATGGGGCCCACCAACTTGGGCCTCGAGGCTCCGCTGTCGTCGATCTTTTCTCCACCGACTTCCTCTTGACCTAAAAACACCTATAAAAGAAGTCCCACGGCGTTCTCGAAAACAAGTGCCACCGTATCACAGAAACACGAAAACAAAGATCTGGAGCTGCAGATTGGAGGGGGGAAACTCCGGCGGGGCACCGCCGGCGTGGTCTCCATCTTCTCCATTGACATCTCCACCGTCTCCATGATGAAGAGGGAGTAGTCCACCTCTGGACTATGGGTTTGTGGAAGTAACTTACGTATCTCTCCTCTCTTTGAGCTTCACTAATTAGTACCGTATGAGCTGCTGAACATGATTACGGTCATCGTTGTAATTCCTATGTGGTGGATCTTTTTATGAGTTAATATATGTTTGAGATTGCAATGTTTGTTTCAGTTATGAGTATAGATGCATATTATGTACCCCGTTCTTATCTACTTGTTATTGTAACATCCCAAATTTCGGAACTAAGAAAACCTAGTTTTACCAGACCCAAAATTCAGAACCAACAAAAACTTTTTGAAATGTTTCATTGATGATTGTGTTTTCCTTCCCATTGCTATGTTGAACCTTGTGTGACTTGATGTTTAAGTTGTTTGACCGATAAATATTAACCTAAATACCCAACCAAGATAAAAATATATTTAACCTTGGTGATCATGTTATGACAAGAACATATTCCATATATCTTTTCCATTCTTATTTTGGCCAAAGTCCATTTCAATGATACTTGGTTTAGCAACACCCAAAACTAATACCCATTATTTGAGAAAGTAAAAGTATTTCCACAACTATGTGTTCCCAAAAATGTGGAGATCTATATGCTATCTCCTATTTATGTTTTAACCTTGATATTTTGCATGTGTATGCAACTCCCATTTTATAAACTTTGATTATCACTTCATTTTAAAAGGAACACAAGTGGGAAATATATTACCCCACATATTTTGTCTTGCTCAAAACCCTTTTCAAAAAAATACAAAGGTGGAGTTGAGATAGTTTTAAACATCATCTTGTCATAATTAAGTGCGATCATTTTTATAAGATAGTATTGTTAAGTATGTAATGGTGGTATGATTAATTCTTGTGGTTTGATTTGTGTGATCTTGGTTGTGATGTTGATATTGTTGTGTTTGTTGCTTGTGAGGATAAATTCCTCAATTGTGCTTAATACGAAGATAAAACAAACTTGACCACAAATTTGGAATGTGACTGAAATTTAAAACAAACTCCTCAAAATTATTCAACAAAGGGAAATTAAGATCATGAATCAAAGAAATGATCTTAATAAATTATTTTCCCTACTTAACTCTCTATTTTCTTCAAACAAATACTTTCTCTAGGGAAATATAAAGTATTTGAAGTTGCCATATTTGTCAAGAAAGTTCCAAAGGTTCAAAACAATATTTTATCACTTGCTTGAAAAAATTAAAGGAGAATCAAATATTATTTACCAAAAATAACATATCAAAACCCTATGAACAAATGTGGTTCCAAACATTTTATTTTGCAACACCAATTTCTGTGGAGTTTCTACATGTATATGGGAGGCTACGTGAATTTTCTCAGATTTTTGTAAAATGTTTAAATACCCCCAAACAATTCCCTAAAACACTACTGGATTTAAAAAGGAAAATAAAAGGAACAGAAAAGGACCGGGTTGTGATTGGAAAAATAAGTCTAGGGGGTTTTCTGAAAGATCTTGATCTTTTTCCTGTAGCCGCAGTGGCCACACGGCCCGGCGCCGTGTTCCTCGTCCTTGCTCGACGTCGCTCGCCGCCCGGACCCCCCCCCTCGCGCTCTCCTGCCGCTTGAAGAGGATAAGGAGGCCCCTCGAAGCTACTCTGCTCCTCCCATGCCTCACTCATCCACTCCCCTGCTCCCTCCCTCTCTCTTTTCTCCTCACCATGGCCGAAACCCTAGCTGAGCCGCCATCGAGCATCGCCGCTGTTCCAGGGCTCCCCGAGCAGATCAAAGAGAACCAGATCGAAGTCTAAAACAGACCCCCATTGTTCCGCTGTTCCGCTGCGTCCTGTTCTCCTTCCCCGCGTGAGGAATCGAAGAAGGGAACCCGGGATCGTCGCCGTGAAGCTCATCCTCTTCCTCTCCGGTCGCCACCTTGCCGGGAAGCTCGCGGGTGACACAGACCCCCATTCTCTGCCATTCTTGCATCTCCGAGATCCCCTTGACCTTCTCCCTCTCATGCACCCCTTCTTTTTGCCCAGGAAGCACCGGAGCCGCTGCGCCATCCCCGCCCTGCTCCCCTGTTGTGCCTCGTCGTCCCTGCGTGTAGAGGAAGGAGAAGGAGGCCCATACCGCTTCGCCGCGCACACTGGGTCGCTGGCTGGGCCAGTTCCTGCACTGCAAGGCCCGGATTTGCTCAGATCTGGCCCATTTACTTTTTTAGTAGATCTAATATCTATTGCTATTTCCTGTTAATTTACATTGTAGCTTTAATTCTTTTGTGGTAGATGTGTTCTAGCAAATTGAGTGATCTAAATTTTGTAGTGTTCCTGTGTGTTTTCTTAAACATGCAGCACTGGTGCATTACAAAAATATGTTTTTAAATGTTGTCTAGATTAAATCTTGTCAAAAGTATCTTTTTCACTAAATATTTAATATCTAGAGTTTTTTAACTCCAAAATTTTCAAACTAAAATTCTATGGAAAGCCTGAAGTGATACCTTTCTAGATCTATTGGTCTTATATGCAAATGAAGTCTAAAACAAAATTTCTATTCTTTTTAATAAAACCACCATTGGCACTTTGGTGATTTTTGTAGATTTTTGTGAGATGATTTTTCGAGTAAATCCAATTGGTTTGTCTTCTATATGTGTAGGAGAACATATCCCTAGCTTGGTTTGAATTTAGGAGTCACTGATTGACTGTGGTGCTAATTGTAAGGTTTAGGCCTTTTCTGTCTATTTTTATTAGACCTTTATAAATTGTTGTATTATAACTTTATTGTTATAAAGGTGTTTCCTTGCATGTGTAGGGTGGTAATCCACTGTTGTGATGTGTTTCCTTATTTTGCTAGCATGTTAGGAGAGCTACTTGTGAGTCATGTATTTGTTAGGGTTTTATTCCCTATATAGATTTCTCCTAGTAACTAGGAATTTGTTAAGCTTGTTTATTTTGATATGAGAATGTTGTGTGTGATTAAAATGTATGCCTTGCTTGTTAATGATTGTTGTGGTACTGAGCCTGCATGTTATTATTGCTCAGCAGGTTATAATATGTTAGTACTGTTAGTGGTATTGGTTAGACATGTTAGTATGAGTAAAATGTTTACTTTGCTTGATGAACTTGATGGTCTTAAGTTGAGTACTAGCTTAAGTATCTTGATATGTATCTACCCTAGCTTGGTGTGATGTTTTCATTAGAGAGATTATTTGGTGACTTAACTTTTGTCTGAAGTATTTCCTGTTTAGGGAAAATGGTTGTTAAGCACCTTTAGTAGGAGATGTCTTGGTGCTCTATGTTTTTAGCATGTGTTTGGTGTTATACTCCTGTGAGTATAATGCCCTTGTAAATGTAGATCTTAGTTTGTTGCTTGATTAAATTAGTACTATGTTTTTTGGCATGATTCCTTGTTTGTATACCACTTGTGGTTTGGTTTGTTTATTGTGTGTTGTTTTATTTTCATGTTTGCGACGCTAGATATAAACGCTATCGGAGTGGTATTTGGAGAGGATTTATGGAAGAAGGATGGGAGTTTATTTCTTGATCAGTGGGAAGAAGTCCAGGAACATTATAATGAAATCAGGCAAGCTAGGGCTACGCCTGATGAGCTCGTCCGTCCCTAGGGCTACGCCTCCTCCTGTCATGCAAGTCGCTGAGATGCAGCGCCTGGGTGTGGAGTTGTGCCTTATCAATCCTGATGAGCTCTCTGAAGAGCGTCTCATGCAAGACCGTCGTGATTAACTTTTCTATTCCGATGAGTAGTGTTAATCGAACCTGGTTTGTGTTAAATTGGAACATCCGTGGAGTCAATAGTGTCGGAGAATGACTCCCACGTAACAGGGATAGTCAAGCTCACGAAGAGAGTTCGTGTAAGGGGCTGAACACGTTGGTCAAACAACACTCATCCTGCACGGCGACGGTGCTCGTCGAGCAAGCGGAGGGACATCACGACAGAGTTGAACACCAGCCCGTACCCAGGTTCACGGCCCTCGTGTGGAGGTAATACCGCTACTCCTGCTTGTCTGTATTGCACTGCTTATAGAGGTTACAGTACAATGAGCTTGCCGAAGGCTCTCTTTTGGCAATGGTGTACAAGGAAGGAAAACAAGGGTCTTCTTCTTCCTTGCGCGTAAGTGGCGATGCTGGAATGAGAATGCGATCCCTTGCTACGGTGCACCTTGCCCTCCTTTTATAGGCGCCCCGTGCTCCCTCCTTGCACTCGCACTGGTAGGGCTGTCACGTGGCGCAGAAGGTGGAGCGCGGTGCATCGCAGCCCGGATGTCCATGGACGCGGTCCATGAGCGTAAAGCTGACTCCTGTAGCAGAGTACCCACCGTCCATGCAGGACGGCCAGCTGGGGCCGCAGAGGAACGTGGGGGTGCCCACGGTGACGTTGGCCTTGGAGCGTAGCGCCGGCCGGTCCCCTTATCACCAAAGAGGAAATCCTTGTAGTCCGGAGCGGGTGACACAGCTTTATTGACCCCTTTAATCACCAAAATGGCAACTGCGGCGTCGTCGTCACCGCGCGCAGGGGCGCGCGTCACTCTGCGGCCGCTGCAGAGCCCATGTGCGCTCTGCAGAGGTTGCTTTGCAGCGAAGCGATCTCCACGAGGGCTTGGATGCCCTGTAGAGAATTCGGCGTTGACCTCTCCCCAGGGGAGATTTCCTTGAAGAGGGGGCAGCAGTGGATATGGCCTCCACAGGCCTCTGCTGCCTCAAATGCCCTCGCGAGGCAATGATCCTCGCGAGGCTCTCCAAGCCGTAGGCTTGGTCCTTAGCGAAAATTCGCCATCAAGTGTCGAGGGCCGTATAGGACAGGCCCAGCACACCCTGGATTTCACTGGGCCGACAGTAGCCCCCGGGCCCATGATGGGCACGATGTAGTCCAATGGACGCAGGCGAACCGTCATGGGCCCAAAGTGTCCGGCCGGCCTGAGACACGTGCAGGGCAGTTACGCCGCGACGACACGTTCTCCTCGGAGATGATGGGCGTAGTGGGGGGTCCCACCACGTCTCGGTAACTGCTCTGAGGGGAATAAAGCCTGCAGCGCCGGTTCAGGCAGCAGTTACTGCCTCATTTGCGCGCCCGTCTCCTTGCTCTTGACGCCTGCGCTCCTGTGTCTTCGACGCACCTCCCCCCTTGCAATCCTGCGGCAATGGCGCCCAAGAAAGCTTCCGCGGCCTCGAAAGGCAAAGCCGTGGTGCAGGGCGGCGAACCTGCCGCGACGCAGCAGGTCGGCGACTTCGAGCCGGCTCTGACCGGCTTCCGCTTTAAGAAGAAGGCGCAGCTGGAGAAAGTGCGTCACATGGCGGCTTCAGCGACCAACGAGCACGGCGCTACGGTGCTTAAGCCGGCGGACAACTCCTTCGGCGACTTCTACCCCATCTTCATGCACACCCTATTCGCCGGGCTTGTGCCTCCTTTCTCCGATTTCTTCCTGGCGATTCTGGAGCGCTACCAGATCCAGGTCCTTCATCTCCATCCTAATTCCATCCTTGTCCTCGCCATCTTCGCCTACCTCTGCGAGGCATACATCGGCATCCCACCTTCGGTGGACCTCTTCCGAAGCTTCTACGCGCTCCGGTTCACGGCGAACAAGGAGCGGTCAGGGTGCGTGTCCTTCCGCATCGCGGAGGGCATGAAGGGCACATACATCCCCATCGCGCGGAACGGCGAGAACATTGTGACCAATGTGACGAAGAGGGTGGAGGACTTCCGCAAGCGCTGGTTCCTCATGAAGTTTGGCAGCCGGAGCGCCTTCTTTGACCTGCCCGAGGCGCCTCCGATGAAGAGGGCGAGCTGGTCTTCTAAAGCGCTCAAGGGAGCCGCGCTTGGCCCTGTGATGAGGCGCTTGAAGGACCTCCGCGAGGCAGGCCTCACCGGGCAGATGGTGGCCAAGGACTTCGTGAAGCGCCGCATTGCTCCGCTCCAGTGGCACGCGGACGCAATGTGGCTTTACTCCAACCAGAGGGACAAAATGCGCCTGAGCGCAAACCTCTTCACGCAGCAGGAGGTGCGCACCATTATGGAGACGCTCTTCACGGCTCCTGATATCCCCCAGCCTGGCGATAAGGCGGTCCCGCTCCACAGGATTGACCTTGGGCGCCGCGTCTCGCTCGTGCAGACGATGCCGAAGTTCGACCGGTGGGGCCTGGTGCCCAAGGGTCATGCGGGGCCCCGCGAAGATCCTGAGTCCGCGGCGCAGGGGGCGCCAGCTGAAGGCGACGAGGAGACGACGGTAACGCCTGTGGAATCCGACGCAGGCGCAACCGGCGCCTCGGGAGGCTCTGCCTCTCCAGCGGAGAGCTCGAGCACCTCGAAGAGCGCGGCGCCTGAGGTGGAGGCCCACGAGGCTTCTTCAGGCAGCAGCGGCCAGTTCGTGGTCGCTCCCTCGCAGCGCGCCGAGGGGCAAGAGGAGAGCGACGATGACGGAGCTTCATCAGGCCATTGCGAGCCCCGCTCCAAGGCCGTTCATGACCGGGCCGCCGGGAGTCCAGCGGGCATCTCCCTCAAGAGGAAAGCCGAGGCCGCTCTCGAGGGGTCCGGCGCCGGAGCCGCACCACTGAGGCCGTGGCGGTCGTCGAACACGGTGTGGGTCGATTCCCGCCAAGACATCAGGGTAAGAACTGACTCCCTTTTCTGTCTTGGCTTGCTTTTGCGTAGGCTTCCTGCGGAGTTTTTGAGTTTTAGCCTCTCCAGGGGCCCCGAGGTGCCGAAGAGGCGGAGACTTCGGAGGCTTGGAGAGATCCCCAGCGCTGCAGCGGCGCCTGCAGCGTGTACAGTTGACGAGGTGCCTCCCGAGGGCACTGCTTCGTCTCCTGAGGCCGCGGCGCCGCCTCCTGAAGCGGAGGAGCACTGCAAGGAGATGGAGGGGGAGGCAGAGGTGGCGATGCCTCCACCTATGCGGCCTGACGTCCCCCCCCGCAGCCGGAGGGGACGGCGGATGCGGATGCGGCGAGGTTCACGCCGCCGGCGAAGGAGTGTGCCGCGGTGACAGGGGCGTCCGCGGGGGCGTGCGCTGACGTCGAAATGGAGGAGGCCGCCGCGTCATCGCCCCCACCGAGCACGAAACTTGGAGAGGCCACAGCGGACTCTGAGGCCGCTGGGGAGGCGGCCTCAACTGAGAAGGCCAACCCTGTCCCTGGAGAGGAGAGCGCTCCCCAGGGGCAGAAGAATGACGTGGTTGAAGATGAAGATGCCCCGAACCCCCAGGAGGCCTCCGGTGAGGGGGGTTCTCATCAAAGCCCCCTGAAGGCCCCTTGGGTGGACCAAGAGGGGGGCTCGCACCAGAGCCCCCGGCGCGCCTTGAGGCCACTCGGAGCCCAAGGTTGGACGCTCCGGAATCCTCGGCAGGCGCCGGCGTTTCCAGGCCCTCCGGCGAGCCACGGGCCTTAGTTCTGCGGGGGCGGCGCCCCGCCGCAGCCCGCCGTGGGGCTATCCTCCGCTCGGCGAGGGAGGTTCTCGACGAGCTTGAGGCCCAGCTTGCCGAGGAAGATCGCTCCAGGGCGGAGGAGGCCGCTGAGCTTGCGCGGGGCTGGGCTTGTCTTCGTGAGACCGTGGAGAGCTGCCGCCGGAAGAACGAAGCTGCCCAGGCGCAGCGCGAGGCAGCGCTGCGCTCTGCTGAGGAAATCCGCATCAGCGTGGTCCGCGAGGTTGAGGAGACCCTAGCGGACCTGGGTGCTAGGCGCGAGGCTCTCGAGGTGGAGACCGAGGCCAAACACCAGGAGCTGGCGGCGCGCGAGCGGCGGTCTCCGCCAAGCACAAAGAGCTTCTGGACCGCGAGGCGGGGATCGTCGCCGAGTCGGAAAATTGCGGCAGAGTTGGAGAAATTTCGTGAGAGTTTGAGCATTCGCGAAGACTTGATCGTGCAGCGCGGAGCTGATCTCGACGCCCGCGAGGCCGAGGCGCGCAAACGCGAAGACCAGGTTGAGCAGATCGAGAAGGATCAATCCGCGCAGCGGGAGCACCTGGAAGCCCGCGAGTACAAGGTCACTCAAGATGAGGAGTTCTACCAGAAGCGCCTTGCGCTGACCAACGAGAACCTTCGCAAAAGGAGGAGAAGATGGCGGAAGAGTCTGCGACGAAGGAGAAGCTCTTTCGCGACAGCTGTAGAAAAGACTTCGCGGATAAGGCCAAGAAGCAAGAGGAGCGCTTCACGAAGAGACGCAAAGAGCTTGAGGCTCGCGTCCAGGACCTTGAGGCCCAGAAGAAGCGATTCGACTCTCGCCTCCAGGCTGCCGCGGAGGCTCGGGCGCGTGCGGAACAGAACTTTGCCTCTCTGATGGCGGACATGAAGGAGTTGACCGCTCAGGTGGGCCCTGTCGTGGAGCGCGCCGAAGAGGCTGAGCATCGCGTGCAGGCGGCACAGGTCTTGACGCAGCAACGGGAGCGCATGTTCCAATCCTTAGTGGCCCGGGGGAATACTCTCGCGGGGCAGCTAGGAGTGGATGCACCTATTGTTCCCGTCCATGGGAACGCTGATGCCGCCACATATCTTGCTTACTTCGACCAGCTCTTCTCTGTGCTCGAGGGCCCTGTGGCGGAACTTGGCGACGTTGTTGATGAGGAGTGCCGCAAGCTCTTGACCGTGGCGATCGATCGCGTCTTCGCCAACCTCCAGCGCCTTCACCCCGGCTTCGACTTCGAGTCAGTGACCGAGCCCATCGAGGGAGATCCGGCCTGGGAGCTCTCCAACTTGGTTCGAGAAGAAGTCAACGATTACGTCGACCGCTTCAAGAGGGTTGAGGCGGAGCAGGCCGCTGAGGAGGATGAAGGCGCCGAAGAAGAGAAGGCTGAAGAGGACGGCGATGGTGAACCCTCTGCCTAGGCCACTCCTGCAACAAGATGCGCTTGGCGCAATTATCTTTGTTTTAAGACTTGTTTTAATTCACGCTGGCTTGTAAGATACTTTAATCGTATGCAAACATGTGTGTGTGCCCCTCGAAGGGTCCTTTGTCCCTGTTCCATGTCTTTCTTCGCTCTACGTCGTCAGGACCCATCTCTTTGCGCTATGACACCGCCGCTACGGTATGCCGGAGCGTGACTCGGCAAGGCCGGGGGGTGTTTAAGGCTTGGAGAGGTAAGGGCTCTCGAGTCGCGGTGCTCGAGGGCTCCCCTTTGACGCACAAGCAGTCCATGGAGTGTGAGAGAGAAAAAACCGCTCGAGGGGCGACAGGTGCCCGTGAGAGGGAGAAAACACTTCTGAGGAGCGCAAGCGCTAGACTTAGCTTGGTGAGACTTTGGCCTCGTAGAGGGCGTTGGCTTCCCTGATGGTGCGCTCCCTTCTAGGGGTCGGAGCGACTTCTCGACCTTGGGGAGGACTTCTTGTTCCCTGTATTGGTTAGAGAGGCAGACCCAAAGCGGCACATGGTAGTAAACACCCATGCGCGCTTATAGGCTTCCTCATGGGTATCTCGCGAGGAGAGTAAGTACCAAGGTCCTTTGGTGAGGTGGCGTGTTTTGGGAGCAAGCCCATGGGCCAGAGCTCTTTGGGGAGGTAACAGGCGTGAGAGCGTGCTCACGTGCTAGAGCTCGGATCCTTTGGATTTTGCGGTGCTGTTGGGGTGCTCTTGAGGCACAGTCACCGTACTCAGCCCCCGCTCGCGAGGTGCGCATGGGGAAGAATATAGCGCGAAATGAACTAAGATGATGAAAAGTAAAACTCACCACCAAAATATTACATAGCGGCGCCTCAGCGCAATGTTTCATCGAGAAACGAATTGGTTCATTACACTTGGTGTGACCAAGATAAAGTTTTCCATGTCGAGGCATGGGGACCACATTCAGTGGCTGAGACTCTTCACGGCCTGCGGCGGCACGTAATCAGGAGAGCTCAGAGGGGCTGGCCCTCGGGAGGAGAAGCTTTTGTGAAGCTTGGAGGTGAAGTTGTGTGCTTCCCTCTAGAGACAAAAAATGTCTGGCGTGACTATGATCACGGGTAGAACTTGCGTAGATGCGCGATGTTCCATGGATTTTGACCGGAATGCCGTCCTCCGTTTCGAGGCGTACCGCGCCAGGCCTGGCGATGTGGAGACCCTGTAGGGGCCTTCCCACATTGGCGAGAGCTTGTGGAGACCTTCCCTGGAGAGGATTCTCCTGAGGACGAGGTCGCCTGTCTCGAGAGTGCGCGGACGTATGTGGCGGCTGTGGTAGCGTCGCAGGTCTTGCTGGTACTTGGCTGCCCTGAGGGCGGCACGGCGGCGCAACCCGTCAAGGAGTAGCAGGTCGTCGCTGTGGAGGTCTGCTTGATCGTCCTCGTTGAAGGCAAGGACCCGTGCGGATCCATGCTTGATCTCTGTGGGGAGGACTGCTTCAGCTCCATACACGAGGCAAATGGCGTCTCACCAGTGGGCTTCGTGGGGTTCGTGCGGATGGACCAGAGCACGGACGGGAGTTCGTCTATCCAGCCCTTGCCGTACCCTTCAGGCGATTGAAGCTCTTGTCTTGAGGCCCTTGAGGACCTCAGCATTTGCTCGCTCGGCTTGGCCGTTGCTCTGTGGGTGAGCCACCGAGGCGAAGCAGAGCTTGGTGCCGAGGCTCTCGCAGTAGGCCCTGAAGATGCCGCTGGTGAATTGTGAGCCATTGTCGGTGATTATGCGATTAGGCACACCAAAGCGGCAGACCAGGCCTCTGATGAATTTTACTGCCGCCCTGGCCGGTATGCTGCGCACTGCTTCAACCTCTGCCCACTTGGTGAACTTGTCGACTGCCACGAAGAGGAAGCGGTAGCCCCCTTGTGATCTCGGGAAGGGTCCCAGAATGTCAAGGCCCCAGACCGCGAAAGGCCACGAGAGCGGGATGGTTTGGAGTCCCAGTGCAGGCTGATGAACTTGCTTGGCGTGGAACTGGCACGCATCGCAAGATGGACGATGGTGGTGGCATCTTGAAGCACTTGGGGCCAGTAGAAACCGCTCCTGAAGACCTTGCCTGCCAGGGTGCGTGCAGAGGAATGGTGGCCACACTCTCCACTGTGAATGTCTCTGATCAGCATGCGGCCTTCCTCGGGGGGGACGCACTTGAGTGCAATTCCATTTGGGCGCTTGCGGTACAGGTCTCCCTCGAGGATGTAGTATGACTTGGCTTGTCGAGCCACTCGTTCTGCCTCCGCGTCTTCTTCAGGAAGGACTCCCTTCAGCAGGTAGTCTTTGAGTTCGTCAACCCAGCCTGTCTCTTGGTGCACCATAGCCAGCAGCAGACGCTCCCCTGAGGATGGACCGCAGTTGGGTGCCCCACCTATAGGAGGTGGTGGGAGTACTTCGTCTGTGCTTGCGGCTGCTGCTTCTTGTGGCTGCTTTATGGACGCCTTGGAGAGTCTCTCTTCAAACACGCCGGCCGACTGGGCCTGCCTTCGTGATGCTCGCTTGGCGATGTCATCTGCCTCTTGGTTCTCCTTTCGCGGGATGTGCATGAGCTCCATGCCCCTGAAGTGCTTCTCGAGCTTGCGACCTCTTCAAGGTAGGCGGCCATGTGGTCGTCCTTAGGCGTGTAGCTCTTGTTGGAGAAGTTAACCAGGAGCTGGGAATCACCCTTTATGAGTAAGTGCTTGACGCCAAGGGCGATTGCGGCTCTGAGCCCGGCGAGGAGGCCCTCGTACTCGGCGATGTTGTTGGAGATCTTGTCTATTGTGAAGCACAGCTGGATGGCGTAGTAGAGCTTGTCACCTTTTGGTGAGGTTAAGACAACGCCAGCCCCACCATTGCGGCAGGCGAAAGCTCCATCGAAGTGCATGGTCCAGTGGCTTGGCATTGTATCTCCCGATGACGCGGTTTCTTCTTCGCGAGGCTCTTCAGGAGTTGGGTCTGTCCACTCGGCGACGAAATCCGCCAGCGCTCTCCCTTTTATGACTCTTGTGGTGTCGAAGCGCAAGTTGAATGGCTGCAGCTCAATGTTCCACCCTGCGACGCGGTCAGTAGCGTTGGGGTTGCGCAGGATCTGCTCCAGGGGGAAGGACGTGACCACCGTGATGGGGTGACCCTGGAAGTAGTGGCGCAGCTTCCTGGAGGCGATGAGTAGCGCGAGGAGGAGCTTCTGCTGCACTGGGTACCGCTCGCGAGCATCTCGCAGTACAGTACTGACGAAGTAGACTGGATGCTCGACGAGGGTCGTTGATGGTGCAGCAGCGTCGGCTCCCTCGAGAGGCTCCTCAGGAGTTTTGGCGAGGTTTGCCTGTGGAGGAGCCTCGGCAGGGGCTCGTGGAGGGCTCGACTTGAGGCTGTGGGCCTGGCACTGGGTCTGGAGAGACTGTTCCTCGTCGGGAGGTTCTGGACTTGGTGTGGCAGTGCTTTTCTTGGGGAGAACTGGCTCTTCTCTTTCCACCACCAGGACGGCGCTAGCAGTTTGTGGAGTGGCTGCTAGGTACAGCTTCAGATGCTCGCCTGCCCTGGGGGCTACCATGACTGGTGAGCTAGCCAAGTATTTCTTCAAGTCCTTAAATGCTTCGTCAGCCTCTGGAGTCCACTTGAAGGTGCCGGATTTCTTCATGATCTTGAAAAATGGCAAGGCTCTCTCGCCGAACTTGGAGATGAAGCGGCCTAAGCTGGCCATGCATCCTGCTAGGCGCTGCATGTCCTTGAGGCGGCGAGGTGGCTGCATGTCTTCTATAGCCTTGATCTTGTCAGGGTTTGCTTCTATGCCGCGGTGGGACACGAGGAACCCGAGGAGCTTGCCTGAAGGCACCCCGAAGACGCACTTGGCGGGGTTTAACTTGATGTTCACCTTGCGCAGGCTGGCGAAGGTTTCCTCGAGATCCTTCAAGAGAGTGTCTCCCTCGCGAGACTTGACCACGATGTCGTCGACATAAGCTTCTGCATTTCTTCCCATCTGAGCCCCCAAGGCGATCCTCATGAGCCTCTGGAAGGTGGCGCCGGCATTTTTTAGGCCAAAGGGCATGCAAGTGTAGCAATACACACCACAAGGGGTGAGAAATGCTGTTTTCTCCTCGTCTTCCTTGGCCATTTTGATCTGGTGGTAGCCTGAGAAGGCATCCAGGAAACAGAGGAGATCACAGCCGGCGGTGGAGTCCACAATCTGGTCTATCCTTGGCATGGGGTAAGGATCCTTGGGGCAGCCTTGTTCACGTCTGTGTAGTCGATGCAGAGCCGGCCTCCTCCATTGGGTTTTGGGACAACCACACCGTTGGAGAGCCAAGTGGGGTGGGCAACTTCTCGAATGATGTCTGCTGCTTTCAGCTTCTCTACTTCTTTGATGATGAACGCTTGCTTCTCGGGGGCTTGTTTCCGCGCTTTTTGCTTTACAGGGCGTGCGTCTGGACACACGGCTAAGTGGTGCTCGATCACCTCCCTTGGTACACCGGACATTTCTGACGGAGTCCATGCGAACATGTCAGAATTTGCCCGAAGGAAGGCGACGAGCGCGCTTTCCTATTTGGGAGGCAAGCCAGCGCCTATGGTGACGCTAGCCCCCGAGCCTTCAGCCCCCGAGCCGCTGGTGCTCAGCGACACCTTCTTTGTAGATGCTTGCTCTTGAGTGAACAGTTGTTTCTTCTTCTTGGGCCTCTCGAGAGGCTCCATGTCCTCGTCAGCGGGGAATGCCATGGCAGCGGCCTTGTAGGCGATCTCGACGGCGCGCGTGGCGTCCTGTACGTGACCGCGTATGGTGATGGTGCCACCGCTGCCAGGGATCTTGACCATGTTGTAGGCATGGTGCGTGACGGCCATGAACTTCGCGAGGGCGGGGTAGCCGAGGATGGCGTTGTAGGGCAGGCCAATGTGCGCGACGTCGAAGTCAATTAGCTCGGTGCGGTAGTTCTCCTGCGTGCCAAAAGTGACCGCGAGCCTCACTTGCCCCAGAGGCGAGATTGAGCCGCTGGTGACCCCGGTGAAGGGCCTGGAGGGCATGAGCCACTCGTAGGGCACTTGAAGCGTCTCGAAGGTCTCGACAGAGATGACGTTTAGGCCTGCACCCCCATCAATGAGCGTCTTGCCGACGGCGATGTTGTTGATGGTGGGGGTGCACACCAACGGGAGGGTGCCCACAGTCTTTGTAGACTTGGGGTGATCTTTGGCGTCGAAGGCGATGGTGTACTGGGACCACTTGAGGGGGCGGGACGTCTCGACCCCGGGAAGCGCTGCGTTGAGCTCGCGAGCGAACTGCTTGAACTGGTTGTTCGACTTGGGCGCCTGGGATCCGCCGAGGATGCATGCCATGGCACCCTTGGGGGCCTGGTAGCCTCCAGGCTCTTCGTCGGGCAGATTGTTGTTTTTCTCGGCGGCATTCGCCTGAGTTCCCTGAGGCCTCTGGAAGTTGCCCTTGCGTCCACCTTTGCGGTAACCACGGCCTCTGCCGCGGCCACCGCTGCCTCTTCTTGCTCACGCTTCTTGCTCAGTTGCTTGAGGTCATAGCAGTTCTCTGTCGCATGGCCGCGCCTGTTGTGGTAGATGCAGAACGGGCGGTTGTCCACCTCTTTCTTGCCAGCCTCTGGAGAGTCCTCGCGAACATGCTTGGCGTCGGGTTCAGCTGCCAGGACTGCGGTAGGCTTGCGTTTGATCTCGTCGCGCCTCTTCTGGGTCTTGGATCCCTCGACAGGGTCGTCTGTCGAGCCCACCTTGACGAAGAGGAGCCCTTCCTCTGCCTTGGCGCATTTGTCTGCGATGTCGAAGAGCTTCACCACGGAGGAGAGGGTATCATGGATGCCGAGCTTCTCGAGCATCCTGTGGTTGGTGACGCCCTCTCTGAAGGCCGCAATGACGTGCGAGTCCGGGATGTTCGGGATCTTGTTGCGGACTTGGCTGAAGCGCTGGATGTACCTGCGGAGGGTCTCGCCAGGCTTCTGGCGCACAGCTCGCAGGTCGTTGTAGGTGAGGGCGCGCTCGTACGTGCCCTTGAAGTTCGCAACGAACTGCTGGCAGAGCTCCTCCCACGAGTCAATGGAGTCCTCGGGAAGGTTCAGGAGCCACGACAAGGCGGAATCCTTGAGAGCGTGGGAGAACCAGTTGGCCATGACCTTGTCGTCTCCCCCCGCAGCTTGGATGGAGGTGGTGTAGAGCTGCAAGAACTCGATGGGGTTGTTCGTGCCGTCGTAGCCCTTGGGTAGGTCAGGCCTGAACTTCTGTGGCCAGACGACGCGCCGCAGGTTGCGGGTGAAGGCCGCGCAACCTGTGGCGTACGAGGCGATGCCCCCTGAAGAGCACGGCGGTTCTGTCGCCCTGCCTGGCCGATTCCTCCACGATGCGCTTCTGGAGGTCCTTCTGGCGCTCCATTTCCACCCGCGCGTCTGGGGGTGTCCGCTGCACGATTTGACAATCGCGCGGCGAGACGCGTGGGATGCGGCCTTGTGCGCCGCGGCTGGAGGCGGACCTGGCGGAGGCGGCGGCGGAGGCGGCGGCGGAGGTGCGCCATGCGCGGTGGTTCCAGCGCGTCCGGAGTTGTGGTGCACCAGAGAGCGCGACGCCGCAGGAGCAGCGCGCGGTGCGCCGCATGTCGACGAGGTGCTGAAGGCGGCCGAGCCAGTTGTCGTGCGCCTCAGCTGTGGGACGGTAGCGGAAGAGTTCCGCGGCCATGAGCAGCGCGGTGTTTGGGCTGGGCGCTGGACGCCCAAGAGTGGAGGCGCTGTGGCGCTGGGACGGGTGCGAGGACTCTGCGTCCTCGCCGTGCCCGTGGTCGACGTCGTCGTCGAAGCGGTCGTCGTGGTTGCCGTCGTCGTCCTCGGGGTGCTCCACCCGCGGTTCAGCGGTGTTGCGCCCCGTGGCACGGCTGGCGCGGGGACGGCCGCGAGGGTTGGTGGTGTTGGCAGCGGGCTCGGTGGTTGCCCTGCCTGATGCCCGCCGGGTGGCGCGAGTGTCCGCCATGGTGCAGAGGTCGATGAAGGTTGAAGACGCGCCTCAGCCCCCTACCTGGCGCGCCAATTGTCGGAGAATGACTCCCACGAAACAGGGATAGTCAAGCTCACGAAGAGAGTTCGTGTAAGGGGCTGAACACGTTGGTCAAACAACCCTCAACCTGCACGGCGACGGTGCTCGTCGAGCAAGCGGAGGGACATCACGACAGAGATGAACACCAGCCCGTACCCAGGTTCACGGCCCTCGTGTGGAGGTAATACCGCTACTCCTGCTTGTCTGTATTGCACTGCTTGTAGAGGTTACAGTACAATGAGCTTGCCGAGGCTCTCTTTTGGCAATGGTGTACAAGGAAGGGAAGCAAGGTCTTCTTCTTCCTTGCGCGTAAGTGGCGATGCTGGAATGAGAATGCGATCCCTTGCTACGGTGCACCTTGCCTCCTTTTATAGGCGCCCCGTGCTCCCTCCTTGCACTCGCACTGGTAGGGCTGTCACGTGGCGCAGAAGGTGGAGCGCGGTGCATCGCAGCCCGGATGTCCATGGACGCGGTCCATGAGCGTAAAGCTGACTCCTGTAGCAGAGTACCCACCGTCCATGCAGGACGGCCAGCTGGGGCCGCAGAGGAACGTGGGGGTGCCCACGGTGACGTTGGCCTTGGAGCGTAGCGCCGGCCGGTCCCCTTATCACCAAAGAGGAAATCCTTGTAGTCCGGAGCGGGTGGCACAGCTTTATTGACCCCTTTAATCACCAAAATGGCAACTGCGGCGTCGTCGTCACCGCGCGCAGGGGCGCGCGTCACTCTGCGGCCGCTGCAGAGCCCATGTGCGCTCTGCAGAGGTTGCTTTGCAGCGAAGCGATCTCCACGAGGGCTTGGATGCCCTGTAGAGAATTCGGCGTTGACCTCTCCCCAGGGGAGATTTCCTTGAAGAGGGGGCAGCAGCGGATATGGCCTCCACAGGCCCTGCTGCCTCAAATGCCCTCGCGAGGCAATGATCCTCGAGAGGCTCTCCAGGCCATAGGCCTGGTCCTTAGCGAAAATTCGCCACCAAGTGTCGAGGGCCGTATAGGACAGGCCCAGCACACCCTGGATTTCACTGGGCCGACAAATAGTCCTGAGAAGTGGCCTTTGATTCACAACAAAATTGACTGCTTCCATTATTTGTTTGCAAGAAGCTAAATGTGAGCATATTGATCTGAAATTTATCAAGGGTTTTGCGCCTCGCCGGTTTGATAAGTTTGCTTTTGTCCCTTCTGATGGGGCTTCGGGGGGCATTCTAGTGATGTGGGTTGGTAATATGTTCTCTGGGCAAATTATTATGCAAGAATTTTTTGGCTTGGTAATTGAATTTCAGTCCATGGGTCTCTGATGACAAATTCACTCTTGTTAATGTGTATGAGTTCGGCGTTGCCGGCAAGAGAGATGGAGTAACTAAGTCGGGAATTGAGAGAGAAAACTTCATAGCCTGGTTATTTCATTTAGATATTCCTGATGACTCCCTCTGGTTGCTCCTGGGTGACTTTAATTTTTACCGCTATTCTGATAATAGAAGCAAACCAGGAGCAAATGTTACAGACATGGCCACCTTCAATGATGTTATCAGCTATTTGGGATTAATAGAACTACCAATTAAGGGGCGACGGTTTACTTGGAGTAATATGCAATCTGAACCGCTACTTGAACAGATAGATTGGTTCTTTACCTCCTCAGCCTGGACTTTCAAGTATCCGAATACAGTGGTTAATCCTCTTGCTCGCCCGACTTCTGACCATATTCCCTGTGTGGTTTCAGTTGGTACCACTATCCCTAAAGCTCACGTTTTTCGTTTCGAGAATTTTTGGGTGAGATTACCTGGTTTTTTGGAGGTTGTTAAGAGAATTTGGGACATTGAATGTCCAGGTGATGCTGCTAGAAGCTTATCTGCTAAACTGAAATTGTTGCGGAAGGGTTTAAAAAACTGGAGCACAAGCATTTCTGTCATCAATAGGCTGGTCAGTAATTGTAATGGGATTATTATGTGCTTGGATGATTTTGAGGAGCTTCGGCCTCTCCACATTTCTGAATGGAATTTCAGACAGATAGTAAAAGGGAGATTGCAACATCTGCTTCTTTGCAAACAAGAATACTGGAAGAAGAGGTGTACAGCGCGCTGGGCGAAATTTGGTAGCGAGAATACATCTTATTTCCACTCTATGGCGACCATACGATACCGAAAAAATTATATTACCTCTCTCTCCCGAGATGATGGATCTGTGGCTCTTGATCACCAGGAGAAAGCTGGCATTCTT
Organism: Poa pratensis; assembly: GCA_947311845.1. Taxonomy (NCBI): domain Eukaryota; kingdom Viridiplantae; phylum Streptophyta; class Magnoliopsida; order Poales; family Poaceae; genus Poa; species Poa pratensis. Next base: position 77,810,905 of record CAMZMU010000035.1, on the reverse strand, counting down.
CGCCAAGTTTTCAGAGATAGGCTCGGTTTTTCAACCCCTATTGACCATAGTTTCAACTTTGCTGATTATATTACTCCAGTGGACGGTTTGGAGGCCCTCTCAGTTCCATTCTCTCATGAAGAAGTTGACAAAGTGGTGGCTGAGCTACCTTGTGATAAGGCCCCAGGACCAGACGGTTTTACGGGTCTGTTCATCAAGGTGTGCTGGCCAATCATCAAGTATGATATTTATCGGCTTTGCCAGGAATTTTGGGAAGGTTCTGTTAACTTACAGAGCATAAATGATGCTTTCATCACATTATTACCCAAAACCAGCTCACCTGAGGGTCCGAATGACTACAGGCCCATATCCCTGCTCAATTCTTGTTTGAAAATTCTGACCAAGCTCTTGGCTAATCGGCTGCAGAACATTATTCTGTCCCTAGTACATAAGAACCAATACGGGTTTTTGAAGAGCAGGACGATCCAGGATTGTGTTGCATGGGCCTACGAATATATACATCAATGCAAACAATCCAAATCTGAAGTGGTGATTTTAAAATTGGATTTCGCCAAAGCCTTCGACACTATTGAGCATCAGGCAATTCTTCGGATTCTTAAATGTTGGGGCTTTGATGATAGTTGGTTGCAATGGGTGAATGCCATTTTTTCCACTGGTTCTTCATCAGTGCTTCTTAACGGTGTTCCTGGCAGTAAATTTCCTTGCAGACGTGGAGTACGTCAAGGCGATCCCTTCTCGCCAATTATGTTTGTAGCTGGTGCCAATCTTTTACAGTCCATGGTGAACAAACTAGCTCTTCAAGGAATCCTCACACCTCCATTGCCAATTGCAAATTCGGACTTTCCAATCGTGTAGTACGCCGATGATACGCTTCTCATTCTCCAGGCTTGTCCAGCTCAGTTGTTGGCTCTCAAGGATTTACTACAGATTTTTGCATCAGCTACTGGTCTTCGGGTAAACTATGCCAAGTCGTGCTTAATGTCGGTCAATATTGATGATCACCATCTGCATATGATTGCCAACACTTTCGGATGTGCTGTTGGTTCTCTGCCATTTACCTATTTAGGTTTGCCTCTCGGCACTACTAAACCTACAGTCCATGATCTCACCCCTATTGTGGATCACATTGAGCGTCGTCTGAATGCCAGTTCTAGATTTCTTGACTATGGGGGCAGGCTAACGCTGGTGACTTCTGTTCTCTCCTCTCTACCGATTCACTATCTCTGCTCCCTGAAAGTGCACAAAACAGTGATTAAAATCTTTGATCGCTTCAGGCGTCATTGTCTTTGGGGGAAAGATGAGGATGCCTCCTCTTGTAATGCGCTTGCTGCCTGGTCCACTGTTTGTCAGCCCAAAAAAGCTGGGGGTCTTGGAGTTATGAATTTAGAGTTGCAGAACAAGGCCCTCTTGATGAAACAACTCCACAAATTTTATTGTAAGGAAGACATCCCTTGGGTTCACCTTGTGTGGTCATTGTACGAACCTGGAGCTCCCCATGCTCAAAGCAGAAGAGGATCATTCTGGTGGCGTGATGTCTTCAACCTGGTTCACGATTACCGCAGTATATCTCGTTGCGCTATTGGAAATGGTGAATCCACACTGTTTTGGAAGGATTTTTGGCGCTCGGGTGAACTTCTTTGTGATGAATTCCCTAGGCTCTTCTCGTTTGCTCTTAATGAAGACGCCACGGTTGCTGATCTGGCCAATGCGGATGATCTATTTTCCTTGTTTGCTTTGCCTCTATCTGCTCAAGCTCTCTCCGAATTGGAGCAGGTTCAGTCCTTCTTGCAAGGAGTTCTGGTCAGCCCGACAGACATTGATACTAGGATTTTCCCTGGGGTTCCTCCATATTCACGTCTGCAAAATACTATAGCTTCATCTTTGCTCAAGCTCCCCGAGATACTGCTCTGCATTCCATATGGAAATCGAAGTGCCTACCAAAACTGTGTGTTTTTCTTTGGTTGCTGATGAAGGATCGGCTGAACACAAAAGATTTGATGCTTAGAAAGCGTTGGACTATTAACTCTGGTAACTCTTGTGTTCTTTGCTCAGACGACGGGATTGAAACAAGGGATCACCTCTTTTTCCTTTGCCCATTTGCCGCCGCTTGTTGGGATATGATTCATATTCAGTGGGTGCCCTCCTTGTCAATATCACAACGCTTCAACAGAGCAAAAAGAGAGTTCTTGGGACCATGTTTTATGGAGGTGGCTGCTTGTGCTCTCTGGAATATATGGAAGGAAAGAAATGATTATATTTTCCAAGCTCAACTTCCATCGGCGGCTAGATGGAAAGTAAGATTCCAACACGATCTGTTGCTTCATCAGCACAGAGTGAAATCGACTGCTGTTCAACCTCTGCTGGATTGGGTTCTCTGTACTTTTTCATAATGTTTTTTTTTGGTTCAGCATCTCGGCTGCTCTTTGCTCAGCCGCTCCTTCTCTTGGTTTTAGAAGCTTCCTCTTAATGTCTAGGTTTCTTTATTCTGTTTTCTTTCCTCCTTAATTTTTTGACGGCTGTTTTTGATGTAATCTGAAAGGAAAAAACCTCTGGTTTTTTTTCCTATTATTATAAAATCTACACCGTAGGGGTTTCCCCTACGGTAACGGCGTAAAAAAAAATCAGGCAAGCTACCTCTCTGAGCTTGCACCTATATACATCTATTTTGATTCACACATTTTACTTATAAAGACCATAAGTGATTCATGTGGTTTTGCCACTAAAGCTGTGATTTTGAAAACCCTTTTCCAAAATACATGTATATTATTTTGACACCCTATATGGAGGTATTAGATGGAAATTCTTTTTTTCAAACTATAGGATGGGAAAAATATGGTTTACTCAAAACTCCTTTGGAAGTACTTGGATAAATGTGGAATACCGTGATATCGGTGTTGAAGTGGAGAAATGGTGAATGGTGATGTTTATGAAAAATGCACATTGTGTCCTTGTACTTACAGAGTAGCTGATACCCTGTGCGACCACATTTACCCACACATGGGAAAGGGTGTAGTCATATAATTTGCTCGTATTAGTATGGGATGCCTCAACAACGAGGATGACCTCGTTCCATGAGGGGATGGTCATGGCGACCTACCCCCTGACCTGGGTCCTGGCACAGTTGGTGGGGGATTGAAGGGTTCGCTCGCCGGGCAGAACTACGAGTCCTCACACTTAGGTTTCCCGACGGGGAATGTGGACTGAGTGTCGATGGAAAGGTTGAAAATTTCGTAGCGGTAGGGTCCTATACTAGCACGAGCAAAGGGCAGGCTATGGTCGGTGGCTCAACTTCGCATACACCTTGTATGGCGGGACGTGGCTGACACGATGAGTTACCGGATGGATGTGGGGAAAGCGTGCTACCTCTGCAGAGTGAAAAACTATTCAAATAGCCGAGTCCTCGGATATGGACAGTTGGAAAGAACTGCTCGGTCCTATGTGCAAGTTTTGCAAAGTTTTGAGATTTGAAAATAAAATGGAGATGTGTTGTGTCTGCAACTCTACCGACGGGCTGGTATGAGGTTGCTGGAGAATGATTTGACCATGACGGGCTATGGTCGAGAAGTGAAGCGTTTGGTGATTTGAAGGTGGAAAACGTTTTAGGCAACTATACCGAAGGGCTGGTATAAGGTTGTTGGAAAATGATTTGACCATGAAGGGCTATTGTCGAAAAAGGAGGAGGTTTGGAGAAATAAACCAAATGGTGATTTTTCGGGAAAATGTTTATAAAAGAGACTTCTTACCTTTTTCAACAAAGATGTATTTTCGGGAAAAAGTTTTAAAAGAGACTTCTTACAAAGACAGATTTATGGGAAAAAGTTCTAAAGCCTTCTTTCCTTTTCCAAATAAAGTTATAGGGATTTCAAAACAAAGTTTTATTAAACAAAAGTCTATCCTTCTCCTTCTCAACAAGGATATAGAGTTTTCAAAGCAAACACAGTTTTGTTTAAACAATAAAAAGAGTAGTGCATGCTCATTCCAGGGGTAGTTTGCGAGTACATTCAAATATACTCATATTGGTTTCGTCCCTGGCTATTGTCTTAGCCAGATTTTGAAGAAGAGCAGTTTGAAGAGAAAAAGGGCATTCACTGACGTCAATGTGAACTAGGGCGCTTCCCAGTCAACTGCCTGTAGGGTTGGCAAATGACTTGGGCTCCACGTTGTTTTGGAGATTTCCGCTGTAAGTACCTGTTGAAGTTATGGCTTCAATCAAGTAAGTAAAATCATTCGGAATTTGTGGGTGTTCTGTGATACCAATTCGAGTTATGTGCAACAACAAACTGATCATGGGATTGTTGCAGGAAACATAACGAGTATCTCGGATAGCTAATCCGGGGTTCTCACAGTTATGATCAAGCATGTTTATGAGAGCGTGTGTGGGGTGATGTGTGCATTAGTTGGAGTAACGGGGGGTGGTGGGTGCGGTAAGTTGACCACTGTAATATCGCGATCCACTTGGGTGTTTTACCTTACTTTGTTGCCTCACTAGGGATAAACAAAAATAGCATGCTACAAGGGTTGTGGGTGACTTGCCACTTCTCCGTGACTAGATCTAGCATGTTCTTGTTTTAACTTCATGTCATGATACTTAAAGCTATACTCTGAGTAATCTTAATTAATAAGGTGTTATGATTTAGTTCGCATCTTGGTGGAGTATAAGTGAGATTAATAACCAAAAGATCTCTATGTTAGGACGTGATGCCCATATAATTAGTAACTTGTTATCAAACTTTGTGTTGCAATCTCATATGTCAACTCTATGTGTCCATTGTCTGTCACTTTATTAAAGAGAGAGTTCATTTGTGAAACCATGAACCCTGGTCCATTTTTAATCATAAGAAACACCTTTGCAACAACTTTTACCACTTTTCTATTTTCTGCAATTATTAAATCCGAAAATACAAAAACACTTTTACATCTTGCATTCATCATAAAAAACCCAAAAATATCATTCATCATTGTTATCATCATCGTTGCACATTTATTCACCACCATTGCATATTTATTTCTTGTTTGCATTGCATAATTATCTTGATATCATTCTTACACCTTGTGCTTGACAACCACAGGTGAGGTTGAGGACCAAAACATTTAACTCTGTTTTGTAGGTGACCAAAAAGAAGGATAAGGAGATAAACTTTTCACTACTGATTCCCCGAGAGTTCGATATTAAATCCTCGAGTCACCCTCGTGGGGAAAACACGCCTTCCACTTACTACACACTCTGCACTTGGAGTCTCAATCTAACCCATTCACTTTTGACGCAGGTAACTACGCACCGGAGATCAAGACTGTTTTCTGGAGCTGTAGATCAACCTCTTCAAGGGCCATCAGAATGGCGTGAGGATTCCACCAGTTTGCACATGGATCATGCGGCATTCCTCAAGCATGTTGTTGTAATATTCCTCACTAGTTCAACTGCTCCTACTCCCTACTTGCTTTGTGCTGGACTAACAGTTGCATTATTTCAGGTAAACACTAAGGACAAGTGCTTACCTAACACGCCAATTGAGAACTATGACCAGATGAAGATCATCTTCGGCCGATCACGTGTGTAGAACCTCTTGCGGTCAACACGCTCCACCTTGGTCTGAGCTACCTCATGGATCCTGAAGAGGAGTGTCTCGCCTAACTTGTTGGCGACGAGACACAGAGGAAAGCGTGGTTCTACTTGTACTATCGCGTGCTCTACCGGGCGATGGAGTGATGATCGAGTTGCTGCTGGTGTGCTTGAAGTCATGCCCTCTTTGATGTCCCCATAATATGTATGCATAACCTCCTAGAGGCGGATTTGTATATTTTGCGAGGTGGTGTACTTAACCCCTCAGATGATGAACTTATGGTGCGAGGCGGCATAGTAACCCCTCCCCAGATGATGAACTTGTGGTGCATCACTAGTAGCTGTTGTGCTGAATTTGTGATGTACCATCTATTTTGCTAACTAATAAGGGCATGTATAGTTCAAGCCTATGAACATTGCTGATTTGGGGTGGTATGTTCACCATATGGTAACCACATCAAGGCATTTATCATGACATTTGCACATAACCAAACACCTTGACATTTGCGCTGTTGAACACAAACATCAACCAAACGTTGTGTACTTGAAAATTTGCATCCAACCGAACGAGTCTGGCTAGCATAATGTTGGCAACTAAACTAAATGCACAACATGGCTCAGCTCACGTTTCTTCAGGGCTAGGGCCAGTGAAGCCACGGATGCAAAGTGCCCAAAAACCGTCCGAGCAACCAAACGCGCTCAAAATATCTCGTTGGGCGACAAATCTGCATGACCATGAAGGGTCAACCGACTTGTGGGGAGCCTTAAAATTGTGTACACGTAACAGTAGTCATACAAGGTCAATTTGGGGCGGTACAGGCAGCAGAGGAATGAGCAGAGAAGAAAAACATATGTCTCGTGGCTTCAAGTCGAGACCATGAGCGGAATGCAGCAGAGACCATGAACCTGGCTGGCAAGTACTCGGTGAATGACCCGTACGTATTCACAAGACAAGTACGAACTTGCATCGTCATCATTTAGGCAGCTGGACATGATTGAAAAGTTTTCATTCTACTGCACCTCAGACCAATCGTTTGCTGGCCTAATGCAGCACAGAGATTGCAACGGTTTCGTGTAAACTCAAGAACAACGAGGCTGAACTTTGAGGCCCCGTTCGGATACATTCGCGGATATATAAAAAATGTTTGCCTAGGCGAAAAACATTGTTTCTTATTTTTCGACTATCGGAGATTTACCCAAAGCAGTGGGATATGTCGTCAAAGTCGGGAGCAAGGTTTTGGATACCGGTTAAAAACAATAATTCCAGAGGGGCCGATATTTCCGGTAACCGGTTTACCGGAAAATACCGGCCGGTTACCGGACCAAAATTTCGGTAAGAATTTAGGATTTAAACTTAAAACATCGAAAAAAATTGCAATTTAAATTTTCCGAGTATAAATTCATTTTAAATTTGACTAATCCAAGATTTTTCATCCGATATACACAAATTCTGGGGGGGGGGGGGGGGGGCGGGGCGATAAATCCGGTAACCACGGTATTCTGGCCGGTAACCGAAACCTTGGTAGGGAGCATCCTTTGATCACAAGATCGCTAAATTGCTTGGTCATAAGATCGCTAACTCGCTTGCTAACTCAAAAGGTTAATTTGGTCTATTGTCACTAATTAGTTAGTTAAACTGAAAATTCGAGAGGAGAATGCTTGATGTCCTAATGAATTCAGAAGGGCAGTGGTTTCACAATTTTTTTAATAGCGCAATACAGGGATTTTATCAAATCATATTCCAGGGATTTTAAATCATATAAGAGGAAGTCGATATACAATCCAGCTGTCCAGGTTCAATTATCTATAAAAAAATCCGCTGTAGGACTTCCTCTAGTGCATTCCTTAAAAAAATTATATAAGATAATAGTCAAGAAAAGGAACAAATGCAGCTGTATATGAGCATCCACATGTCAATGAACAATGGCTGATGTGGGTCAAGGTTGCGTCAAAAAGCAAGGCAATATGAAATCTCTTATTATATATTGTTGCCATTTCCCCGTTGCTCATGACTTGATTGTTTTTTTTTTTAAAGGGGAATTGCGCCTTTGTCTCCTAACTTGTTGGCTCTCTCAGACTGAACCAAGACGGCAAGCTGTACTAATGCAAAAGATAAACCACTGATTGCGGTGTGCATACTAGAAGGATTTGACCTCAAGGTTTGGTTAGGACTTCACTCTATAGATACGAGCATTTGGTCTAATCTAGATTTCAACGATAGGAGGCTTATGAAATCGAATGCCCCTCCGAATCGGCCCGGTCGGAACTTCCGGCCCAAGTGAATCTGCGCGGAAAGGAGCGCAACGGGCAGATTTTCTGGGAGGGGTATAATACCCCTCCACCTACCTCCAGCCAAGTAGCTCGCCCAGAATTAAAGTCCACCATTATTGCAAGCTCAAGATTTGCTAGATCTCCCAATCCCTCCACCCAAACTCGTTGATCTTTGGAGGATTGAAGGAGAAGGCCCCGATCTACATCTTCACCAAGCCGTTCTTCATTTCCCCCTCATTCACTTGAGGGACCATTTGCTAGGGTTTCCACTAGGAAAACCTAGCCCATTGTTGTACTTACTTGCTTGTCTTTGTGACAGATTGTAGCTGTTTGGGAGCCCCCAATCTATTGTGGGTTGTGCCCCAAATCGTTGTTGTAAAGGCTACGGACTCCGCCTCGAAGGTTTCGATAGTTGAAGTGAACCAATCCTTTGTGGTGCGGTTCACCGGAGAAGAGGGTGAAGCCTTTGTGGCTGTTGATCCATTGTGTTGGTTCACAGCTCTCCAACGAGACGTACTCCCCTAAAAAGGAGGAACTCGGGAATACATCCGTGTCTCCGCGTGCTTTCACTTCGGTTACCTCTATCCTTATTTACCGCCTTTACTTTATATCGTGCTTAGTTGCTAGCTTGTCGTATAGGTAAATTCACCGTAGTTGCATATCTAGAGAATTTACCTTTTGTGTCAAGCCTAAATTGAAAAAGACTAAAATTTGGAGTAGGACCTATTCACCCCCCCCTCTAGGTGTCATACCGATCCTTTCAATTGGTATCAGAGCCTAGGCTCTCTTGTTGGGCTTAACCGCCTAAGAGAAGTATAACACTAAGTGAGGATGAGGCCGATCATGCCAAGGCTAATGAGGAGCTTGAAAAAGCCAAAGCCATCACGACATCCATGGCCGATATCAAATCATTGGAAACAACATTGACATCGGCCATGGACGTCAAATTTGATAAGTTGCATGACTTATTAATGAAATTCGCAAATGGCAAGATTTCGGAAACTCATCCCACTAGAGGGTGTCTCTAACTCCAATGAGGGTGATTCCGAGGAGGATAAAGAGAAAAAGAAAAAGGGGGTTGAAACCACCTCCGGAACTAAACCACCTCCTTCATCTTCTACCGTGCATGTAGATGGGAAGGATGAGTACCATGCCGTTCGGGATGGTACCCACTCGACCCACCTATCACCACCCGCATAAACCCTTTAGGTCCTCCACCTAAGCTTAATGCATTAGCTTTTGCAAGTTGGCAACGCTCAATGAAATCTCATATCAATAGTGCCTCTATCGAGCTTTGGAGGATCATTGAAGATGGATACAAGGTCGCGGATCCAAGCAATGTGACAAGAAGAGAGTTTGCCGAAAAGCAACTCAATGCCTCCGCACTCCACATGATTGAACTCTCATTGAGTGAAAGTGACAAGCATTATGTTTTTCACGCCACCACCGCCAAAGAAGCTTGGAATTGCCTTGAGGTTGCTTTCCTTGGAAATGAAAGCATGAAGAGAAATAGATATGATTCTTTGAGCAATGATGCCGAAGGCTTCTACATGTTTGACAATGAGAATCATGAAGACATGTATGGAAGACTCAAAACTCTTGCAAAGGCCTTCTATGATGTGGGGGCAACCTATGTGGATGATGCTTGGGTCAAGAGGAAGTATGTGAATGCTCTCTTGCCTTTCGAGCCCATTGAGTTGAAGTCTATTCAAGGAAGACACAACTACAATCAAATGACATCCAATGAAGTTATGCAAGAAGTGCAAGCCTCCAAGGTTGCCACCAAGAATGCCGAAGATAACCGTGCTAGGGCCATGGGAATGAAACAAGGCCCCTCACTTGCTTTGAAGGCCAAGGTGGTATGTCTAGATGAAAATGATGAGGTTGAAGCGTGCCCAAGCAACATTGCTCCAATGAGCTTGAACAAGCTCTCAATGGTCACATAGCTCTTGCCACAAGAGTGTTTTGGGAAGACCGGTAAAAGCTAAAGCTCGAGTTGATAAAGAGAACAACTCAAGTGGGAAGAAAGAGCTAGCCTCAAGGACAAAGATTGCTACAATTGTCATGACAAGAACCACTACATAAGAGAGTGTCCTTATGAGAACCGAGAGCAAAATGGTGGGAAGCTTGTCCCAAGGACCACTCAAGGTTGATCAAAAGAAGCCCGCAAGACCAAGGAAGCCTTTCTTCAAGAAGGCACCAAGAATTGTGTTGGTGGCACAAGAAGAATATGCCACAAGTGGTTCCGAAGATGAAGATGCACCTACTAAAGAGGTAGCCGCATTGGCTATTGTATCAACTTCATCATCTTCTCTCTTTGAATCCCCCAATGAGAACTTCTCCACCAACAACGCTCGTTGCCTCATGGCTCATGTCACCGAGGTATCATCTTTCTCCCAAGACTATGCATGAAATGAGTGATCAATCTAGTCTTGTGATTAAGAAGGAACTTGTTGCTTTCGATACTTCATGACTAACTTGCAAGGTGAAGCTAAGGAACATGTTGAGTCTCTCATGAGACAACTATGTGCGGCCGAAGAACTTCTTCAAGAAAAGAGTAAGATTGAGAGAGAGGATTCTCTCACCATTGCCTCTTTGAATGCTTCCATAGCATCCTTGAATGCCTCTCTTGATGAAGAGAGTGAAGAAAGAGTTCTCTTGAGGAAAGACTTGATTCTCTTGATGCTAAAAATGATGATATCATTAATAAAATCATTAAGGATAGAGATCATGTCTTTGCTAAATATAAAGTGCTTAAAAAGGAGAAAGTTGAACTTGGGGTTGCTAATGCTAGACTTCTTGAGGATATGGAGAAGCTTGACAAGGCTCACAAGGCCTTGGAAACGACTCACTCTCTTTAGTCAAGTCTCATGAGCAACTTCAAACTCAACTTTCTAAATCTAGCTCAACTAGCATATCTATTCTTCCTCGTGTTCATGAAAATGTTATTGAAGAAAATGCTAGGTTGAAGGTGATCTTGCCAAGGCCACTAGTGCCAAGACCTCTATTCCCAAAGGTAAAGATAAGGGTATTGCTTATTTGTTTGAGCAAAAACCACACAAAGGGAAGGAGGGTCTTGGTTATGTAGCCGAGCCCAAAGAAGAAAGTGAGCAACAACAAGAAGATCAAGACCAAGCCCGCACAAGCCAAGACTTCCATTGCGGGTGGTAGTGCCACAAGGGGCAAGACCACTCGTAGTGACTTTGCGGGGCATAACAATCCCAACTATATTCTTTATGTTGATTATTATGGGGATGTTTATGCACAATATGTTGGTCCTATGATGGTTACATTGATTACTCTATTTGGGTTCCTAAGACCCTTGTTGCTAACCAAAGAGGACCCATTGAGAAATGGGTACCTAAATCCAAGCAATGATCTCTTGTAGGACTATGCTTCCGGTGGATCGAAATGGGTGGTTGATAGTGGATGCACTAGTCATATGACCGGAAGCAAGGAGATTATGACGGAGTTGAGACCAAATCTAAATACTCAACAAGTCAAAAGCCGAGGTAAAGAGTCTCGGCAAGGTGGTAGTTGCAAGGGATATCACCCTTGTAAATGTCATGCTTGTTGAGTCTCTAGGTTACAATCTTATGTCCGTTCGTGCTCTTAATAAGATGAACTTTGATGTCCATTTTACTATTGATATGGTGGTACTCTTGAGGAGCAAGACTCTAAAGGTCATGTTCGTTGGGTATGTTGAAAATGAGTTGTTTGTGGTAGACTTTTCGGGGTCTACCAACACTCAAGCAATATGCCTATTCGGAAAGGCCGACGTGGGGTGGTTGTGGCATCGCCGCTTGTCCCATGTCAACATGAGAACTTTGCAAAGTCTTCACAAGGGTGGCCACATTCTTGGACTAAAAGAGATGTTTCTTTTTCTAGAGATCGTCTTTGTAGGGCTTGTGTTGAAGGAAAGATGCATGATTCTCCCCACCCAAGCAACACCATCATCTCATCAAAGAGGATATTGGAACTTCTTCATGTTGATCTCTTTGGTGCCGTGCCTCAACCGAGTCTTGGTGGGAAGAAGTATTGTTTGGTGATTGTTGATGACTATTCAAGATTTACTTGGGTTTTCTTCTTCAAGACGAAGGATGAAACTCAACAAACCGTCATCGACTTCTCCAATGAAGTTCAACGTCAACACAATGTCCCATATTGGCCATTAGAAGTGACAATGGCTCCGAGTTCAAGAACTACACCTTGAATGAGTTTCTTAGTGAAGAGGGAATTCGTCATCAATATTCCGCTGCGTATACCCCTCAACAAAATGGTGTAGCCGAGAGGAAGAACCGGACTCTTATGGATATGGCAAGGTCCATGTTGGCGGAGTTTAAGTCTCCTCTTCTTATGGGCCGAAGCTATCTCCACGGCGTGTCACTCCTCCAACCGGTTATTCTTTCGCAAAGGAAGAAGGAAACTCCATATGAAATGCTTACCGGCAACAAGCCCAATGTCTCCTACTACCGAGTGTTTGGTTGTAAGTGTTTCTACAAAATCAAAGGTGTTCATTTATCTAAATTTGAATTAAAGCTTTAGAGGGTGTTTTTGTTGGGTACGGTGCGAACTCTCACACTTATAGAGTCTACGACAAATCCTTAGGGAGAGTTGTGAATCTTGTAGTGTGAGGTTCGATGAGAATGACGGCTCCCAAGTGGCGCAATTTCATGTTTGTGATGTAGATAATGAGGAACCTCAAGATGCAATAAGAAGAATGGGGGTTGGTTTCTATCGCCCCATTGAAATCCATCATGAGCCTCCTCAAGCAAGTCCAAGCTCCACTCAAGTGGAGACTCCATCATCACAAGTTGAAGTTGCACCTTCTATGGAAGCAAATGATGCACCTACCCAAGAACAAGTTCAAGACCCTCCTCAAGTTGACCAAGAGGCTATCAAGAACCAAGTTCTCCTATTGTCAACACTAGCCAAGGTCAAGACCAAGATCAACCATCTCCTCTATCATTGAAGATGTGCATCAAGATGATCAAGGTCACCACTCCGGTCAAGACGGGGACTCAAATGATCAAGATGATCAAGCGATAATTCCTCGCAACAATGAGGATATCGAAACCCGTCGTCTAGCAAGAGTCAAAAGAGATTGGAAAGAAAGAGTCTTCATCTAGATTATCTTAGTGATGCAAGAACAAGGTCACCACAAGAAACAATTGGCAAGCTTTAGTGAACATCAAGCCCACATCTCTATGGTGGAACCAAAGAAAGTCTTTGAAGCTCTTGAAGATCCGGATTGGTTGGAAGCCATGCATGAAGAGCTCAACAACTTCAAGCGCAACAAAGTGTGGAATCTAGTGGAGAAGCCAAAAGATTGCCTCAATGTTATAGGCACCAAGTGGATATTCAAGAACAAGCAAGATGAGCATGGAATGGTTGTGAGGAACAAGGCAAGATTGGTAGCTCAAGGGTACTCTCAAGTTGAAGGCATTGATTTTGGAGAGACCTATGCTCCCGTGGCTCGCCTTGAGTCCATCCGTATCCTTCTTGCATATGCATCACATCATAATTTCAAATTGCAACAAATGGATGTGAAAAGTGCCTTTCTTAATGGTCCTTTAAAGGAGTTGGTATATGTTAAGCAACCTCCGGGATTTGAGGATCCACACTTCCCAAACCATGTCTACAAACTTGATAAGGCGCTCTATGGTCTCAAACAAGCACCTCGTGCTTGGTATGAGCACCTAAGAGAGCTATTGTAGACCGTGGCTTTGAAGTGGGGCAAATCGATCCCACTCTTTTTACCAAGAGGGTTAAAGGGGAGCTTTTCATATGCCAACTTTATGTTGATGATATCATATTTGGCTCATTAACAAAGCTTTTAATGATGAATTTTCAAAGCTTATGACCGATAGGTTCGAGATGTCCATGATGGGAGAGTTGAAGTACTTCCTTGGTTTTGAGATCAAGCAATTGAGTGGAGGGACTTTCATCTCTCAAGCCAAATATATCCAAGACATGCTCAAGAGGTTCAAGATGCAAAATGCTAAAGAGAAGAAGTTTCCTATGGACACCAAATGTCATCTTGAACTTAATCCAAAGGGTAAAGATGTCGATCAAAAACTCTATCGCTCTATGATTGGTTCTTTGCTTTATCTTTGTGCATCTAGACCCGATATTGTGTTGAGTGTAGGAGTGTGTGCAAGGTACCAAGCGGCTCCCAAAGAAAGCCACCAAACGGCGGTTCGAATCTTTCGATATTTGGTTCATACCCCAAGGTTTGGTTTGTGGTATCCTAAAGGCTCAACATTCTCTCTTGCCGGTTACACGGATTCGGATTGGGCCGGTTGCAAGGATGATAGGAAATCAACTTCCGGGGCATGCCAATTCCTTGGTAGGTCCTTGGTGAGTTGGTCTTCTAAGAAGCAAAATTGCATATCTCTCTCCACCACCGAAGCCGAGTATGTGGCGGCCGCTAGTTGTTGCACTCAATTGTTATGGATGAGGCAAACTTTAAAGGAATACGGTGTCCATTGTGACAAAGTGCCTCTTTTATGTGACAATGAAAGTGCTATCAAGATTGGCACAACCCGGTGGAGCACTCAAGAACGAAGCATATTGAGATTCGTTATCATTTCATTCGTGATCACATCAACCGGGGTGACATTGAGCTTGGCTATATTCCCACGAAGATCCAACTTGCCGATATGTTCACGAAGCCACTTGATGAAGCAAGGTTCACTTATTTGAGGCATGAGCTAAATATCGTAGATTCGGGGAGCGTCGCTTGATATCTTGCATACACACCTATATCTTAGCTATATGTTTGGTTTAGGTGTAGGCATGGACATAGGGGGAGTGCGGTCCTAATCCATTGGACTATCCCTCCCCCCATTATGCCGATAGTAAGAACTCATTTTGTCTCTATTTGTTCATTTTATGAATTGTGAGCTTAAATGATGAGTAGTGGCGGTGAACTCAAGATATATCTTCGCGGTGTCACACCACATACACTCATACATGGTGGCCTAGGCCACCGACATCTTCTTTGTGAAGATTTGGTCTTTATGGAGTTATATTTGGATTTCTTGCCTACTCGATTTCATGGAAAACACACTCAAATGTTGGTTTTTATTGTGTTTTGTTGCTTCTTACAAAGTTTGAGTGTGAAGTACCATTTTTAGTGACTTTATCTATCCCAAGCCATGCTTTGCTCTTCCTTAAAAACATGCTAAAACTCTTGCTCAAGTCATTTGTTGCCTTTCCGGAGATATGGTGGCGTGGGTACATCGGAGTTTTCGGATATCTGGTTCGGAACCTCCGGCGCCCGAATTTTCAGTCAAAATTCGGCTAAGTCCCCGGGCGAAAACTGTTCTGTTTTTGCCCGGAGCTTTTGCCGGAACTTTGACCGGAAGTTCCGGCGGCCGGAAGCAGGTCGGAACTTCCGGTGTAAGTTTTCTGGGTGCTTTTACCGGGCCGCGGGGTGGACTGCTTCTTCCCGAGCAGTTCGTCCACCCCCGCACCCGAGCTTTCTCTCTCTGCGCCCAGGACTCCCCCGCCGCCGCATCTCCACCGCGGCCTCCCCGCCGCGGATTCCTCCGGCCCCCGGCCGGATCTGCATCCCCACGACGTGGTGATCCCGTTCCTCCACGCAGTTTTCACCATGGACTCTGGTACAATCCCCTATTTCAAATCTAGGACGAGATTGTATTTCGTTTAACCTAGAAGAAATTGAGCATTATACTAGAATTCCTTTGGTGAAAATACTTCTCTAGGCTTGCCCTAACACATACTAGGAGCGATTTGATTTTTGTTAGCAATTTTTTGTTTGAGGTTCTTGTTCCTCTCGCAGCCGTGCAAACTGGAACTTCCGGTTGGCTGGAACTTCCGGCTGCAACCGGAACTTCCGCCCTGAAACAGAAAATTGCCTACATCAATCAACTTGTTCCTTGTTTCTTTTATCATCTGACATGAGCACTTACCTTCTGCTATCTTCTATCTGTTCTCATCACCTAGCAGCTCTCATGGTCGTCGGGCTTGCGCCAAGCGTGCCGCATCCCGGTCCCGTCCCACAAGTGGAGGAGAAGATGATCTCGTGCCAGATGAGACAGTTGCTCCCCCTTGCAGCAGAAAGCACCATATGTGAAGATATCCAAGAGGAGGAAGAAGAAAGTACCTTTGCCTGTTGTCCCCAAGTATCAACGTGATTTCATTCCTTGGCGCTTAGCCTTCACCAATGAAGGCGAGCGCGACCCTGAGTTGGACTCTTGCTTCTATCATGTTAAGCAAGAGGTGTTGTACAAGACCGTCTATTGCAAGCTTGGCAAGCACAAGGTGTGCCCTATGCAGCCCATTGATTTTGACCACTTGGAGAAGAAGCAATCGTATTTTGGTGGGGCTGTAGCTGTGGTGGAGGCTCTTGGTTTGCGCCCTCTGATGGAGATTCAATGCAACTACAACATTCACATGATTCATCAGTTCTATGCCACTGTGGTGTTTGACAAGACTCCGGCCCGTGGTATGACATGGATGTCCGGAAATCACAAGCTCTCTGCCAACTTTCATGATTTTGCTGATGCTCTTGAGTATGATGGCCACCGGTATGGTTTCTCTAGCAGCAACAAGGCCTCCGGTCAACACATGCACATTCAAGGGGCTGCCTATGATAAGAATGAGATGAGTGATCTCTACGCCGATGATGGGCTGATTGGCACCACTACGGGGCTCCTTCCCACTTATGACATTTTGCTTCGCATGTTCCGCCACACCATTGCTCCAAGTGGAGGAAACAACAACGATATCCGTGGTGGTCTTGTCAACCTCATGTGCTATGCCCACAACATTTTCATGGAAGATGACCCCGAGGTGAATTATTTTCCTATTGATGTGATGGATTTCATTTTCCATGAGATATATGATGTCGTGTTGGGAAGGAAAGTGCCTCCATATGCTCCTTACATTATGAGGCTTATCAAGTCCAAGTTCCCCTTTGGAGATCATGATGTGCTTAACATGGATGCGGCCCTCGACTGTGACATTATCCATAAGCCTGTGCAGATGAACAAGAAGAATGCTCATCTCAATCTCAACAAGGATAAAGGTCCTATGGCCACCGATGATGGAGCTAGTGGGTCTCATATCCCAAGTGATCCTAGAGTGAAGAGGCCCGGTATACCCAAGCAACGCACATGGGCTCAGCGTGCTATTGACAAGATCTTATCGATGAACGTTTGCATTCACAAAGAGAACTACCAAGCATCTGTGGAAAGGCACCAAGGTCTTGTCAACGATTACAAGATAATGCAACATTTGAAGGTCCCCAACTGCCCTCCTCCTCCTCCACACATTGCATACAAGTATTGGAACACCGAGAAGCTGGATTGGACTACTCATGTGTCGGATGATGCGAACCTTCAGTGGGACTCGACGGATGAAGAGTGAGGGACGTTAGCTTCGCTTCCTTTTCCCCTTTTTGGTGTCTTGCTGCCAAAGGGGGAGAAGTCTATCTCCTAGGTTGCGCGATTTGCATGGCTGGAGCACAAAGACTCGCCTTTATTTGTTTCCGTTGTGTTATTGTGCTCCGGTTATTGTATTTGTCGTGTTTGTTGAACTTTATTGTGCGTGAACCTCCTATCTTATGCATGTGGTAAGACATGTGGAACCCATTTGTGAATCTATTTATGTAAGACTATGTTGTATAATCTCTATGTCTCTTGTTTTATGTTTGTGCAAGTTGTGTTTTTTTGTTTTACTTGTCTACTTGCTTGACTTGTAAAATATAGGGGGAGTGTTGATCCTAAGTTATGTGCATATTATATTCAAATGCAATTTTCTAAGTTATGCACATTCTTAGGGGGAGCCCGTCTATATTTTGCAAATCCTTTTTCTTGTGTTGTCATCATCCACCAAAAAGGGGGAGATTGAAAGGGCATACTTGCCCGTAATCTTGTTTTGGTGATTATGACAACACAAGCAGTTTTTAACAGTATGTTAAGCTTGTGACAGGTACAAAGTGCACAAACATAGAAGAGCTATTCTTGTGGAAAAGCAGGTTTTTACACTGGCCGGAAGTTCCGGTGTGGGCCGGAAGTTCCGGCCCCAGGGGCAGAAGTTCCAGTCGCAAAACTTCTGGTCGACCTTTTTTCGACCAAAATACGTTCTGTAATCGGCCGGAGGTTTTACCGGAAGAAGTGCCAGAAGTTCCGGCCCGGCCGAAAGTTCTGGCCCAAGTGAATCTGCGTGGAAAGGAGCGCAACGGGCAGATTTTCTAGGAGGGTATAAATACCCCTCCACCTACCTCCAGCCAAGTAGCTCGCCCAGAATTAAAGTCCACCATTATTGCAAGCTCAAGATTTGCTAGATCTCCCAATCCCTCCACCCAAACTCGTTGATCTTTGGAGGATTGAAGGAGAAGGCCCCGATCTACATCTTCACCAAGCCGTTCTTCATTTCCCCCTCATTCACTTGAGGGACCATTTGCTAGGGTTTTCACTAGGAAAACCTAGCCCATTGTTGTACTTACTTGCTTGTCTTTGTGACAGATTGTAGCTGTTTGGGAGCCCCCAATCCATTGTGGGTTGTGCCCCAAATCGTTGTTGTAAAGGCTCCAGACTCCGCCTCGAAGGTTTCTGATAGTTGAAGTGAACCAATCCTTTGTGGTGCGGTTCACCGGAGAAGAGGGTGAAGCCTTTGTGGCTGTTGATCCATTGTGTTGGTTCACAGCTCTCCAACGAGACGTACTCCCCTAAAAAGGAGAAACTTGGGAATACATCCGTGTCTCCGCGTGCTTTCACTTCGGTTACCTCTATCCTTGTTTACCGCCTTTACTTTATATCGTGCTTAGTTGCTAGCTTGTCATATAGGTAAATTCACCGTAGTTGCATATCTAGAGAATTTACCTTTTGTGTCAAGCCTAAATTGAAAAAGACTAAAATTTGGAGTAGCACCTATTCACCCCCCCTCTAGGTGTCATACCGATCCCTTTCAAACAATCTTCCCAGGTTCAGTCCGCCCGAAGGCTAACAGCCCTACTCCTGCATGTCTGGATAGATGGAGGAATCATGGTGTGGCTACAAGGGTGTCTTCGGCGAGGTACCCAGCAGGGGTTTTGGCTAGAGGAAGAGGAAGGACAGATCCTTGCCCGGAGGAGATCACCTTCCCTCTTTTAACTACCCTAGCCTAGCTCTATGGTGTTCTTGCTCTGCTAGCCTCTGTAGGTGTCTTCTACCTTGGATTCCTTTTCTCCTCGCCATGCCTTGGTCCTCCTTTTTTAGATAAGGGGATGCCACAGAGGTCATGCGAGGAGCATGAGGGGTCTTGGCAGGAAGAGGCCCCTCTCTGTGGCGAAGGAGGAGACGTGGCCTCTCCTCCTCCAAGTATCCTTCGCCGGTTTGGTGAGATCCCCACCCTTTGGGGGAAAGCGAGGTGGACAAAGGCTGGCACACCGCAGGTGGTGTCCCCTGCCCGCGCCTTGCTTCCCAAGTCTTCTGGGTTCTTCTACCATCTTCTGGAGGGTGGTGGAAACCCTAATCTTCTGCTCGTATGGACTGGTACCTGAGAGGAATCTCGGCCCTGCCGGGGTCTCGCGCTCTCGGGGTCTTCTGCTTCTTCCGGGTGCGGGGGACCCAGGGGTCCTTTGCACCCGGTGGTCTTGGCTGGCGCGCTGGGTGCCAGTCAGGTCTTGCGCCGTGTCTTGGTCATGTCCATCTTCGCGTTGGGCCCACAGGCGGTGGACCCACTTTGGCAGCACTAGGGGAACCCCGTGTTCCACTGCTGCGACAATACTCGAGGGTGCCAAACGTTTGGTCAATTTGATGCCGCAAGAGTAGCCGCATTGTAATATTTTGGGTCTTTTTTTGGGTCATTGTAACTTGCTTTCTTTTGCTTTATTGCAACTTCTCTTTAATTAATATGGGGCAAAGCTTTTGTCCCTGTTAAAAAAAATTCACATGGTCCAACGATGCAACGATGACCCCGGTTGACAGAATTTTTTGCTCGGATGGTTGGGATGTCTTGTTCCACTTGGCCATCCTCCAAGCTCTTCCATCTTCGACTCTGACCATCCGAAGAAGATGGGTGCACTAGGGCCTATTTGGTAGCCTACAAAGGTTTCTCACCTGCGACGGGGCAGGCTGGGGAGGGCAGTGCTGAGCTAATACAGCCTCTGGGCCATCTTTGGCAAGTTGTTTGGTTGCCTGCAGCAAAGAACGCCGCACGGGCTTAGCCAATCGGACTGCGTGTTTGGTTACGTCGGCTGCTGATGGCTACGTGTTGGTGAACCCCAAGAGGAAGGTTATGATGTAGACAACAGAAGTTTTCCCTTGAGAAATCTACCCAAGGTTATCAATCCAGTAGGACTTGATGATCTATCGGAAGGTTGTTGATGTTGACTCCCCCTAGCGCTAGGGAGCTTGCACCAACGTGGAATCTGCACAGACACAAACCAGAACTTTGCCCAACACGAAACAGAGAGGTTGTCAATCTCTCCGGTCTTGCAGAAACAAAGAGTTAAACGTATGGTGTGGAAAACAGCAGGAAAACAGCAAGTAACAGGAAACAGATGATTGCAGCAGGTTGTGTAAACAGTATGAGGAAATTGGACCAGGGTCCACAGTTCACTAGTGGTGTCTCTCTCAGAACAGATAACTAGCATGTTGGGTAAACAAATTACAGCTGGGCAATTGACAAATAGAGAGGGCATAACAATGCAATACATGCCAAGATGTCTACTATGAAATCTAGTTGGGCATTACAACAAAGTACATAGACCGTTATTCCAACAGCATCTATGCCTAAATAATCCACCTTCAAGGCAGCATCCGCATCCTGTTCAGTATTAAGTTGCTAACAACAGATTATTGCATGAAGTAAAGTGTGTAATGTAATCAATACAAGTGCCCTTGGACACTGCACCAATGTTTTATCCCTAGTAGCAACAGCACATCTACCATCTTAGACCTTTCTGTCACTGATCCAGATATCTAGAGACTGAACCCACTATCGAGCATAAATACCCCCTCTTGGAGTCACAAGCATCTACTTGGCCAAAGCATCTACTAGCAACGGAGAGCATGCAAGATCAAGAGCACATAGATAAACAACTTGAATAAACATGGTATCAATATTCATCGGATCCCAGCAAACACAACATCTAGCATTACAATAAGATGATCTTGATCATGTTAGGCAGCTCACAAGATCTAAACATGGAGGCACAAGGTAGAGAGACAACCATCTAGCTACTGCTATGGACCCGTAGTCCAGGGGTGGACTACTCACGCATCACTCCGGAGGCAGGCATGGTGATGTAGAGCCCTCCGGTGATGATCTCCCCTCCGGCAGGGTGCCGGGAAGAGCTTCAGAACTCCTCCGATCTGAGATTGACGATGACGGCCGCGACGGAACTTTTCGTGGAATATGATCGACCGTAATAGGGTTTTCGCGTCGCGGAGAATATATAGGCGAAGAGGCGGCGTCGGTGGCCGAGGGGGGCCACCACGCCATAGGGGGGCGCGGGCCCACCCTGGGCCGCGCCCTAGTGTGGCGTGGCCCCCTGGTGGGTCTGCTCCGACTCCCCTTTGGACTCCGTGATCTCCTCGTGATATTATTGACGATGTCTTTTGTTTCGTCCAATTCCGAGAATATTTCCTTAATAGATTTTCTGAAACCAAAAACAGCAGAAAACAGGGAACTGGCACTGTGGCATCTTGTTAATAGGTTAGTCCCAGAAAATGCATAAAAATGATATAAGTGTAACCAAAACATGTAGCAATTGATATAATAACAGCATGGAACATCAAAAATTATAGATACGTTTGAGACGTATCAAGCATCCCCAAGCTTAGTTCCTGCTCGTCCTCGAGTAGGTAAACGATAAAAACAGATAATTTTTGAAGTGACATGCTACCAACACAATCTTTGATCAAATAACAATGTAATGCACATGATCTGAATGAAGTGATCCAAGCCAATGGTCTATAGTTTGCAAGCAAGTAAATAAAGAGTAAACATAAGTGATCACACAAGTGCAAACTTTCATGAATAACACTATAAAACATTTAGAGATATAATAGTCTAACATAATAGTTAGTTCACAGCAGCAATAATTCTCAACATGAAAGTGTTTGTATCAACACAAAGGAAGATAATAGCTTCAGCTTTTGCTTCAACTTTCAACATGTATATCATATAGATAATGTCAATGCAAAGAATATGATCAACCAAACACAAAGTTATGTAAAAACTGTTATACTGGAGTTGACAATGATGTTTGCTTAAGTAGACAGAAAGAAGTGGGAAAACTGACTCAACATAAAAGTAAAAGAATGGCCCTTCGCAGAGGGAAGCAGGGATTAACATCATGTGCTAGAGCTGTAGTTCCCGAAGGCATATAGAGAGCATAAAATATTGTTTTGTAAGGTAATGGTGTATACAGGTGTCAACAAATCAAATAGCAGGTACTTGTCATCTTCCATGGCTAACTAACTTTTAGAGCGGTTCCGAGAGTTTTTAGGACTGCACTTGTAACAAGCACTTATTGGTGACACTCCTCCCAACCATTTACTTTCCACAAACCATGGCTAACCGAATCCTCGGGTGCCCACCAACATTCACCATGGAGGAGTGTCTATTTATTTATTTATAGGGTGGACTAACCAGCTCTTTAATGCAAAATAAAAGGTGGAGAAGCAGATGAAGCTGCCAATCCTTGTAAATTAATTAGCATGGAAGATGACAAATCTCACTACTACGTCCTTATGAGCTTTTCAAGTAGTGACACAAAAAGGATAATTGTTTTGAGTAGTTAGTAGATAGCACATGAAGAAATTTACTTGGAATGGTGAAAACACCACATAATAGGTAGGTATGGTGGACACAGGTGGCATGGATTTGGCTCAAGGTTTTGGATGTACAAGAAGCATTCCCTCTTAGTACAGAGTTTAGGCTAGCAAGTTATTATAAGCAAACATCATTATCAACTGGAATAGCAAGAGTGTACATAAAACACAAGGTTTGACGAACCATAGACTCCCACTGTCTTCCTTGTTAACACATAGCCTTCATCCAAAAATTATCTAGACTACTATGGACTTCCAATCATGCAACAGATTATTATAGCAGAAAATCCTTATAGTAGTTCTTCATTAATAGCCATTACTTACATGATGCACAAGCTTAAACATTAATTACTTGACAGCTCAAAACAATTGGCAAGCATCAAATTACTCAAGACAACGATCTAAAAAGATTCATGTAAGCATTTTATACCACTACCACATGCATAGCATTTTTCTGGTCCAACCAAACACCAATCAACTTATTTGACAACTCTCCAAACAGATATAAGTGAAGCAAGAGAGTACTTTCTTCAAAAGAAACTGAAAGCTCTAACAAGAGATGTATGAAAAACTGAGAGCTAACAGCAATAACAGCAACTAGACAGGAATACTCAACAAGTATAAGTGAAGCACAAGAGTATTCTAATGAAAAAGTGGAGCGTGTCTCTCTCCCAAACATGAATGCTAGGATCCAACAAGTATAGCACAGCAAACAAAACAAAACAAACTGAAAACAAAAACACACTGACGCTCCAAGGAAGAGTACACTAGTATGAAGCAATAAAAATATAGCACCATTAGAGATGACCTGATAATTTGTAGATGAAGAAGGGGATGCCTTGGGCATCCCCAAGCTTAGATGCTTGAGTCTTCTTGAAATATGCTGGGGAGGTAAGCCTCCCCAAGCTTAAGCTCTTCACTCTTCTTGATCATGTAATATCATTCTCCTCTATCAACACTTGAAAACTTCCTTCACACCAAAACTTAACAGCTTTTCTCATTAGCAGGTTAGTGCACTAAAAGATAATACTTCAAAGTTCTAGCAAAGACAAAACTCACAAGCCAACTATTTTAAACATTAGCCACTGTTACTAGGCTCAAGTGGGCACTTTTACACGAAAAGAAACCACTTAAAAACTTGTAAAAGAGAGAATGCAAAATAAAAGACAGAATCTGTCAAACCAGAACAGTCTGTAATGACGAATTTTTTCGAGGCACTTACGATGCTCAGATGAAAAACTTTTGAAATAATGAAAGTTGCGTAACATCATCAGGAACATGCACAAAAATTTCAGCATTTTTCGATTTTTTCTGATTTTCTACTGAATTAAACGGTGACGAACAGCAATCTGTCCCAATGCAGTCCCGAAAATAAAAACCAACTTTGCATTAGTAACTCTCCTTGGCACAACAAAACAGCAAATAAAGATACAAAGGAGTTGCTACAGAGGTAAACAAGCATCCTTGACTCAAGAAAAAAAAATAAAACAGCAAATAAAAACATGGGTTATCTCCCAGAAGTGCTTTTCTTTAATGCCTTTGAGCTAGGCATGAAGAGATGCATCAAGTATTGTCAAGACCAGAAAATCCAAAACCATAATTTGTCTTGACACTAGTATCATGTGAGTATTTCATCTTCTTCCTAGGGAAGTGTTCCATACCTTTCTTGAGTGGGAATTGAAATTTTATATTCCCCTCTCTCATATCAATAACAGCACCAACAGTTCTCAGAAAAGGTCTTCCCAAAACAATAGGACAAGAAGGATTGCATTCAATATCCAAAACCACAAAATCAACAGGGACAAGATTGTTATTAACCATTATCAAAACATCATCAACTTTTCCTAAAGGTTTCTTCATAGAAGAATCAGCAAAGTGAACATCCAAATGACATTTTTCCAAAGGTGCAAGCTTGAGAATATCATATAAATTTTTAGGCATAACCGAAATACAAGAACCAAGGTCACACAAAGCATTGCATTCAAACTCACTCAGTTTCATTTTAATAACAGGTTCCCAATTATCATCTAACTTCCTAGGGATAGAAGCTTCAAGTTTTAATTTTTCTTCCCTAGCATGCATGAGAGCTTTGATAATATGTTCAGTAAAAGCCATATTTATTTTACTAGCATTAGGACTCTTAGCTAGCTTTTGCAAGAACATGATGACTTCAGTTATGTTACAATTTTCGAAATTGAAGTTGTTGTCATCAAAAACAATGGAGCAATTATCACCAACACCTCTAAAAATTTCAGCACTTTTACTAGGAACAAAAGTAGTGCTATCAGGCAATTTAAAACTTTTTGTAGAGGTAGTAGAGACATTTCCAACACTTATTATCTTTTCACTAACAGTAGGGGCGCATTAGCACTAGGGCTACATTTGTTTCATTAGTAAAAATAGTGCAAACTCTAACAGCAGCTGTTGTACTAGTTTTTTCTTTAATAGCTTCGGGTTTAGCTGCCATTTTATTTATCAAGGAGGTTTGAGAATCTGACAAATTCGAAACATAAGTCTCAGTATTAGAAATCCTAGTTTGCAAACCTGAGATTTCATTATTTAGATTTTCAATTTGGTGACTTATATTCCTTAGCATACTAGATTGTTCCTCCATCATTCTAGTGAATATCTTATTTTGCTCAAATTGCTTTTGCATAAAATCCTTAGTTGCTTTCTCAACCTCTATCATTCTTTCTTCACTAACCATGCCAAACTTGCCATTAGGACTTCCATAAGAGTTGCTACCATTAGAAGGATATGGCCTATAATTGTTACTACCAAAATTATTCCTATAGGCATTGTTGTTGAAGTTGTTATTTTTAATGAAGTTTACATCAACATTTTTCTCATCATGAGCAACCAAAGAAGCAAGAGGAATATTATTTGGATCCACAACACCATGTCCATTCGAAAGCATAGTCATAATAGCATCAACTTTATCACTCAAGGAGGAAATTTCCTCAACAGAATTTACCTTCTTACCAGTTGGAGCCCTTTCAGTGTGCCATTCAGAATAATTTACCATCATATCATCAAGAAGCTTTGTAGCAGCACCCAAAGTGATGGACATAAAGGTCCCTCCAGCAGCCGAGTCCAATAAGTTCCTTGAGGAAAAATTTAGTCCTGCATAAAAGGTTTGGATGATCATCCAAGTAGTCAGTCCATGAGTGGGGAATTTTTAACCAAAGACTTCATTCTTTCCCAAGCTTGGGCAACATGCTCATTATCAAGTTGCCTAAAGTTCATAATACCACTTCTTAAAGAGATAATTTTAGCAGGAGGATAATATTTTCCAATGAAAGCATCTTTGCATTTAGTCCAGGAATCAATACTATTTCTAGGCAAAGATAGCAACCAATCTTTAGCTCTTCCTCTTAAGAGAAAGGAAACAATTTCAGCTTAATAATATCACTCTCTACCTCCTTATACTTTTGCATATCACAAAGTTGTTTAAGTGGGCAGCAGCATCATCAGTACTAACACCAGAAAATTGCTCTTTCATAACCAGATTTAACAGTGCAGGCTTAATCTCATAAAATTCTGCTTTAGAAGCAGGTGGAGCAATGGGTGTACAGATAAAATCATTGTTGTTTGTGCTAGTAAAGTCACACAACTTAGTATTTTCAGGATTACTCATTTTAGCAAGCCTAAAACAAGCAACAGGGAACTCGAAATTAAAAACTAGATGCAGGATTTTTTTTTTGGGTTTTTGATTTTTAACAGCAAGCAAAACAAAAATAAAACAAGACAAAAAACAAAGTAAAGAGATTGGAACTGAGAGACTCCCCTTTCCAATAGCCTCCAAGTCCCCGGCAACGGCGCCAGAAAACAGCTTGATGGCTACGTGTTGGTGAACCCCAAGAGGAAGGTTATGATGTAGACAGCAGAAGTTTTCCCTTGAGAAATCTACCCAAGGTTATCAATCCAGTAGGACTTGACGATCTATCGGAAGGTTGTTGATGTTGACTCCCCCTGGCGCTAGGGAGCTTGCACCAACGTGGAATCTGCACAGACACAAACCAGAACTTTGCCCAACACGAAACAGAGAGGTTGTCAATCTCTCCGGTCTTGCAGAAACAAAGAGTTAAACGTATGGTGTGGAAAACAGCAGGAAAAACAGCAAGTAACAGGAAACAGATGATTGCAGCAGGTTGTGTAAACAGTATGAGGAAATTGGACCAGGGTCCACAGTTCACTAGTGGTGTCTCTCTCAGAACAGATAACTAGCATGTTGGGTAAACAAATTACAGCTGGGCAATTGACAAATAGAGAGGGCATAACAATGCAATACATGCCAAGATGTCTACTATGAAATCTAGTTGGGCATTACAACAAAGTACATAGACCGTTATTCCAACAGCATCTATGCCTAAATAATCCACCTTCAAGGCAGCATCCGCATCCTGTTCAGTATTAAGTTGCTAACAACAGATTATTGCATGAAGTAAAGTGTGTAATGTAATCAATACAAGTGCCCTTGGACACTGCACCAATGTTTTATCCCTAGTAGCAACAGCACATCTACCATCTTAGACCTTTCTGTCACTGATCCAGATATCTAGAGACTGAACCCACTATCGAGCATAAATACCCCCTCTTGGAGTCACAAGCATCTACTTGGCCAAAGCATCTACTAGCAACGGAGAGCATGCAAGATCAAGAGCACATAGATAAACAACTTGAATAAACATGGTATCAATATTCATCGGATCCCAGCAAACACAACATCTAGCATTACAATAAGATGATCTTGATCATGTTAGGCAGCTCACAAGATCTAAACATGGAGGCACAAGGTAGAGAGTCAACCATCTAGCTACTGCTATGGACCCGTAGTCCAGGGGTGGACTACTCACGCATCACTCCGGAGGCAGGCATGGTGATGTAGAGCCCTCCGGTGATGATCTCCCCTCCGGCAGGGTGCCGGAAAGAGCTTCAGAACTCCTCCGATCTGAGATTGACGATGACGGCCGCGACGGAACTTTTCGTGGAATATGATCGACCGTAATAGGGTTTTCGCGTCACGGAGAATATATAGGCGAAGAGGCGGCGTCGGTGGCCGAGGGGGCCACCACGCCATAGGAGGGCGCGGCCCACCCTGGGCCGCGCCCTAGTGTGGCGTGGCCCCCTGGTGGGTCTGCTCCGACTCCCCTTTGGACTCCGTGATCTCCTCGTGATATTATTGACGATGTCTTTTGTTTCGTCCAATTCCGAGAATATTTCCTAAATAGATTTTCTAAAACCAAAAACAGCAGAAAACAGGGAACTGGCACTGTGGCATCTTGTTAATAGGTTAGTCCTAGAAAATGCATAAAAATGATATGAAGTGTAACCAAAACATGTAGCAATCTATTATATAATTAAAACACAAGACAAATAACGGCTCAGATTAACCAACTAAAAGTTAACGGTATAGATTAAAAAGTTTTATCCGGCAACGTGCGCAAGAAGCCAGATCGATTACGAGAAGGAAAAAGATATTTGTTTTTTGCGCGAAAGGGAAAAAGAGATTGTACCGGACCATATCTCATACCAAGAGATAGATACGCACACGAGACAAGCGTCGTCAATATCGATTGGAAAGACACGGAGACTCGCGGGGTGATTTTCTCCGGCCGGCCGGCGTTGATTTTCCAGATTCTCGCTTAAAGCACACGACGCAAGCATCGGCAAAATCGATCGGACAGATAATTAAGCACATGCCCGGGGCGATTTTCTCCGGCCGGCCAGCCGGCCGTTGGGCGTTGGTTTTTCAGATTCGCGCATGAAGCAATCAATACAATTCTGGGCACTCGCCACACCATGCATCGCCGCCACGCATGTTGTCCGGCAGCTGCCGCCGTGACGATGTTGATGCCTCTGTGATTCTGTAAACTGGACTTGCCCCTGCATCTTTTTAAGGGGATTTTGACGATTGGGAACAAGTGAAGGACGTGGTGTTAGATTTGGATGGCAAAAGTAGGAGAAGATGACGCACGACGGCGCCATGTCGTACGATTACGACAGTGCCGTTCATAGCTGCAACAGGTATGTTCGATTAAAAGCATCTTATACTTCATGTCTTCATGTATTCCGATCGTGTTCTAGGGCCAAAGAGCACAAGAAGAAACATTGTTGGATGGCCACTGTTGTTCTTAGATCTCCAACATACCCACCTTTCAGCGCCGTCCACCGTAGGTTAGTATGAAATCCCGTCGGACGCCGTTGTAAGAAAAGCTTCAAGCTGAACCTTACTCGGAACTGAAGCACCGTCGACGATACAGCCGCCAAACTCACATGAACGCGCCAAGCAGTCAATACGTACCAATTAACAATCTTAGTGCCGCCGGCGGCCGGCCGCTACAATAAAAAGTTTAAGGCTTGAGGAAGCAATACCACAAGTGCCGCGATGTCGTTTGTGTCCACTCATCAGACATATACAGACGTAATTTTAAGCGGGATTTCTAGGGCTTCAGTTCAATATTTCACCCCAACTATGAATTTACCAACTTTCAGGTTGGGTGACCTGGTGGTAAACTGGCGTTCAGTTCACCTGGAGTTTTTTTTTTTGCATCACAAGCAACGCTAAAATGATGAAACATGTCTGAATCATTGTCTTTTATAGTTCCAAAAAAACTTTTCATGAAATAGAATAGCAATTTGATGTCAGTGTGAAATCTATATGGAGCAATAAAGTACTTTGGAATAAAATATACGTGAAAGTTACAAACAGCTGGATTTTATACCTATTTTTTAAAAAGAAAATATCAACATCGTCTTCAATGAGTAGTAGTGAAGACCGAGCTGTGCAAAACACAACTCATATGTACCAATAATCCATGATTATAAGGACCGTGGTGGGAAACAAAATATGCCTAGGCTCGAGTGTGAGTGTAAACCGGAATGGTCAACGTGATTACACTAAGACGACTGGGCAAAAAGATAAATATATCTAAAACACACAAGGATCGTGGTAGCTACAAGCAATAGTTTGGATTATCAACAAAAATAGGCAAACAAATATGATGGTGCGACAGTTAATTTTGAAAAGAAATATAGTAATAAAGAAGTTTAATAAGTAATAAAAATTAAAATAGTATGTCCATTATATGAGAGAATAAGCTATGTGAAAAGTGAGTGGACGGAAATAATGATTTTAAATGAATATATATATATATATATGCGGTAACTAATCTGACATGACGTATTAATTGATTAATTGTAGTTGTGATATAGTCAATAGTCCAAGGATGTGCAGTCAACTAAGTGTAAAGGTTGGAATATAGATTTACTACTTTTTTATCTTAATTAGTTTTAATATATGGTACAAAGAACAAAAAAATTACATTACATGTCAAAATTTAAATAATCATATTGCTAGCCGCCCAATTGCGCGGGCAACCCAGCTAGTTGATATAATAACAGCATGGAACATCAAAAACTATAGATACGTTTGAGACGTATCAACTGCATGCTCAAATGCAAGTAGGCATGTGTTTGATTGTATGCAATGCTGCTGCTACGGTAACCTCTTCCAGCCTTTGGTGAGGTTACCATACTATGAAATACACACAAATGAACATGATCGACATAGCATAGAAGTACGATAGTTTTAACCAAGTACCATAATCGACATACATAAGTAGCATAGCACAAACTTAGTCTGATCTACTAGGTAGGACGAACATTCAACAGTCTTCGTCTTTCTTGAAATTCAGTGGGTGCTCAGGGCACTGTCTCACCACCTCACAGCCAGAGTTGTCAAAGATGATAACCTTGTACGCCATTGCACCGAGCTTCTTTATCATGACCAGATAACCAAGATCTAAGCCATGTGTTATGGCAAATGTTGGCCATCCTTTGACGAGGCAAGCTCTTCCATTGACATTGGCAACGGTGATAGTCCAGATGCACCCAGTGTTCGTCTTGACTGTGATATCACCAGGCACCTCACCCAAGTAGGGTCTGAAGGCGGCAGGAACTGGGAGGAGGTCAAGTCTGGTGCTAGCACCACTTTACAGAAATGGTTGGGGGAGTCTGTGTCCTTGATCCATCCATAAGCTACCTTCCTTCTCTTGAAGACGGTGTCAATGTCATCCGTGGTCATTGTCATCTTCTCAGTCTGGCACAAAGATATTGGTTTGGGTTATAACACTGACGAAGATCATCACACTGAACAAGCTGCATAAGATAGATAGAAGAAATCCAAGTACTCCCAAGTTTGATCATTGTGATGGAGATTGTAATGGTTGGCCTCAGTTTGAAGAGACGGTTGAGACAACATGGTCCACCAGACCGGCCTACAAAAGCAAGTAGAAGCCACAACGATCTGTGACTGGTTCTCAATTTTGTTGGACGGTCTGGTGGAAATGGTTGCGTCCCAGCCCTTACATCATTGGCCTCAAACTTACACGAAAATCGTAGTTGCAACTCAAAATCGAATGCAAAAAAAGGGTTGCTTGGTTTCAACACATGTAGAACCATGTTTGCTCTTACTGATCAGCTAGCAAAAGAAATGAACATCCACATATCTTTGTGGCTGCTTGTAACTTTTACTAGCAGTCAGTAGGTGACAGCTCTAACACATATCATCATGGACCAAATCTAGTATGTCAAAATCGAATTATGAAAACAATGTTGCTTGGTCTCAGAAGATGTAGAACTATGTTCGCGTCTTTTGAAGAGCCAGCAAAAGTAACGAACAACCACATAAAATGGTGACTGTTTATAGCTTTTGCTGGCACTCAGCAGGCGACAGCTCTAACAATTCATCATGGACTGTGTCGTGGTGGTGTCACGGCAGATGCCATGGGGATGGCTTAAGTGTGGGCTCGCTTGGGCGTTGGGGGAACCGGGGAGGGTTTGCGCGCTCACGTAGCACGCATGAAGAAGAAGCAAGAAGTCGCAAGAACCAACAAGAACAGAGCAAACCAAGAACAGCAAAGAACACCACGATGTACCCTGCTTCGGGGCCCTCTTGTGGAGGTAACACCCCTACTGCAGCTCTAGCCTACTCTCTTATATCTCAAGTGTTTACAAGTACAGAGTGCTCCCTGAGCTGTATAATGAACAATGGAGAGAGCTCCAGGTAGAAGATGAAGCTTGGGGGGGAAATGATGCTTACAATGGTCGATCCTCCTCACAGGAGAAGGTGGTGTGCATATATACAGTAACCGAATTACCCTTTTGCCCCTGGCCGCAGAGGACAATGGCAAGGACAAGGAGAACAGGACAAACACTGGCCACTGTCACTCAGCCCAGCTCACCCTCTGTCCACCACAGGCTTATCTTTCCTCTTTGACCTTAAGGCAGTGTAGACCACAGTAGCCTAGGCACTGCCCCTTTCCTGAATTGGCCGAGTCAGCGCCTAGGGGCTTGTGACCCGGAAAACCTGTGGCTGTACCTTGCTGTCTTCTGAGCCCCGGTCAGTAACATTACAGTGCCCGTGACTTTTACTGACACTACTTGGCCCCTGTGCAACATCCGAGTTGCCCTACCCGGGTCCTTCCTGACGGATCCGGATAACTTAGCCGGCTCTTCTCCCTTGGATCCGGTTACAGCTCACCGGATCCCCTTTGGTCCTTCCTTTTACTCTGGCTTGAAGTAGGACTGACCGAATCCCCTTGAGATCCGGCCCAAGTGACCCGGCTAACCTTGATCCGGTTAGACCTTAACTGTTCATAACACATCATCTTGCCCTACCCGGGGGCAGCCCCCCGATAGTAGTCCCCGAAGCTGGTACGGTCCTGCAGCCTCGGCTGAAGGCCCGTTCCAGATTCAAAACCAACATCACTAACCGGATCACTTCTAGCTGTCACCGAATTTTCCGGGACATTTGGCAGGAAAAGCCTGTGCAAAGCCGTATAACCCGGGTTGTCAGCTCGTTATCCGGATCCACCGGGTATTCGAGTGTGTTTGACCAGAAGACCACGTCTCCTCGTTTCCTCCGTTGACCAGCACATAGGATCCTCTCCGCCGCTTAGAATTCTATTGCCTCGTGTGTGCTTGGAATACACGGCCATACTGAAGGCCACAGAATTCCAGGGTGCAGTTATTGCACGATACTCCGAAAACCGCGCAGCAGTGGGGGCAGTTACCGCTGGAGGCTATAAATGTGGGCGAAGGAACCTCCTCTTCTTCTTCGCCTTATTCCCTTACTCGTCCGCTCCGCCGTCGCCGCCGCGATCTCGACCTCCAAACTCGCCGCGCCGGGGACGCACAGCGCACGAGAGCAAGACCGCCGGAGCCGCGCCTCGCGCCCATCTCCGCCATTTCTCCGTCGAACTCCTCCTTCGAGGAACCAGCACTGTAAGTTCTTCCTCCTCTCGCCATAGCCACCGTGACGAGTTCATACTCTTCAAATACACACGCCTGTTCTTGCTAGATCGATGCGTATCTAAGCCATGTTCATGCCGTAGCATACTCCGTATACTTTCTCTCCAAGTTTTACATCAGACTAGCCTAGATAGACTTGTCACCGTAGAGCAGTTCAACCATGTTTTTACCCGTGATTTTCTTTCTTTTTTACCACCGCTGTAGATCTTCCAAACCCTAGAAACCCGCGGAAAGATGTTTGCGATTTCCAACCGCATCACCTTCCCCACTGGACCCGGTTAACCCTACCCGGGATAAGATTAGCCGAGTTACCTTAGATCTGATTCGGTTTCAATGTTATCCGACTCTTCTTTGGTGTCATGGATTCCGAATCTCCTAATCCGGTTATCTGCCTTTTTACTGCAGAACTGAGTCAGTTATGGCCAAACTTCCTCCCGGCAGATGGGAGGGATCTGATGTTACCCGGAATGATTTGGAATGGCTACGAGCCACCCGGCGTATAACGCCGCAAGTTATATGCCGCAGACCCGGAAAAGAACTCGCACCGGCCCCCGAACCCGGTGAGCGCGTGGTATTCATAGCGCATTTCGAGCGCGGGCTCGGATTGCCTGCCAGTGACTTCTTCCGGGCCTTTCTGGACTTTTTCGGACTACAACTTCACCACCTCCCGGCGAACGCCTTCGTCTCTTTATCAGCTTTCACTTCCTTCTGCGAAGGCTATCTCGGTCTCTGGCCGAATGTAGATATATGGGCAAAGTACTTCCACCTTCGCAAGCACACCATTCCAGGTACCAAGCCGAAACAGCTGACTGCTTGCGGTTCGGTTAGCATCACCCCGAGGCAATGGTCCATCTTCCCCCGAGTCACCGGCCTAGACACGGTGAAGAAATGGCAAAGGACCTGGTTTTACGTAAAGAGCGCTGAGGGCCACGACGCTCTTAACCTGCCCGAATTCAGTATGGAGCCGCCCACAGCCGAACTGAACTTCGGTTACAATCCGGCTGAAACAATTGCTGAACTTCAGACAGTGCATACCACTCTGGAGGATTTTTTGAAGAAGGGTATGACCTCTGACGACCTCCTCCGGACCTTCATCTCTCGCCGGTCAGCCCTCTTCAAAGGCGTGATCACAAGATATGCCACATGCGTGGCGCACTAGATCCTACCCGGATCAGCAAGCACGAGCTTGACAAAGCTTCCGTCTTCAGACGTGTAAACGCCATTGCTGCCAATGAGATGTCGGATAAATGGCGATGGGGTGTAAAGCCATTCTACCGGGAAAACCTTCCTCCACAGGTTAGCTCACACTCTCCGAATCCAATCTTACTTCATCTGAATAACCCCGGCCTGATCCGGATTCGCATTATCTTTTTTGTAGCTGTTTGATCGTCAACTTACTGAAGACGGAGATCTCTCCACCAAGGCATGGACACCGGATCTTAGCCCGCCGCGCGAGGGCGAAGAGGATCCGGATACGGATGACTATTTGCCAATTCCCCGTGCCAAGCCAGTCCGCAAGGGTAAGCAATCAAACATTCACCACATTTCCGACGAAGAAGATGAAGATTGCTGCCTCTTAGAACCCATCGACGCTATTCCGATTTCATGGAAACCACCTCCTTGTGTTCCAGCCAAACAAGATGCTGAAGGGTCATCTCGGAAACGCACTGACGCGCCCGGATCTGATTCCCCTAAAGCCAAGAGAATCAAGAAGTCCGGCTCCAAGTCGAATCGTGTCAAGCCGATGCCTACCACCAAGGGGTAATACTGACTTAACTTTATTTGCTTTCTTCCTCTGTTAACCGAGTCATGTCTATCCGAGTTAACTGTTTGCTTTGCTTTATGCAGTGATGTCCTCATCACCGCGCAGACTCATTCATCCATCTCTTCTCCCATTCCTCCACTGGGTACGGCCATGGAAACCCAGTCTCCTGACCGAACTGCCACCTCGCCAACGCGTGTCACAACTGCCAATATTCCTCAGCCGACTCCCATTTCAGAGCCGGTTATTGACTTGGAGAGTGAGGAAACCTCGGCTCCAATCCGAGATTCGAGTTGGCCACGCCCTCTCAAGGAGCTGGAGAAGGAAAAGGCCAAGGCATCGGCTACATCCATGCCTAAGCCGGATCCTCGCCCTACTCCCGCAGCACAAACTCTGCTGAACCAAGAACAGCAGAAGAAGAAAAAGCAGAAGCAGCAACAACAACAACAAACTTCTGAGAACCCACAGAAACCGCAACATCAGAGACAGACCCCGGGTGCATCACCTCCACCCAAGCCGACTCAAGGTGTCGCTGGCACAACTTCCTCCACTTCGGATAAGCAAGTGGTTGCTGTCAAGCAAACCACCGCTGCCTCCTCTGCCGTTCAATCCGGCCAAGCCAAGCCTAAGCTCAGCACTGCCAATGACTTTATTGAAGCCTGGAACGCCGTGGACCTTGCACCAGGTTTCTCCGCTGCAACGCCACACCCTGCTGGTCCTAGCCGAATGATGCAATCTCTTCATTCTGTGAAGGTTGCGTTTACTGCATCGCACCAAGTCTTCGAGGTAAGTTTGCCGAATCTTGCTTTTAGTTCGTCATGATCAAATAGTATCTACCCAGTCCCCGAGATTCGGGTCGAACGACTGATACTCTTTGGAGTAAGAAAGTCATTCGGCTTGAATCTTTAAAAAATTCGATCATGACCTTTTTCTTAACTGAAAAAACTGTGGGACCCCCAGTCCCCGGGTTTCTTTTTAACCGATTCGGTCAGTCTCGGCCAGTCCCCGAGATTCGTTTTGGCTCCACCTTGTCTCGGGTATCAGTCCCCGAGTCTCTTTTGACGCTTCCTACCTCTTTCAGGAAAGCACGGGCACTCGCAGCGATCTTTTTAAGCAGCTCGCCAACCAGTACCACAAGCTCCAAAAATCATTTGATGCCTTGGTCCTCAAGATGAATAGCAAAGAGGAAGAGCAAAAGCGTGTTCTGGCGGAGGAGAAATCAGAGGTAGCGCGAGTCCAGCGGGAGCTTGACCGGGTCGAAAAAGTGAAGAACAAGGTGAAAGCAGAGCGGAATGCACTGCGGACGGAGAGAGACACGCTCCAAAAGGAGCGCGACACTTTGCACGCCGGGCTACAGAAGCGAGCCGAATTAGATAAGCAAATTCAAACGACCGTTGCCGAATCTGAAGCCGAATTGAAAGCGGCTAAAGAAGAACTGGCTGCTCATAAAGCGGCCAGTACGAAATGGCTGGCTCAACTTGCTAGCCTCAATGATGACATGGATCGTAAGTTCACCGAATCCCCTTTTTTCTTTCTGCTCTTAACCGACACATATGCTTGTGTTCCTTCTTGCTGAACTCAGTATTAGCTTATTTGTTTGTAGGAGAGTTTACCAGCATCCGGCTTCAAGCCGCCAAGGCTGTGCGAAACGCCCGAGCTGAGAGAGCTAAATTAACCGAGGCTCCCCTATCCGAGACATGGGACATCGAAGATCATATTACAGCACTTAAGGCTCGGATTGCTCCTCTGAAGGATTCCCATATTGGTCTGCTTAATGCAAGTCTCAAGGCTCACCGAATCTTGTTTCCTGAAGCGCGGCAAGTTGTGCCTGCGGAGGAGCTGATCAGAGACCTGGATCAAGCAATGACCCGGTTACAGCAGTGGAGGTCTTCGTCCGCCCGCGCTGGTGCTGACGCAGCTTTGCTATTCATCATGTCCTGGTATGAGCTAATTGATCTTGCCAAAGTACGCTCATTTCGCGAGGGTTCTCCGTGGGCTACAGACCCTACCCGGATCAAGATCCGTGAAGAAGCCGCCAACTTCATGGCCGAATTTGCACGCACCAAGCACCTTGATCTGGACGCTCCGGTCTATTCCGATGGGGAAGAGACTGAAGAAGAGGAATCGGACGATGCCTCCGCAGAAGATTATGCCGACTCTGAGGGCGAGTCTGATGAAGAAGAAGAATCCAGCAAGGTACCAGCCTCCGACTCGGCCAAGCTCACCGAACAAACTCCAACCGAGTCTCCTGTGATTCCAGCCACTAACTTGACTGTGATTACTAAACAGGCTTCACCTGATCCGGATATTTCCGAATCCGCCCATCCTTCAAGCTCTCCAGTCAAGATTACTTCCGAAGTGCCACCATCTTCTGAGTCTGCTCCAGCAACAGAACCTCCCGTAACCGCGTCCACTTCCACCGAAGCACCCGTAGCTGAAGCCCGTGCCCCCGAAGCTCCGCTAACCGAGGCTCCTACCACAGAAGTTCCCGCAACCGAAACTCCTATGACCGAGTCTGCCGCGACCGAGTCCGCTGCACCCTGAAGTACTTAACAAAAACATTAAATCCCCGGTATGCCGGGAGCAGATGTAATAGACTATTTTAAGTTCTTTCGAGACTATGCTTATCATGCTTAACGCGATCCGGACAAGGTTTATGTTGGATCATCTTAAACCGAGTCCCCGAGTCTGTTTTCTTGTTTACTACTTTTGCCAAATCTTTGCTCTTGTCTACCTCTTTGGGTGTTTTGACAGTCGAGTCACAAGATAGGAATCATAGCATACAATACTTGAAACATGCGAGTTGTGGTTTAGAATCATTCAACATAAACGAAAAAATAAATAACAGGGGTTAGTAAACGACATGTGCCGAATCGGTTTTGGACCGAGTCCCCGAGTCCATTTTCATGTTTCCCATATTCCTCATCTCTGCTCTTGACTACCATTTTGGTGTTTGTCAGTCGAGTCACGAGATCAACAACACAACATACATTACTTGAAACTTAGAACAAGGTTCAAAGCGATTCGGCACACGAACGGCAAAAAACAAAACAGTAATAAACAACACATGCATAAGGACGAAGCAGTCCCCGAGTCCAGACTCGGATTACTGCGATTTCATTCATGATAAATTGAAATACATACATTGCGCCCTTTAAGAGTAAAAGGGTCGAAGCAGAGCTACATTCCAAGGTCGCTTGGTTTCCTGTCCGGGTCTGTCCAGGCCATCCTTTCTTTGTTCCTGTGCATCTATAAGATAGTACGAGTCATTGTGCATAGCCCTGCTCACAATGAATGGTCCCTCCCATGGAGGTGACAATTTGTGTCGGCCTTTGCTGCGCTGCACCAGCCTCAGCACTAGATCACCCTCATGAAACACCCGAGGACTGATTTTTCGGCTATGATAACGCCTGAGATTTTGCTGGTATATTGCTGTCCGAGACAGGGCCAACTCTCTTGCTTCCTCTAGCAGATCCACTGCATCTTCCCGGGCCTCTTTTGCCTCGGTTTCAGTGTACATTGCCACCCTTGGTGCATCATATTCTATGTCAGTGGGTAGGACAGCTTCTGCCCCATAATCCGGATCTCTCCTCTTGTAACCGAATTCATGTCGGTCACTGGGCCTTAATGGTCCAACTCGGTTATTAACCGGTTGCCTCCTGTTTGCTCCCACTGCATCTAATGCGGGCTGTGTTGGATCACCCAGTGCATACGTGTCTGCTATCCGGATCATATCTGCCAGGGTTTTTGGCATATCTCTTTGGAGTTTCTGCCAAGTGGGGTACCATGCCTGCATCCCTGCGCAAACCATGAAATGGCCTGCTCCTCTACTACACCTTCGCAAGAATTGCGCATGTTGCTCCACTGAGTCAAATACTCTCGGTCTGTCTCCCTCTCTTCCTGCTTGCACGCAGCCAGGAGCTGAGGTCGGTTTGGCCTCTTGTAGGTGCTGGAGAAGTTGCTGTTAAACGCCTGTTCCAAATCCATCCAACAATTGATACTACCCGGCGGCAAGTTATTCAACCAGATCCGGGCTGGACCTTCTAACATATGCGGGAGATACCGGACCGCCCATCGGCGATTGCCTCCCGCAATGTGCACTGATGATACATAGTCCGTCAGCCAATCCTGTGGCTTGGTGCTGCCATTATACGGCTTCGTGTTGCGGCCGAGCTGGAACAACGGCACACTTGGCTCATTCATTATCCGAGGTCCAAAACATGGTGGACCCGGTGGGCCTTGCTCTTCCAGCTTCTCGGACTGGTAGATTCTGTCCAACTTGAGACGCTGATCATCCGGATCCAACATCCGAGGCCCCAGTCTCGACGCCAGTGCATTGTCATACGTCTGGTATCCGGCTCGCGCCATAGCCGAATTGCCATCGTCATAGCGGTAGCCCACCTGGCCACCACTTTGCTGCTGCACCTGTGCCATCACTTGCTATCCGGGATGGCGTGGTGGTTGACCTCGGCCAGCCGAATTTCCCCTTCCAGCACCCAGATTGCCTTGACCACCACTGTTTCTGCTTTGTCCGCCTCTTCCTTGAGCTGCTAGTTGCTTGCCCGCATATACGGCATCATAGGTTTGCAGCTGCTTGCTCTTACCCGAGTTCACACTTGGGGATCGGTCAACTACAACATGCGGAGATGACGCCTGGCCCTTAGACTTCTGGCTAGCAGCCTTAGCCGACACCACTACACGGGAACCACCAGCATCCGGATTAGCTTTCCGGTAGGCTTCATTCTGCCTGTTGCACACATCTACAAGCTCATTCACTCTCTCCGCTTGCTTGCGCCAAGCATCCCCGGTCAGGTTACTTAATTCGGCTCGTGCTGCTGCTGCAGCCCTAAGATTCTTAGCCGGGAGCTATACACTGGCTTGCCTGTTCCGGATCTATGACTAGTGGCTTTACTTGAGCTCGAACCTGCAGCTCTAGCCAACTCGTCGTTGAGATCCTTGCCTCTGTTACGCAACTCGGCTTTCTGCGCGAGCGGTGCACTACAGGAGTAAAGCCATCTGTGATACCATTGGCAGCATTGTATTCTCTCAGGTCTCTATCAAACTCTTGCCTAGACTCAATCACTAATCGAGCCTCTCTTTGCAACCTCAGGCGTTCTGCCTCTAGCTGAGCTACAGTAAGATCTACATTTGCTCCAGGAGCCACTGGCCGAGCTAGCTTTTCCAAGACACCCTCTAAGGAAGCACCCCTGCTTGACATGCCAAGGGGACCGACCGGATCGGGTTTCTCCTTAGGGAACTTAGCTGTCCGGGTCGGCTTATCAGCTGGATCGACTGGCGTGGCCAGCTCCTCTGGCACGCTCGTGCTGGCACCTCCTTGCCTGCAGCAGCGTTTGCTCCAGCCACCATGACCTCCACGCTGCTCCCGGGCGAGCGCTACGCCCTCCGCGAGCTGCGCGGAAAGAGGGAGGATCCGCAGCCACGAGCACCTGCGCCGGGTACCCGCGAACTGGCTCGTGGCGACGTAGGTGACGAAGCTGCCCAGCGTCATGAGGAAGCCATTCGCGGGAAGGGCTTGTTGGAGAAGCACCCCGCGTTGTTGCTGATGAAGTTGAACTCGCCGAGCTTGCACACGAGCCCAGAGAGGACCCGCTCGCCGGCACCAGTGACGGAGCCCGTCCGGATGGAAACCCCAGCCAACGCCACTGCTTGCCCCACGGTGGCGCCAACTGTCGTGGTGGTGTCACGGCAGATGCCATGGGGATGGCTTAAGTGTGGGCTCGCTTGGGCGTTGGGGAACCGGGGAGGGTTTGCGCGCTCACGTAGCACGCATGAAGAAGAAGCAAGAAGTCGCAAGAACCAACAAGAACAGAGCAAACCAAGAACAGCAAAGAACACCACGATGTACCCTGCTTCGGGCCCTCTTGTGGAGGTAACACCCCTACTGCAGCTCTACCCTACTCTCTTATATCTCAAGTGTTTACAAGTACAGAGTGCTCCCTGAGCTGTATAATGAACAATGGAGAGAGCTCCAGGTAGAAGATGAAGCTTGGGGGGGGGGGGGGGGGAAATGATGCTTACAATGGTCGATCCTCCTCACAGGAGAAGGTGGTGTTGCATATATACAGTAACCGAATTACCCTTTTGCCCCTGGCCGCAGAGGACAATGGCAAGGACAAGGAGAACAGGACAAACACTGGCCACTGTCACTCAGCCCAGCTCACCCTCTGTCCACCACAGGCTTATCTTTCCTCTTTGAGCTTAAGGCAGTGTAGACCACAGTAGCCTAGCACTGCCCCTTTCCTGAATTGGCCGAGTCAGCGCCTAGGGGCTTGTGACCCGGAAAACCTGTGGCTGTACCTTGCTGTCTTCTGAGCCCCGGTCAGTAACATTACAGTGCCCGTGACTTTTACTGACACTACTTGGCCCCTGTGCAACATCCGAGTTGCCCTACCCGGGTCCTTCCTGACGGATCCGGATAACTTAGCCGGCTCTTCTCCCTTGGATCCGGTTACAGCTCACCGGATCCCCTTTGGTCCTTCCTTTTACTCTGGCTTGAAGTAGGACTGACCGAATCCCCTTGAGATCCGGCCCAAGTGACCCGGCTAACCTTGATCCGTTAGACCTTAACTGTTCATAACACATCATCCTTGCCCTACCCGGGGGCAGCCCCCCGACAGACTGAATCAAGATGCCTCAGTTAGCTACTACATTGAGCTGTAGAATCAAAATAAGAGCCTCATTTGTGAAAGGTATCAGTGGGAAAAAAGAGTGTCTATAAGAACAAAGTATAAATAATAGCACTCTCATTGCCATTACCCTTGGTTCTATAGGCAATCTTCTTTCAACTAGGATGCCTTGAGTTTAATCATCGGCTACTAAGAAAAGTTGCTACAAATATAGGCCTCAGACTTGCATTTTTACATGGTAGGTTTGAAAGAGGTGATAGTACTGAACCAAGAACACAAGATAATCAATTAATCGTACATTGCACAAGGTTCACTACCACAACCTCTATCACGAAGGGCGCGTTTGGTAGCTGCAGATTCATCAAGGCCAGAGAAAAATAGATTGGACTTTGTAACATACTGTAAAACCATGGATGAAGTATGAAGAACATCCCAAATGAAGAACACACCAAATAAAATGCAACCTGCTTTCAGTGCAAGCACATATGTAATGAACCCTAAAACAGCGTAGATCTACGATGCATGTCAAATACCGGAGTAAATCAAGCTGGATCTACAGATCTATGTTGCGTAAGATAGATAGAAGGAGTCCAAATCATCATACCGCCATTGACGAATAACTCGACGAACTCAAAGGACTCGGGGCTGGCGATGGAACAACGCAGCTCCGCTTTGGCCACGGACGAGTCAACGATGGTCTGCCTTCTTCTCCCGCCGAAAATGGCCGCCGATGTGCCACCGGTGAATCAACCGTCGTCGAAGAGAGAGGTGAGGAGAGCGAGTGCAGTTGGGAGTGGGAGAGTGGGCGGTGAGGGGAATAAATGGCGCGTGTCCCCGAAGGGACGTGGCGTCTCCCCGTGTGCGACCTGCTGCCACCGCTTGCGCTCCACTCGGCATGGCCGCCTGGAAACGGCCGATTCGGCCGTTCCCGTAGGGCCTGGCCCGATGGTGCTTTGAGAACCGTGCTATGCAGACCCAAGAGGAAAAATGGAAAACCAAACAACAAGACCTCGCATCTGGCGGGTCAGGCCACCCTATCTGTAGGCTACCAAACGCGCCAAACACGCCCCTAGTGAATCAACCACGAGGGAGTACCCTCATCCCGGCCGGAATCAATGTTTTCTTTCCCGGTACGTCAAACTGGTGTATGACTGGTGTATGGTGTAGGGTTTAATTTAGACCGGAGTTCGACACTTTATTTTTTTGATTTTGAGTTCAACACTTCATGTGTAAAGAATAGGAATTAGAATCTACGAGTTTAATGAACTTTCTTTTTCGTGGTCTGTGGACCCTCTGAATCTGATCGAGTGTGGACTCTGAACCGACCGAACGGCGACCGCCCCAAAACCCCAGCATCACCTCGCCGCCGCCCCCATTTCCCGCGCTCGTCGCCGCCGCCATGGCCAAGCAGCCCAAGCAGCAGGTGCTCTCCCGCTTCTTCTCCCCCAAGCCCCCACCACCGCCCAACAACTCCGCCGCCCAACCGCCAGCTGCTCCAAGCCTCCCCCTCCACCGTCGCCTCCTTCTCCCCCGCCAAGCGCGCGCGCGCCTCTCCCGCTCCCCAAACCCTCCGCCAAGAAGCCCAAATCCAATCCCGCCGCCGTCCGCCGCAGGCTCCTCGATCCGTCACCGCCGCCCTCCCCCCGACCCTTTCCCCACCACCCCCGCCGCCGCCCGGGCCTACACCCCGCTGGAGCAGCAGGTGGCGGACCTCAAGTCCCGCCACCCAGGCGTCCTCCTCATGGTCGAGGTGGGCTACCGCTTCCGCTTCTTCGGCGAGGACGCCGCTGCCGCCGCCGCGGTCCTCGCATCGTCGCCCACCCCGACCGCAGCTTCCTCACCGCCAGCGTCCCCACCTTCCGCCTCGGCTTCCACGTCCGCCGCCTCGTCGACGCCGGTACAAGGTCGGCGTCGTCCGCCAGACCGAGACCGCCGCCATCAAGGCCGCCTCCTCGCACGGCGGGCCCGCCACGTTTGCGCGGGAGCTCTCGGCCGTGTACACGCGCGCCACCATCGAGGCCGCGGCCGGGAGATGGAGGAGGTGGCGGCGGCGCGCCGGAGGAGGAGAGCAGGTACCTCGTGTGCGTGGTGGACACGGTGGTGGACGCGGTCGGGAGGGAGGGCTTCGAGGTGAAGGTCGGGGTGGTGGCCATCGAGGTATCCACCGGCGAGGTCGTGTACGGGAGTTCATGGACGTGCGTTTAGGAGTGGCCTTGAGGCCGTGCTGCTTGGCTTGGCGCCCGTCGAGGTCATCCTGGGCACCCCGCTCTCCTTCGCTACAGAAAAGGTAATCTGCTGATAGCCGGCGCAATCCTTGTTTTGGAAATGTGTAAAAACTGTAGCTTTGCAACATTGTTGTGATTCATAATGTATGCACACAATTGCTGATGTTGTACTGATATACTGAAACATTACCTAGTACTACTAGATTATAGGCTCTGCAATTCTCATCATTTGCAGTCTGTAATTTTAACCCTGCTTATTATGATTGTGGGATCATGGCGAATATATATGGAAACTTGCTTGGCCCGGCAGACTATCAAGGCCACAAATGATCATTAGTGCAGATGGAGGTTGGCAGTAATAGTCATGCATCTACCTGTTCCAGTTCCACCATAAAGTATGAACCTTGTTCATTCAGACC
Organism: Poa pratensis; assembly: GCA_947311845.1. NCBI lineage: Eukaryota > Viridiplantae > Streptophyta > Magnoliopsida > Poales > Poaceae > Poa > Poa pratensis. Next base: position 77,766,915 of record CAMZMU010000035.1, on the reverse strand, counting down.
AACTTGAGTTCAAGCGAATTCTTCTATGGTGAGATTTTATTACATTTTCTTAGGCTACATTTTATAGTTTGTTGCAACTTTGAGTAAGTCTATTTGTTTTATATTGCTCGAGATCCTCTGTTGATGTGTTCCTCCACTTGTTATCTAGCTGATGAGGGCATACGCGGGACCTGCCTCAATATCCGGGTGAGTGCACCCCACTCACATGTTTCATTGAGGGTGGCGCTTTAGCTGAACTTCTTTCTCTGTTTGAGAAGTCGGAGGTCAACTCAGCGACCATTGAAGACAATAGACACATGATAGTAAACAGATGAAGCTGACAACAATCTTCATGGGATCGAGGTACTGTCAGCCTTTGTAACTGTTCCAAATGGATTTAGGTAATTAACCGTCACATCACCCTGTAGCTTGTTGACCATAATGTTGTTCAATAAGTTCCATTTGCTTATGTAGGGTGTCATGGCTATGCCAGAGCTAGTTGTACAAGCAATGGCACTGAGCGTTCGCTATCTCAAGGGTTTCCGTATGGAAAGGTTAATCTGCTTTGGTTCTTCGTTTCAGCCATTTAGTGCTAATACTGAAATGTCTCTATCAGCAAATGCTCTTCAACAACTTGAGGTATATTCTTCTGCAACACCTTGAAGTTCTCCTCCATTCTAATCATGGTTTATGAGGTAATACCTTGATGCTTTCAGGTATTGAAAAACAACTCAGATGGTTCAACTGAAGGGTCTTTGTTCCAAATAATGAACAACACATGTACAGCTTTTGGATCTAGACTGTTTAGACACTGGGTAAGATGCTGTATACCTGGTCAGGACATGAATTTTTACCATGACGTTTCATTTCACTAAACAAAATAAATTGCATGGACAAACCAAATAGTTAGTCTCATCATGTAAACTACATCCTTGATATCGTTCCTGCAGATGACACACCCTTTATGTGATAGAAATTTAATACTTGCTTCTTGTGGTGTTCCTGCAGTTGACTCAGCCCTTATGTAATAGAAATCTAATTTGTTCTCGTCACGACGCGGTCTCTGAGATCTCTGAATCGATGGATCACGTCAAGATTCAGTTAGCATTCTACATGGTGAAGAGGATGGGCGTTGCATAGCTTTGTGCGAAGTGATCTGAGCACCATTCTTTCATCTGTTCTAACAATGCTTGGAAGATCACTCGATTCTCAGAGAGGAATAACAAGGATTTTCCACTGCAAAGCCACAGCTAAAGAGGTCAAATATATTCATTTTGTTGTTCAATTGTTTTTAGACTGAAACCATGGTTTGCTCATTTCGAAAGTTGCATGCCATACTTGCTACTAGTTTCTTTTCCGGTATATTAGCATGTGTTACCACTGTCATATAGGAAGTCAGCTTTGTTTAATATGTACACTAATTTGATTGGAGAAAAATGTCTATACTTCCTTTGACAATATTCCTTGTCAATTTTTTGGCAAGTTATATATGTTTCGCTTAAAATAAGTTTTTGACATGCCCTGTTTTGTGTTCTGTGCATAAATCATAATCTGCTCAGCCTACTCTTTTATCACCTTCTTTTTCAGCATCTAGACTACTTATTTTTGTGACTGTTTATCATGGAATTATTACTGTCAAGTTTATACGATATTCACAGAATCACGATGCTTTGTAGCTCAAAAGTTTCCATTTGTATACTTCTTCGTATTTATTCCATGAAGTAGCCAGTGTCTTATGAATGCCTAACTGCATATACACGTTGCAGTTTGTTGGGGTCATCCAGGCTATTCTGACAGCTGGAAAGCAGCTGAAGAAACTTGTTATCGTGGATACTGACATAGTGTCCTCTCAGCACAAAACTGTCCACTCTTCTTTGCTGAGAAGGCTAATAAGTACAGCTTCTTCATCCATTGTACTTGCTAATGCTGTGAAACTTCTGTCGTGTCTTAACAAAGACGCTGCTGATCAAGGAGATATGCTAAATCTGTTTATTGCATCTGTTGATCAGTTCCCTGAGGTAAATCCATCGCTGGTAATGAATTGAGCCTGTTTTATTCTTTACCTTTTCTGATGCATTATATTTGTACTTGAAAATATCTTGTGATAGGTCGCTGAGGGCCATGTTACTGTTGAAATGGCCAAAAGAAAACTGGATTTGTTAATTGTTGAGTATCGGAAGCAGCTGGGCATGCGAAACTTGGAGTACAAAACCATAGCTGGAACAGCCTATTTGATCGAAGTTAAGTCGATTTGTTGAATCCTGTTACCTCAGATATTGTTAGTTTCAAGCGGGAATAATATTTCTTGTAGTTTCCATCAGTTATTATTAATATTGCCTATTTGTGCCTGCAGCTGCCAGTAGATAGAAGGGTGCCTTCAAATTGGATGAAAGTAAATAGCACCAAGAAAACTATCAGATACCACACTCCTGAAATCTTGAAAAACTTAAATAGTTTATTGCTTGCTAAGGAAGAGCTTGCAGTTATCTGCAGGACAACATGGCATACATTCCTTATGGATTTCGGCAAATATTATGCGCAGTTTCAAGCAACTGTTGAATCTCTTGCAGCTCTGGATTGCTTATACTCTCTTGCTACTCTTGCAAAACAAAAGGTAATAGGCCAGTTCTTAACCAATGTTCACCTTTGACATGCACCTTTTTCTTATATGTCATCGATCACCATCTATTTCCATTTTTTGCAGAATTATGTAAAACCTAATTTTGTTCCTGAGAATGAAGCAAGTCAGATTCACATAAAAAACGGCCGCCATCCGGTTAGTTCTAGATCACTGTCCATTTTATTGCTAAATTTCAAGATCAAGCATTTGGAGTTTGGTCACATAGTACCCTTTCTCTCTTTTGCACACTTTTTTAAGCTTTGAGCCTTTGACGATGATGGTGATGGTATGCTGTTGGATTTCAGGTTCTGGAATCCTTGCTTGGAGAGAATTTTGTTCCAAATGATACAGACCTTCAGGCAGACAGGGAGTACTGCCAGATTGTTACAGGACCAAACATGGGAGGAAAACGTTGCTATATTCGCCAAGTTGCACTAATTACCATTATGGCCCAGGTATAGGTTTTCACTTTGACACACGTTTTGGATGTATTTATAATTTTTAGCTAGTCGGTGGATGGCTGTTGACAATAAACATTGGCAAAGAGTTATGTAGTTTACAAGCAGCTAATGGTTTATAGCCATTACAGATTACCTTTGTTGAAACTTTTTTTCTGATGTGATTGCTAAAATCATTGCTGTTTCATTTTCTGATGTGATTGCTAAAATCATGCTCTGGTTTCATTAGGTTGGGTCCTTTGTACCAGCTTCATCTGCAACATTGCATGTTGTGGATGGAATTTATACCCGGATGGGTGCATCCGACAGTATTCAACAGGGAACAAGCACCTTCTATGAAGAGTTGAATGAAGCTTCCAACATATTGCACAACTGCTCATCCCGGTCCCTAGTTATCATTGATGAGCTTGGTCGTGGAACAAGCACACATGACGGTGTTGCTATAGCTTATGCTACGTTGCACTATCTCCTCGAAAAGATGAAATGCATTGTCATTTTTGTGACTCATTATCCAAAAATTCTTGATATTCAGAGAGACTTTGAAGGTTCAGTTGGGGCATACCATGTTTCATATCTATCTACAAGGAAGCTGTTGGACATCACTGATGAAAAATTGGAGAGTTGCCAGAAACAGAGGATCTTGGAGAAATTACATTTTTGTATAAACTTGTTGCTGGAGCTTCAGACAGAAGCTTTGGTCTTAATGTTGCGTTGCTTGCACAGGTTAGTCATATGTTGCTATTACATCAGTTAGCTTTTTCTTCTTCAGTTTGAGTTCACACTGTCTGAACAGCGAATTTATTTTGTACTAAAAAATACTGAAGTGGAACACTAAACCTTATCCTCGCCTAACCTATTTCCTTCTGGTATTTGATCCTGCTTGCAGCTCCCATTAAGATGTATCAAGCGGGCGTCGGTCATGGCAGCCAAACTGCAAGAAGAGCTGAGCGAGCGTGAGGCAAATAAGCTACCAAGGCTAATGGAGAAGCCGGCCGAGGATTCACCATGTCAAAACTCTCCAGAAGCTGGTCTGGTTTGTGTGCAGCCTTACCAAGGACTGATGGAAGCATGTCACACGATACTGGGCTGCATCAGATCCGCGCAAAGCAGCAACGACTTGACAGATACGCTTTCTTGTTTAAAGAATGTGAAGGAGGTTGCGTTGAGGATAGGGTTCTTTGAGCATAGGTAGAGTTTAGGATGAACAGAGATGATGTTTGCTGCGGAGCCAGCCAAACTATTCACGCAGCTGTCAAGTGAAGCATTCCAAGCAGCTCTTGGGTGGAGACTGGTGGTGACTAACCTGACGAAGCTTAAGAGAGAGGTGTTGATCACGGTTTAAGATTAGCTGGGTGTAGTGACCTGGTGCGTGCGGAGTTTGTGCTGTTGGCCTCCTTTAGTTTGGTTCAGATTTTGCTGTAATTTGCATCTGTGGTTTCTAGTAGATGTCCATTTCTATTACAGGGCAATTATGACGTTCTGGCACTGCTCTTTTCTGTCCATATCTATTACACTAGAAAGGGAGGGCGCGGCGTTTTTGATTGTTGGCGTTAACCTAGTTCGTATTTTTATGTCTGCTTGTTGTGTGAAGCAATGCAGTTTCTCTTTTTTTTTTTTGGTGATCATATGAGAAAATAACATGCATCAAGAGAAGAGAGAAGATTATGAGAAGAACACCATGTCTAAAATGGGTTTAATCCAAATTTTGAGCATGAGAGGGCGCAATAGCTTTGTTAAGACTACATAGATAACAAAATATATGTAAAAGTACTAAAATTTTATGATTTGTGTACTCAGATGATAAGGTATATATCAAATTTAGTATTCATGTATGCATACTGCTGTGATAAACATAATCTAAGAACAATTCTGGTTTTGATAGTACTCCAACATAAGGAGATAAGTGCTCATACGCTCGGCATTAGCTGCTGTGCTAATCCTGCGTATGGGAATGTCAGCAACCATTCTTCTACTTTATCTCCGTTCCTAATCCATGATATGTATATAGTATTTATAAAGCTGGGCGCAGTGGCGGCGCCAGGTTTCAAGGGCCGTGTATTCATTTTGAACGTGGGTATTCATTTTGCCAAAATCCTCATTATTTTTGCTAAAAATTTCACTGTTCTACTAAAAAAATCAAGATTTTATCAAATCATGAGTATTCACTTAAAGACAGGGAATACACGCTAGCGCCGCCCTTGGCTGAACGGAAGCCTGTTTCGTGGAATCCATGATATAGTTTGGATTTATGGCTTCTCCCTCAAGAAGGGGTAGGTGTGAATGAAGAGGACTATGCTCAGTCTTCCACTGTAGTAACGATTGTAGTAAATTTGAGTGGGCCCAAAATCAGACGAACTCGCTGGACGAACCACAGGCCTAATTATCCAGGGAGTGTAGTAGTTGGAAGCGATTGTTCTAATATTTCAATGTGTGACCAAAATCCATTCTAATAGCTAAATACTTGGATATATGTTATATGTATATTGTTCTAAGAAATTTAGTATGCCGCATACCGGAATCTCTTTCACCCCAAAGTAGAGGTAATGGAGTAACTTGTACAACTCAGACTCAGAGAACACAACTAAATAGGAAAAAAAAGATAAAATGTTAAGGCATCTACTTGCAAACAGGTTGAATATGTGCCATCTTCAAGATTTCTGACAGAATACATTGGGTGTACATGGAGATCAAGCACATATGCAATAACATGCAGCAATATATGCTTACAAACAAAAATTGAATTCCCTGCCTGCAATCGGAGAAGACATACATAATCTTTTTCAGTACAAAACTAAAAAAAACAAATAAGATCAACTTGAACATGGTATATTTGGCTTACTAAACGTTATCCATCGACATATTGGCTCGATCAGGGTCCAGGATCTGCCCTTTCGAGCACTTAATTAAGCATGCATCCGGATTCGGGCTCTCGGCTTGCTCATCAATATGTAGTGTGACAAGTGTTTAATGTAGCATTCTGGTCAAAGATTTACCAATGTAGTCCACGTATCAATCAAGAGCAGTGTTGTTCTAATTTTATTTTTGGCATGTTTATAATTCAGTGATTTAGTTTAGAAAAAAGAGTCACGAAGACGACTTGTATTGAACAAGCGACCAACGAAAATTCCCCCAAGGGTAATTTCTTCTTATTTTGACTGTGAATGATAGAATGGTGTTCATTCGGGTTAGTTTTCAGAAGAATGATTAAACATCTTTCCTTCCGGCGATATTTTTCAACTACGACAATATGACATATGCAGCGGACAGTGTTTAGGTAGCATGTTAGCTTTCTTGACAGACATTTTGCATAAAACTATGACAACCGAAACAATTTGCTTATCCTAGGATGGACCGTTCCACGCAGTGGCAGACCTAGCATTTTTGTAGAGGTTATGCCACACTAAAATTTTGACGTCTATTTCGTTAAAAAAAAATCCTTTAGTTACTCTCACCATCTGAAAAGGATTTGAAGCAACGAATTTTCCGGTGTTTTCTGCTTTAGGCTCTCTTTTGCTCAATTATCTCTATCTTCTCTGTTTTACGCCAAATTTAGATAATTTGGAATTTCTAGACAGATCGAAAACATATCGAGTGTTTGGATTTAGTTGAAAAGCTTGCTCCTGGGTATCATAGTGGTAACTCTACTTTTCACTTTCTTTCAAAAAAAAAAACTCTACATTTCTACTTTATTTTGTATAGAGATTTATTCTTATTCAATGCGGATTTGTTGCCCAGGGGTAGTGGTGCATGTGGTGGTCACCTTTGGATAAAGCGCACATGTACTCTCTTGATGAATGCATGTTTGGAAGGGCCGTCTATGCATGCAACGGCGAAAGTTTTCTGTCTATTTCTCTCCACCTCTTTTACATGTGCTGCCGTCCAGAAAAACATTAGACATAATTCAGAGGTAGAAACATTTTAGTCTGAATCTTTGCTAGCTGGACACACCTTTTTAGATAATTCCCAAGTTGGAAATGGATGCGGTTGTCCTTCAGCATCATATACAACAATTCCTATGCGATCACCTTTTACATTTTAAACAATTCCCAAGTTAGAAAGGTGATCGGCTTCGGTTGCATCCTTTTTCAAAACGTAGTGGTGGTGGTTGTTTTTCTTCTTGTTTTTTAACTGGTCGAAATTGTTGGGGACTAAAACAATTCATGGGTGGTGGTTCGTTTTTTTGTGTGCAAAAAGCTGGGAAACTCTACGCAAATGAAACTTTTCTATCTATTAGCTCGACAAATAAAAAATTGTCTATCTATTAGCTCGGCAACCGAAGCAGTTTATTGTGTTTTTCCGGTGAACCATACTGTATTATTGCCTGAACTAATCATGAACTAATTAATTAAATAAGTCACGGTTGCCGGTTATTGGAACCTGCTGCATAATTATTACAGAGTGTACTTTACCCGATAGGGGAATTTCTAAAAAAATTAGATAGAAATTGTACTTTTTGTTCAACTGAAAGGCTGAGTGAGATTCATATTTTTCCATTCACATAGGGTGAACCAATGCGACTCACGAATCCATTATCAGCTCAGCTCAAAATCCACTAAAACAGCAGGCAAAAGAAGCGTGCTCAAATTGTGCATAAATCCTTGATCCTGCGATGGATTGATATAGTGGCATGGAAGGAAAATAAAATCACAAACAAATGTGCTTCTTTCCGTGCTGCAGCGAAAAACAATATAGACACGAGAAAGAATAAAAAGGAGGGCATAGTGTTTGGAAATGTCTATAGGAGATGGATAGAAAAGAGAAAGAGGAATTCCCCTGGACTTCCCCCACTCGCTTGAATTCCTTAAGAGGACTAAGTCCAGCCATGCAACATTTCATGTCATGGGTGTAGAATTGTCTAAAAGAGATGGGTAGGAGAGAGAAAGAGGAATCAACATGCATGATTTTTGTGCTCTCGGTGTAACGCCGTGAAGATTTACCGTTTGCGTTGGAACCAATCTTGTGATCCCTATAGTACATCAAACGGTTGGATGAGGGTGCACCACTACCCCATGGCACCCCACTATTTTGCTTATTCATAATAACATGAGGAATATATATCCAAGTTCAAAAACACGTCCAAGTGTTGCCTGTCAATTAATATCCTAATTTATTCGCTAATAGCCGATTAATTATTATCTATGAATTGACTAGCCCTACTACCGAAGCTGCCTATGCATTGGGGTTAGCTACAACACTGCATGCGTAGGGTGCGTATGGTAAGGCCAAAACGTATCAAAATTAACTGGCTGTTTGCGATGAAGTGCAACAACGACGGAGATCCTGGGTATGCCACGGCATACTTGACATACCCCTGGGTCCGCCACTGGTTTCATGCAATAAAAATGAGTCCGTATGGACGCATAGACATATTTGCTACTCTATCCGATCAGAAAAGTTCGTCGTTGGTTCAATGTTGAATTGTACGTACGTAATTATGTTTTTGACACTTAATCCGGACCGGAGGGAGTAGTAAAATTAAGGCAACATGTTTCCTATCTAAAAAATATATAGAGGACTGATTGGACTCTACGTATTATTCCTACATTTTTATTTTATTTTTAGAACGGACCATTCACCGTACTGTACATGCCCTCAACGTTTGGGCCTAATACTGAGATCCAAATTTTTGATTTGTTCAAGAAAATCCTCATATTTGGTTTGGAGCCAGCTCCCCGAGCGTGGAATCGTCGAGCCCGTTACCTTTCTCGTCCTGATACCTACTCCCTCCGTTCGGATTTAGCAGCGAGGCGGCGGCGCAGGTACTCCTCTTCGCCGCCCTCCTGCCCTTCTTCAGTTCTCCTCCTCATCCGTAGAGGGTACGGCGCCGTGTTTCTCACTCTCCGTCGCTCTCCATCCCGAGCCCTCCCCGCGGTCTCTCACCGCTGTCTTCTCTCTGCAGGTACGGGCCCTCCACCGAGCAGAGGATAGGTGCGACCACCAGCCGAGCCTCCGGCGAACGTCTTAGGTACGGCGCCGCCGCCGGCGGCCACCCCCTTCCCGTACTCTCTCTATCTCTCTACTCTGTGTCCCCTTTCGCTCATTTTCACTTCTGTCTGCAGGTAGCCAGGTACGCGCGTCCGTAAAGAAAAACAAGCAGCAACCGGTGTTCCTTCTGGATGGAGGCCTTGGTGCGGAAGGTGCAGCAGCGGTGAGGAAGGTGCGGGAGGAGATGGAGCGGTGGGACGACCTCAACTCCCGCCTCCTCTCCGAGTTCTCCAACGCCACCCTCATCATCTCCCGCCTTCCGGTACTTCGGTTCTTCCCCGATCCTTCTTGGCATCCTTGCTCTTATCTATGTTCTACCTGTTTTATGTACGATATTCATTTATGCGTCACACATGATCAATTTCGAGCCTTATTAAAGTTTGACAAATCAAGTAATTGTTCTGCACACTTCACTTTGGGTGGTTACAGTTACATAGTTTCAGTTTTGGAAAGAGTTCCATATTCTAGGAATAGTGATCCCTGATGCTGCTGCTAATCTGCAAACCACAAAGAGGGTTGCTCAATGCTCATATAATTTTAGTGACTAGTATCTGCGTTGTCATGTTGGATTCTCAATCTCAGTTCTCTGGGGAATTGAAACCTTACTCTTATGTCATGTGCTAACAAGGTACTTGGAGATGCTAAAAATTACGGTGTCCTGCGGTGTGTGCCCAACATCAGGGAGGACCTCTTAGGGAAGCAGATGGAGAGCCTGGAGCTCATATTTGTTTCGATGAGGGAGACGCTGTAAGCTGTTGTTCGCGACTTCCAGGGAAATTGTTTTGAGTTGGTATGGCTGACAAATGTTGCTGCCATTTTGCAGAGAGGAGTTCAGTGGCATTGCCAAAGGTTTGAACAAGGCGCTGCGTAATACTGAGCAGATGGTGAGGGGGATCGGCTCTCACAGCAAAACAGTTGCAGCTACAAGTGGGAATTTTGCCGACTATTGCGGACTGCTTGGATGGATTACAAACGCTGTCTGACATGCATCAGGCTGAGTAAGAACCAAATGAAAAATCCTTAACTGAACATGATGTTTCTTTTTGACATTCTCAAATGTTTTTATTATAAACTATATAGTAACTTAACTCACTTGACCACATTCTTTCTGGTTGAATTGAAGGTTATTGCGTTAGTGTCGACATTTAAAATTTCCATCTAAACAGATTGCCAATAGGCCTACTTTTGAAGCGTTCTCCAGTGATCGGCTCCTTCATCTCTTATAAAAGCATTTTGTTTTTGCGGTCTTCATATGCTTAGATGCCATATGCCTTCTTTTCTGACAATACATTAATATGCATGGTAGTTTTTTCTCATAGAAGCTACCTTATACATTCATCTAAAATTATGTGCTAAAATCATCGATCGTCACTTTGTTGACATGGAAGAGCAGGTAAGTGTGAATATTCTGACCACCACATCTCCTTAGATTTTTTCCTGTAATTCTGCATCTCTTAGTTTCTCCAAGAATAATTACTACCTGAGCATCTGGCCATATATTGGTCCTTACATTTTCGTGGCTCTTCATTGTATTTTGGTGCTCTTTCCTACACAGTTCAAGTGACCTCGCTTCAATGCATCAACTCATTATAGACCAACCAAACATACCAAAAGAAGAAGGTAAGGAACGAAACAATAGAACCTAAACTATGGTTTTTAGTAATGGTTTGACCTGGTAACATCTCTGAAAATGACACTATCTTCTTCGTTTTGCAGTGCAATCTATTTTCGACATTATATTTGCAGACGAAATTTGTTAAGTGCAGTCTGTATCCTAAATACGACGATCCATATTGCCCAGACATGTTGAAGCCATTTTTTTATCTACTTGCCTATCCAGACAGAGCAAGAAGACGGCCACACCTTCAGGCTTAATGAGCCCATTTGCTATAGCACCATGACAGAAGCTGGAATTGATTTACATTATGATCTAGCTTGTAAACCTGCAAGTAGGCCCTTAGTTTGTTTCAACATATTGTAAAAAATTGGCGCTGTTCTGTCAAATGGTAAAGTTGAAGTCTCTAAGCTGATATCGAACTATTCAAAGGGTACTCTGCTGAAAATACCTCAGTGAAATAATTGGCTACGAGTTTGCTGGGAAGCTGTCGCGTGAGGATACTGGTGATGATCATGACCATAACGTAGCCTTTGCCCTTTTTTGTTAAGCATGTATGTAGGTATCATGCCCAGAACCGGAGGTCTGACAGAACTTGGCTCTGGTAAGATGGTTAGGAGGGTATTGTACCCCCGGACCAGCAGAGTTCAAATCTCAGGTTTGACGTTGGTGTTTCTTATTTAGGAAGAATATTATTCAAGTGGGAGGCGACGTGTGTGTGTTCATAGAGGTGAGTGTGTGTGCACTTGTAATGTGAGCATCTGTATTTACTGTGTTTCGCAAAAAAAAGAAAAGGAACTGGAGGTCAGATGTTTGTTTTGTTTCTTTCATACTTGGCAGGTGTGCACGCTTCTCCTGTACTGTGCGCCTGTAAATCATCGAAAATAAATGGAAATTTTGTGCTAGGGTTGAGGGTTCTCTTTCATAAAGTTGTTAAGTTTGTCCAAGGGAAAAAAATCATACGAGGACAAGTCAATTCGCAGCTGGTGAACGAAAATCTAATATTTTTTTAGATAAAGGGCTTTATTAATCAAAAGTTTAAGTATTACACCCGGCCTCTGCATCAAAAAATGCACACAGCCGCAATCCGTAGGAGAAAGAAAACGTAGTGCAACAAAATGCGAATTACAATCAGAAAGAATAAAGTAAAACACATATGTCGTAGGCTAGCTCGACGGCATATGGAGGTCCAATCCGACGATCAAGCGGCCACCCATATTGTGAAAAAATGTCCCTCGCCACCTCTTCCAGTCGTGCACTCGCCTCTAAAGAGGTCTCGATGTCCCACACGCTGTAAGTGGACCACATACGGAGAATACTTGTGCATCGGTAGAGTACCTGCAGTTGAGAAACATCTTTATCATTGAAAACCTTGTCATTTCTACTAAGCCAAAGTGACCATATAACGACAATCGCTCCCACCATAATAACCGTTCTAAGGTTTTTATCTATGCCCCGTAGCCAGTTGCCAAAAACATTGGCAACCAACTTGGGTGGATATAAGTTAGACGCTATTTGGATACATGACCATATAGAACGTGCGAAACTACACTCGAAGAATAAGTGTTTTATTGTCTCTTGTTGTGGACAAAATACACACTTAGTACTTCCATGCCAATTCCGTTTGATAAGGTTATCCTTGGTTTAAAATGACACCCCTACGAAGATACCACGTAAATACTTTTATTTTAAGTGGAATCTTCATGTGCCATATTTTTTTTATTATCATCGACTGGAATATCAGAATGCACAAGCGCCCTATACATAGAATCTACTGAGAATTTTCCATTCCGCATAGATTCCACCGAAATTCATCGGGACCTTGTGTAAGTTGGACTGAGACCAACCGTGCTAGCAAGGCATTCAAAGATGTTAATCTCGGACCAAATAAATCTCGTCTGAACGTCACATTGGGTGGTGAGCACTGCATAACAGTGGCTATAGTATCCCCTTTGTGTCGAACAATATGTATAGAGCAGGATATTGCTCCCGGAGGGTGGTGTTTCCTAACCATTTGTCCTCCCAGAATCTAATCTCCGTGTCATCCTTAATATTAAATACACCAAAGCGAAAGAAATGTTTCTTAGTCGCCATTAGGCCGGCCCAAAAGTGGGAATCACCAGGTTTCCAATACACCTGTGATACCGTTGTGTGCCGATGTATTTTCTTATAAGAAGTGTTTGCCAAATTCCATCTTCGGTTAGCAGCTTAAACATCCACTTCCCTAAGAGGGCTGAGTTCTTGATACAAAGATTATGAATACCCAGCCCTCCTTGATCTTTTGGTCGACAAACAACATCCCATTTAGCCCGTCGATACTTCTTTTTTTCACCATCCCCTTGCCAAAAGAATCTTGATCGGAAGTAATCCAACTTATTCAAGACACCTTTTGGTAACTGAAAGAAGGATATCATGTACAGTACCATGTTTGTAAGTACCCAATTAATGAGCACCAACCTTCCACCAAGGGACAGTAATTTGCCTTTCCAACTAGACAGCCGTGCTTGCAGACGCTCCTCGACATGTCTCCATTCCGCATTAGTGTCAGTTTCCGATAATGTATTGGTATGCCCAAGTACATTATAGGAAATTGACCCTGCTCACAACCGAATATATCAGCATACTGAGCAACTGCGTCCTGTGCGCCGAAGCAAAACAATTCACTTTTATGGAAATTGATTTTTAGTCCCGATAATTGCTCGAATGCTGACAATATCAATTTCAGATTCGTCGCCTTATCAAGATCGTGTTCCATAAAAATAATGTATCATCCGCATATTGAAGTATAGATAGTCCCGCATCGACAAGATGTGGAACTACCCCTTCAATCTGGCAATCCATTTTTGCCCGTTCAATTATGATGGTCAACATATCAACCGCTATATTAAATAGTATAGGCGATAGAGGATCACCTTGCCTTAAACCCTTTTTTATTTGAAAGTAGTGACCAACGTCGTCATTGACCTTATCGCCACACTCCCCCCCCCCCCCCCCACAACAAAGTTACGGATCCATTCGCACCACTCTTCAGAGAACCCTTTCATTCTCAGAGTTTATAGTAAGAATGGCCACTTACTTTGTCATAAGCTTTTCAAAATCTATTTTGAAAATTACCCCATTAAGTTTCTTCGTGTGCATCTCATATACGGTCTCGTGTAGAACCACGACCCGTCTAGTATATTCCTCCCTTGCATAAAAGCAGTTTGGGTAGGTTTAACCACATGATCTGCTACAGAATTCAACCTAATGGTTGCTACTTTTGTAAAGATCTTGAAGCTAACATTCAGGAGGCATGTAGGCCGATACTGTTGTATCCTCTCAGCCGCCTAAATTTTAGGCAACAAAACGATTTCCCCAAAATTAAGGCGAAAAGCTCGAGTTGTCCAGCATGCAAACAACCGAATAATTCTAACAAGTCGGACTTAATGGTTTCCCAAAAATGCTGGTAAAACTCAGCTGGGAATCCATCAGGCCCAGGCGCCTTATTATGCTCCATTTGGAAAACCGCCTTGCTTATCTCTTCTTCGGAGAAGGGTGCGATGAGCAGGTTGTTTTTCCTCCGGAGTCACTTGGGTAATATCATCCGTTCGTGTCTCATCAAGAGTGAAGTTTCCTTCCTCTGGAGCTCCGAACAGACCTTTATAGTAGTCCGTAATATATTCTTTGAGCTTGTCCTGGCCCTCGATGAGACCCTCATCCTGATGAAGAGAGTGAATAAGTTTCCTCCTATGTCTGCCATTAGCGACATTGTGGAAGTACCTCGTATTCGAATCCCCTTGCAGAATGAATTGGGACTTAGACCTTTGGTACCATTTAAGCTCCTCTTCCCGCAGCATACGACCCACTTGCTCATTCGAGTGCCGTTTTAGGTCACTCTCATTTACTGATAAGGGACGTGATTCTGCTAGTTTATCGAGCTCATCAATAATGGAACACATACGCTCTTTTTCTTTTTTAAGCATACCGGTTGTGTGCCTTGCCTATCCACGAAGGAATTTACGCATATTGCGCATCTTATAATTCCACCGTTGGATAGCAATGTCGCCCACTGCCGGTTGAGCCCATATCCTTTTAACCAAATCATCAAAGCCATCCCGCAACAGCCAACCTAATTCGAATTTGAATTGGGACTTAACGGGCGGTTTCAATGTTTCGGTAGATAGAGTATGGGGGCATGATCCGAGAAAGCCTCAATACGTTCCAAAGCACGTACCGTCACCAATGGATATCTATCCTCCCAACTAGAGTCCATCAGCACCCGGTCCAGCTTCTCGTATGTCGGCTCGGGGAGACTGTTAGCCCAAGTAAATTGTCTCCCCGTCATGTGAACCTCCCGTAAAGACAAGCTATCAATTACAGCATTGAATAAGAGAGGCCAATGACCGTTGAATCTACCCTTGCTTTTCTCGTGACGGTACCTCAGCATATTGAAATCCCCTCCAATAAGAATAGGGTGTGGGTTATCTTTAGCTAGATTAACCAGTTCTCGAAGAAATGCAGCCTTATATTCTTCTTGGGCAGCGCCATACACAACAACCAAACTCTATATAAAATTGTCAAACTTGTTTCAGATATGAAATTTAATATGAAATTCACCATTCGAACGGTCCAACAACTCCATGGTATCGGTTTTAATGCCAAGTAGCATGTCACCCGATCTACGTCGAGGGGAATAAGAATGCCAGGCAAAATCCACTCCACCTGAAAGGCGGTCTAGTAGGGTGCTTGGAAAATCTCGTCTACCCGTCTCGGAAATAGCCAGAAAATCCAACTTGTGATCCCTCACATGATGCGCAATATTTAAATGTTTAGCCAAGTCGCCTAGCCTAGATCTCTGCTATTTTCAAATATGCCATTCATTGGGAAACTATTGGAGATTTTGACTTTCTCGTATTTTTACGCGAAGATTGGTTCTTTTATTTTTAGCGGATTTAGATCTCCGTCCGGTAGCGTACAGGTCATCAAAAGATCCCAGCTAAGACTCGTCCAAATCCACCTCCGTAACCTCTCCTACAAGATGTGATATAATCTGTCCATCTATTGTGTCATTCGCATCATCATCATCTACAGGTGAGGCTACCGGCCTACTCGAAACACTAGGTGATACCCTGCGGCGATCATACTCTACATGTTTCAGAACATTAGCCGATAAAACCACCACCTTTTCATTTCTTCCTAAACTGACGCCTACCGCTGACAACTTAGCCGATAAAGTAGACGTAGGAAAGGACAAAAATGATTTTGAGATTTGAGACGTACCAGCATCAGGAGTAGAGATGAACTCAGCTTTGCGACGCATCGCCTTCGCCATCGAATCCTCGTCCGTCACCGAGGCTCCATCCTTCCCAGTGAGGTGGCGTTCGCTACGCCTAGGTGTCACCATAGGCAGCGGCCGTCCCCTCACTGGCGCGACCACACTGGGAGAGGGCGAGGGTGGTGTAGCAGCCCTCTCAACCAATGTGGTAGGAGCCGGAGACGCAGAAGAAGTCGTCGCCACCATGGGGAGGACAGTGTTGATGAAGAGTCCCCCTCCACGGTGGTGTGTCCTGCCGCGTTACCCATGCTGATGCCCCTCATCGGACAGCCCAGCGAGCCAACGACCAGCTCCGTCGCATCTCCCGAGCTATCCGCATCGCAGGCGGTATGTTGCAGCCTAGCCTGTGCCATCGCAGCGTCCCCGCTGCTCTTTGCGCTTCCGCTGTTCGGCGCGAACACAATCAGCCGCGACCCAGCAGGCGTCTTGCTGGCGTCGCAGCTCTCTACCGCGCGGGCGGCCGATGCTGCATGGGCTTTGCTGCCTTCCCTCGCACACCCGCTGCCCGCCATGCAAGACAGCATCGGCCCAGCAGGCTGTGTACTGGCGCCGCTGCTCCCTGCCGCGCGTGCGTTCGGCGGCGACCCGGCAGTCTTCTCAGCCCCGGCCGCACTAGCCTCAAGTCCACTGCTCAACACTGATCGTTCCCGTGGGCTCAACATGTCACTGCTCAAAGCTGCACTAGCCACAACGCCACAGCTGAACACTGACCGTTCCCGTGGGCTCAGCATGTCACTGCTCAAAGCTGGCTGCTGCCTGGATGCAGCCCCAATATGCACGTCACCCATAGAGTTTTGATCAAGCGCAAGTGCAGTCTGCACTAATTTTTCCAAGTGCTGCGTTGTACCCTTGTTGCTCAACATCCCGGAACCAACATCCAGTACCGTAGTTGCAGCACCTCCAAGACCAGAGGCATTCCCCCATTGTTGCACCAGCTCTTTGGCCCTCGGAGTCTGCGGGTTAGGATTAAAAGGTGTGACGGCAACTACCCTCAAAGTGTGTCCCGTCGATGCACCTTGCACCTGTCTCCCCCCCACAGCCGGAGGTCAATAGCCATGTTGGAGGCTGTCGCCCCACTATCGGAAGCACCACCTTGAGCCTGATGCTCCCCAAGGCCGTCCTCCTCCATCCCATTATCATCGGAGTCATCTTTACCCTTACGTTGCCAGACAAAAGGAACAAAGTCTGCCTCTGGAATAAAATCCTGTTGTGTGTTGATCGGTCATTGTTTGTGGCATTGCTCCCTACAAATTCAGTCGGATTGTTGCCACATTGACCAAATTTCTGCACGGTCATCGGTTTCGTGGTCACATTCTATCACCTTCTTGTCACTGCCGCAAGATTTTGGCTCTTCTTCGGAAGGTATTCTTTTTACTGTATATTTGGATCTGAATCTACGAGCTGGATTCATCTCAGCCGTCCACCCTTTGAATTGGACGGCCCACATTTCCAGCGATCACATGTACTCCACCTTAAGCGCACTTCTCCGTCGTGCGGCCGGCCTCCCATCCCCACCCAATGTCCATCGGCCGCCCATCGCCGCCGCCGACATCGCCGCCATACTCCGGTCTCCTCGGCGCCCTCCACTGCAGCATAACAGGAGGCAACGCCTCCACCGCCGTCTCCCTCCTGCCCACTCTCTCTCGCGCCGGCCTTCGCCCGCCCTTCGCGCTCCTCACCTCGCTCGCCCGCCTCCTCTTGCTCCGCCGCGCCGCACCCTCGTTCCCCACATTGGCAGGCCGCCTGCTACTCTACATCCGCCTCGCCGGCCTCAAGCATCTCGTCGCTTCTTCCAGCCCGCTCGCCAACCAGCTCCTGTCTCTACATCTTCTCCTTGGCCGCCCGCGCGACGCCCGTCGCCTGTTCGCTAGAATGCCCCTCCCCACCGTCTACTCGTACAACGCCATGCTCACTGGGTACGCCCACCTCGCCCTCGCGGCACCGGCGGCGGAGATCTTCGCCGCCATGCCACATCGTGACCTCACCTCCTATAATGCTGCTATGCTCGCGCTCGCGAGCGGTGGCGAAATGCGGGAAGGCGTGGCACTATACTCGGAGCTCAGGCGCACGTCTCCTCCCCTTGGGTACAGCCATGACACCTTCTCGGCAGTCCTGGTGGCGTGCGCTAGTCTCATGGACAAGGATCTTGCCAGGCAGCTCCAGGCCCATTTGTCTCTTCTTGGGTTCTTATCCGACATCAACATCGCCAGTGCCCTCATTGATGTTTACAGAAAATGTGGTTGCATTTCTGATGCACATAGGCTGTTCGACGAGATGCCCGCAAAAGATTTGCGCATGTGGACATCAGTAGTTTGTGGATATGTAGAGGATGGTCAGTTGACTTCTGCTCGTCGGCTCTTTGATCAGATGCAAGAGAAGAGTACGCTTTCATGGAATGCTATCATGGAGGGATATGTTCGTCATGGACAGGCAGTAGAGGCATTGAGTATTTTTCAGCATTTGATCAAAGATGGTTTTCATCCAGATCAGTTCACCTTCAGTAGCGGTTTGTCAGCTTGTGCAGCTATTGGTTCAATGAAACGTGGTAAGCAGATACACGGCAGGCTGGTACAAACTGTTTTTGATCCAAATGTAACTATTGTGTGCTCACTCATTGACATGTACTCAAAATGTGGCTATTTGGCTGGTGCTAGACAGATTTTCGATCTAACATGTCAGGAAAGGAGGGATATTGCATTGTGGAATGCGATGTTATCTGCTCTATGTCATCATGAGCTTGGACAGGACGCAATAGGATTGGTTGTTCAGATGATTCGGGAGAAATTGAAGCCTGATGCTAACACATTCTTGCAAATTTTGACAGTTTGTTGCCATTGCAGCCTAGCTGATGAAGGCATGAATTTCTTTGACTTGATGACTAAGAGATACAGGATTGTTCCAGGAAAAGACCATTATTCATGTATGGTGGATTTGATCAGCCGCTCATCCCGTTCATGTGGTGAAGTAGTCGAGTGGATCAGTAGTTCACCATTTGGTTCTAGCAAACAAGCTCTGGAAACTTTGGTTGAGAAATGCGTGATAAACGGGAACACAGAGTTGATGAGTATAGTAGAGGAGCACCTGACTAAATTGGAGAGTCCAAAATAAACGGACGGTTGCTTTTTGACGTTTGTTTTGTGAGGTTATCTCCCTTGATGAAGAACGCTCAGGCAGACAGGGACTTGTGATAAATACTTTGGCACAATGAAAGCCATTGTTCTCTTCACAGGAGGCATTCATTGAGAACAGAGACAGGGTAAGTGCATCCCTCAACAAGTGCAATGTAGCAGTGAAGGAATTCGTGCTGCTAAAGGGACTAGTGAACATGTGAATTCTGTTGTGTGCGGTACATTTTTGGGAAAACGTAACCATCATTCAAGAGAAAACAGTGCCATTTCGGTTTGGGATAGAAGAAATAGTGAAGAAGCTATTTCATAAATATTTTCACGCAAACATCACTCTGTTATTTGACATGCCATTGGACACAAGAAACAGGAAACTCAGGATCGATTTTTGACCGGCCTTCTTAAGATTGATGCATTCACTTCAATTTTGTATGTATAATATTTCATCATCCATATTGTACCTGATTCTATGTCCAGTTTTAGAAAATGCTGTACAGAATCTCACACTACAGCACAAACATGTAACTGTGTGTGGTTACCAAAGCACCATGTAGTTCTATTCAAAGGATTACATGGCAGAAGAAACAAACATGGGCTATTGCAAATTGGGCAACAATATTTCTGCTGCTGGTGCATAAATCATGTGTGCTGTTTGTGTACAACAGGTGTGACAAAGCTATTCCCTAAACAGGATTGTCGTTTTCCTTTTGTTACAGATGATACATACTGTAAATCGCATGAGCGTATTAGTACATTTCATCGATATCTCTGATATACAGTGGAACATTTTGGACATGAGCGTATAGCATGTTTCTGTGTAAATTGCCATCGTGTTCTACTATGTACATCAAATATCTGAAAGAAGCAGACAAGCGGGCTTGAAAGCATAACTTGGTATGTCTCGGATTGCACTATCTGCTTGGATGTTGCAAACTGCAACATGACACCAAAATCTTCAAGTCCATAATAGTTAACGAAGCTATTGGTAGTGCTTGACCCATACTGGCACGGAGTATACCAGAGTTCCCAGCGCGAAGGAGAGCACGAAGGTTGCTGATGCATAAACAAAGGCCCTACCGATCTGTCCGCTGCTTCTCATGGCATAGATTTCAGCAGCGAAAGTAGACACTGTGCTCAAGCAACCAAGGAAACCAAACTGAATGCCATTAAGAACAGTTGTCGATCGCTTTGTATTCACCTACAAAAAGATCAAACCAATTAGAGAGAGGCAAGATGATTTACATAAACTGTACGAACACATGCCTTAGCTACCATACCGCTTTTGCAGTCACGGCCAGCGACGCCATGATACCTGCAGCAAGAACATTGGCTGCAAGTGTCCCAATGGGCAGCCATTTGAGGGATCTCTGTTTGCCAATTCCCTGGCCGTTGAGCCTTGCCAAGTACCATCGTAACCAAACGCCCGGAGGCGCGACCGTGCACCCCAACCAGAGTACCGCGCCGTCAGCAAGACTGCGCACCTTTATTATGGCCAACACGATGCTCAGAACCCACAAGAAAGAAAGCAAAATCACCATAACTGCTATAAGCACAGAATGTTTACTCCTAGTGTCCACCCTCAGGCGCTCCCAGTCACATTTGCTTCCTATTGAACTATTTTCCTTGATGCATTTCATAATCCAGCTTCGTAGGCGCTCACCTGTTTCGGCACCCACCCTGATGGACTCATTAACGATGAACATTCCTGAGTAGGATAGTGTTATTAACCATCAAAATACTTATTTCACTTTCTTATTCAACTATAATTAATTTTGTACTAATAGCACTTCACAAAAAATGATGATGAGGTACCTAATACTATCCCAGCTATAGCATATACCCAATGGTCTTCAGAAGACATGCTAACCACTGCTTGGTTCCACCCACTAAAGGTGGTAAGGCTTCCCATGTATCCAGTTGTTATTCCGACAATCAGATGATCAGATATGTGCCGAATGTCAGCCTTGAAGATGATCCCAAACCAGGCCATCAGGAAGGATCCTAGCTGACGCACAACATTTAGCCATTAAAATGCTTATAGTATAGCGTAAATCACTAGTTATTCGCCTAAAAATCTCACTTGTAGTTTTGTTACTTGAGCAGGTACAAGAATGCATACCATGTTCGATGGAAGATCAAGATATAATGGGCTTTGATTTGAGGTGAGTGCCAGGCAGCCTGGGCCAAACAGCTTCTGGAGCCCGTACCTCGTAAACACCTGATTTGGACATCGTGGCAATTATTGGAAAAGATGATACAAGATAAGCAGTACTACAAATTTTGTGAAGTACGAATTCCTGATTTTCCCATCTATAAATAAAATAAGCATCAAAATTTGATAATGACGACCCCACAAGTAGGAACTCCATGGACAAAAACGCTAAATGTTTTGAAGGCATGCATGGACTACAAAAGTCAAACAAATGTCACCTGAACTTTCCATGGTATTTATTTTGCAACATTTCTTCATACTAACGCAGATTATTTAGGTTGTAATCACATCTTATATTACGGGACAGAGGGAGTAATACTTAATACAAACAACAGCAGACCCCATGTTAGAGAGTTACCCCGAAAAATCCGAAGACAGCTAAATGGATCAGGTAAGAAGCATAATCAAGCCTCCGAGAAAGCGTATATGGTTCAACCTGCAGGCAGGCACAAGCATAAGCAGTTTGTAAAGCCTTTCAACAGGGCCAGACAACATAATCATTTGATTGATAATCGCTCAACTCAAATTACAATTTCGTACCTTGGCTGACAAGCTCTCCTCCTTTGACTCCACAGAAGATTCAGATGCTAGAACACCTTTGCCGTGTGAGCTGTAGCCATGGATTCGATTATCTCGGAGAGGACCAACCTTGTGTTGATCCAAGGTATTTGTTGTATCTTCATCGGTATTATCTTCCAACGCCAGCACTCGGTCACCACTGTCAATGACCTGAGCCAAAGCCGAGCTATCGGCGTCACCTAGCAACTGGTCTGCCGACTGAAGGGAATGCCTCATAGAGTTCAGGATCGAGTCGCCCATCTCGTGGGAGAGGCTGATTGATCCCTTGAACTGCGCTTGCTATTTCTTCTACTTAGTAGTGAACTGGACATAGCAGCTAAAGGATGGCCGGTGGAATCCATGGATTCCGTCCTTACATAGCCTAGATGATTTCCCTCGGAAACATGGCTGTTGGTTGAAGAGTCGTCCATCATCTTGCAAGCCCGTCTCTCCAGCTACAAGAGATGTAACAACCCTGCCAGGCAAGAAGAGAACAATTTTCAAAGTCAATTGCTAGCGATCAACGCCATATAAAATCAGCAAGCATAGGAACCCGACAATGCGCAGGACAGAGATATAGATTTGGGGCATATTTGTAGGGTGCAGTTGTCCCAATCACATCACAAACATACAACTGCACAAGGCCGTGCAAAATCGTTTTTAAATTTAAGATATTCCTTTCTCCGGTCAATATCAACAAGCTCGAAGCACCTTACTAAATAAAGGGTATAATAGCTGGTTATACATGTCATTAATAACTAGAGTTTCTGAAGGTACAGAAATATATCTGATAAACTTTTCCTGGCACAATCACATAAGGTACTGGAGCAACTAGTGATCAGTGATCATAAACACATCACACAGGGTACACCAGCTGAAAGCAAAAACGAGGAGCCAAGACAATAATAACAAGTTACTGGTACCAAAATCCAAAAGAAGAGCCAAATAGTGGAATCACCATCAGAATTTGCTGAAAGAGCTAGGCCAAACAGTGAAACAGGCCTGCGCTGAAACGATTAGTAGATGCAGACAACATGTCCACAACGGCGACGGCACAATGTTTAGTGAAACATGTGGCGTTCGCTAATTAGGCTGCTACTGGATAAAAAAATGGATTTTCAGCAGAAAAAGCTAGTGAAAGGTGCTGGCCTTTTGGCACGAACACTAAACTAATGGCGAGCCAGTCTAATCCCCTGCGCCTTTAGGTGCGGAAGCGCACTCGCCATGTCGAGAAAGGGGGAGAGATCGGCAGGAGGACCCCACGCCGCCTGCTTATACCCGCCGTCGCCCGTCCGTATTTCACCGTCTCGGCTGACGCGCGCTCGCTTCTGTTCATCTGAACTTCTGAACCCGCGAATCGTTCATCAGAATTCGACCAACACCAAGGCCCAAGGGCAGGCTTAGATCGAGGAGGCATGGGGGTAGAGAGGGAGGTGGGAAGAAGAACCTGGTACTCGTTCGGAACTGAGAGCGGGTGGCGGCGGGCCGTCCGGGTCACGCGGAGAAGGCGGCGGAGGCGACGGTCGTGTCCGGCCGGCGGTGGGACGAGCTGCCTCTCTGCCCCGCGCATCCCATTTTCTCTCTTACAGAAAATCTATTTATTTGCGGAAGGAAATGGAATCACGGAAGGCCAGCTGGTGTCTGCGGCTGAGATGGTATGAGCGTGAGCTGGCGCGACGGACGCTCCAGATCAGATCATCGAGCAAACCGTTTAACCAACCCACCATTTCGGAACGGGAGCGGGACGGATAGCTGAAAACCCTCGCCCCTCCTCCCCGACCCACGGTGCGGCGGGCCCGGCGATGGCGGCGCCGGAGGAACCCGGCGGGATCGACGGATACCTCGGCCTACGCGACTTAAGGGTCGAGCTGGATCTGGGGGCGGTACGAGGCGGCGGGGGAGGGGGCGAAGGCTTCTCTGTCTGCTTCTGGCTCTACCTCTCTGGCTCTGCGAGGCCGTCCTCCGTGATCCTTCACCAGGTTCGATTCGATTCGACCCGTCTGCTTGTTCCTCCATTTTAGGTGGTCATTAGGCGTTTCGTTTCAGTACGGGTTCTGATTTTTGTGGGTGCGAGCGAGGAGGGAATTCTGTCTTTTGGGGGGAGTTCACCTGTCTGCTGTAATGCGGTGCTTCTTGCGGATGGTTGTGCTGTGGACGCTGCACTAGTAGGTGGCTAGGACACTTATATTGTGAAGATTTCATCTGTCTATCCGTGTGAGTGGCAAGTCTTGCATTGAACTGATTAAGATACTCGATTTTGCAGATAACCTCAGGGGATAGTAACAAGATACCATTTCTTGCTTTAAGTGAAGGAAATAGGCTGCTTCTATTCCCATTGCTGAGGTTGCATAAAGAAGCTCCTAGCTCTAGTTCATGTCCATGGACTGACACGATCAATATATCGGCTGTAAATGAATGCCCTCTTGAGAAGTGGGTATACATTGGATGCGAGGTATGCTGCAAACATGAGCGCTGTAACATGTCTTTTAGGTTGCTGCGTATCCTTGCATTGCTTGAGTCAGCAGAAGTATCCATTATTGTTTTTCCGCGCTCCTTTTTTTTTTCATGCACATGTGTTTCACAGTTTCACTTATATGCGGCACGTTGCCAGGATCTAAATGGATATTATCCTTTTATGTTGACAACAATTGCTTTATTTCAAATCTGATTTGTAAAAACTGTGCACCTGTGTCAGGTCACTGAAAATTTCATGCGCCTTTACATTGATGGCGATCTAGTTGCGGAGGCTCATCTTTGTTCGCTATCTAGCGAGCCATACAATCAAGAGGATGCATACAAAATCTTCTTAGTTGGAAATGATGAAAATGCCAAAGGCTACGTCTACAATATCCAAGTGCTATCTATGCTAGGAACCATACACGAGCAATATGCACAGGTGATGCAACTTAACTGATAGGAACCATACACGAGCTATATTGTTTTTTCTTTCGTAAAGGCGCAAACCAATGATATTTTCTCGCAGGATCCACCATATAAGTTATCTATTGACTACTCATGCTGTGATGGTATCGAGAAGGGCGATGACGGCACTTGGTGTATTGTTGGTGGGAAGGTAAACTAGACTCTCTCTCCTAACTACTTATCCCATTTTTATTTCAACTATTTTATTTGCTACAAGGAAATTTTCACGTTTCTGTAAAGTTTATAACCTGTAAAAATGTGAAGATAACCTGAGATCTGCAGAAAATATTGCTGAACTATATTCATTGATTAATTCTATATCATAAATCATATAATAAGTCGAAATAACCCTAAAATCCTATTGTAATTATTGAAATTTATTGTTTCAGGCTTCTTGCCGGAGGAACTTCATTATGGAAGTAGTACTGACAAACGCTTTTGGTGAACCTGTGAACAAGGATACCCAGGTTCTTGATTTACCTTCTTTCTTTACAGTTAGCTAATGTGCTTCTATATTTGCATAACTTAAGAAGGTTATTCGTCTTCAAGATTGTTGCTTCACTTGTCTATGCTGACAATGGAGCGGTGGTCGAGAAATCAAGGGATGATGCAGAACCTCCCCTGCTGATTTCCTGTGAAGGACTTGAATACCCAGCTAAAAGCAGGCCTCTTCCGATTCTCCGTGGGCGTGCACTATTTAAGCTCAAGATATCTCAGGTTTGATTCTCCATATGATGAATTGCTTTAGTACAAATATAGATTACTTCAGTTTGATTATTGCTCTGTAGCAGCACTATAGTGAAGTACATTCCCTATAACACTGCAGAAGTTGTGATGCTGAAGCGGGCTGGTACACCTGCTATAGCGTGCTATGTGTAATGCATGCATATGTACAAAGAGTGTTTTTTGGTTTCCATCTACTTAAATGCTTTACAAAAGCTTTTTTGGCACCTCCAGTTTTCCAGCAGTAATGAATACAAATAATATTGCTATTTATGTCATAGGCCTTTAATATTACGTTCATCTCAGCATTTGTAAGAACTTCTGCAAAATTCACTTGAGTCGAAGGTGTAAAAAAAACTTTTCGTAACTTGAATATGAAATATATATCTGCCAAAATGAAAAAGTCTGAAATGTGTATAGAAGCCATTGTGTGGCCCAATATAGCCCTGGAGCTGCACAGGCTTGCAGTCGCAGCAGCAGGTGCTTTGTAGGAATACAAGTGAAGCACCATACTTGACCGCAGCTGTACTGTAGCATGATGTCCGAAACTCCAGTGTCTGAGTAAACAGTTACAATTTTATCCTATGAATTTATTTGGTTGATCTTTGTCCATGACATTTGATCTGGTTGTTCCAGCTATCCTCTAAATGTGACAATAAGCTGTTTCGCATTTATTTCTCCACTCTTCATGCGCAACAATATCCTTTTCTGGAGGCATCTTCCAAACCAGTTCGCTGTATATCCCGAGGTCGCCCCAACCGTCCAATGGGTCCTGGAAAGCGGACAAGTTCTGCAACAGCTGACGAAATGCACTCAGTCAACAATAGCCAAGGGTTTGGTCGTGATGGAAAGTAGATGCTTGCTCACTGTCTCATGATCAAAGTTCAGTGACGTGTATGCATCCATCCAAGTTTGTCAAGGTAGAAGTTGATGGAACAGAGGCTTTGGTATCCCAGGTAGTCAATCTGATAGATTGCAATACTCCTGAAATTCGCTTAATTTGCCTTGGGTTTTACAATTATTGGTCTGTTTGCAGATTAAGCAGGTCAGAAAGATGGTGGTGGATGCACCGGGTGCCACAAGAACTGACTCTACAGCATCTGACTCCGACAGCATGGACGGGGGAAGTTCTTGGAGTGGATCAGATAGGGATGAAGTTGAAACATTTTCGGATGATATGGTCTTCAGATACTGTCTAGAAGGCACATATGAGCGGTCAACATTTCTTAAGGGTGCAGCTTCTTCTATCTATGTGGATGACTTGATAGCACTTGCAAATCGGGTCTCGTTGTATAGTGGATGCTCCCATCACAGGTAGTCTTATGCCTTATGTTTTACAAGAAGGTTCCTCTCCCTCATCACTAACATCCATTGCACTTTTCTTTTGAAGAAACCAAATAATGATTTCAAAGCAATTGCTCGAAGAGGGTGCTGACACTTGGAGCATAATTTCGAAGAACAAGGAGCGTGCTCTTTGGTCATCTGTGGTTCCTGAAATCATGGCAAAATTTATGGACATTTCCCATTCTGCAAATAGAGGTTTGTCAGAACAGGTAGATCCATTTGTTTCTGTATGAGGTTTCAATACTTATACCCCCTTCTAGTAGAGCGGGGATACATTGGCTCATTAGGAGGGTTGGTTTGTCAATTTCGTGTGAGTAGGACAAGGATAAATGTTTGATTCTCCACGTCCATATAGGATCTGGAGGTTCTAAGAGGAATTGCCGGCTGTGGTGATGATCTTGGAAGGGACGAATTTGATAGGCTATGGTATTGGCTATACCCAGTGGCTGCTTCTCTGTCGAAAGATAAAATCAACAACTTATGGGCTTGTACATCACCTGTATGGATAGAGGGATTGATTACAACAGAGGAAGCCGAGAATGCGCTAAGAAGTTCCGGGGCACTGCTCAAGAAGCTGGGAACATTCATTCTCAGATTCCCTATCACTCGAAGCTGGCCGCATCCAGATGCTGGAAGCCTTGTTGTCACCCTATGTTGGGTCTGATAACTCAATCCATCACAGACTTCTCTCCCTAGATTTCAGGTGCGCTCCGATCAGTAACATCATTCCGTGATACTTTATCTCCTACTCTTGTGTTTGTTGTGATGTTCTGAAAGCCATTGTTTTCCTTACTGGATACAGTGATGCTAGGGCTGGTAGCCTACAAGATTTGCTGCTGCAGGAGCCTGAATTAATCCAGTTAGGCAGGCAAGAACACTAAACTTTATGCACCCAGTCCTTACTGAATAGTTGAAGCTATCACTGTTCTCATTGCAACTCAACTTGAGTGCAGGGTTGATCGCCTACCGACAGCCATGAGAAATTAATCAAGTGTGCTCTGAAAGGCAATGCAGCAAGGTGAAGTTATCCGATGTCAGAGAAGATGAATAGTTGATGGCACGGCATGCTTCCCAAAGCCAGAACAAGAGCAGTTAGTCGGTTTCCTGTTAGGTTTTTGCCCCGTACAAATTTGTAAATGTAGTGATTTAGCAGAAATAGATGATCCTACGGTAAAATTAGACGTCAAGCCAGTCGAACTGGAAGGTTTGATTTGTTGTAGTTCTTGTATACAAACTGGCTGTTCGGAATGCAGATTATTTTTGGACGTTTGCAAGTAACTGCTGGCACCTCCCATTTCCATGTCGACTTGCTTTTCTTGATAAAATTCATGGATGTGCCAAGTGGCATATGCTATGCAGGATAACAATAATGCTAAAAAGAGCTATTTCTAGCCCATACAAAAAGATAAATTTCAAAATTTCATAGTTTCCCCTGATTTATAGAAAATTAGGCATGTTATAGCACGTGCTACATCAATATTTTTTATCTCTTCAGAAAAATGTTACGGCAAATTGGAAATGTGCTTCACCGCGACTAGTTTCAAATTCTGTGAAACTCTCATTTCCTTTAAATTGTTCTAATTCAGCTTCCAAAATAATATAATAAGTTACGTTATGCTTGAGCTCTATTAATTCAAAGCATTCTGGTTTCAGTCAGCCTCGGGCATTAGCTAGTGGTGGTAAGGTAATCAGTCTCCAGGTTTCCAAAGCCCATTGGGCTGCTAGCCACCGTGAGCGTGGCCGAAGCCCTCCAACCTCGCCGCGCCGCCGTGGCCGCCTCCACTCCCCAGCCAAAACCCACGACGTCGACGGCCTGCGCGACGCGAGGGTTTTGGCCATCCGCCCCACCCGCCTCCGCCTCCGCCCGATGCTTCCGCCTCGCCGCGCGCTCCTCTCCTCCCTCCTCCGCCTCCGCGCCTGCTCCTCCGTTGCCTACCACCCACCGCGGCCGCCTCCCTCGCGCCGCCACCAATTCGTCTCCGACCCCAACGCCGCCGCCACCACGGGACGGAGCGGCCTCGGCCTTTGCGTTGGAAGCAATCCCTTGGACCCGGCCCAGCTCCTCCGCGACGACCCGGTGTCCATCACCGCGTCGCTGTGGGTCTCCTCCTTCCGCGCCGCCGCCGCACCGGGGGACGCCGTGCCGCCGCCGCCGCCCCCGCCGTCGCTGGCGCCCTTCCTCACGCGCCTCGAGCTCTGGGTGCTCGCCTACCAGAAGGCCTACGCCGACGAGACCGGCTCCTACCTGCCCCGCTCCTCCATCCCGGCCTCCACGCTCGCCTCCCTCCTCACGCTCCGCAACGCCGTCATCGACGCCCGCTTCCGCTTCGGCAACCGTCTCACCCCCTTCCTCCACTCCCCGCGCGCCGCAGCCTCCCCAGACCCCAACACCCTCTCCAAGCGCAAGCTCCGCGCCCTCCTCACCACCCCGGGCCCGGCCCCCTTCCAGGACCGCGTCGTGCAGGAGCTGCTCCTGCTGCTGCTCGAGCCCGTGTACGAGGCGCGATTCTCGCCCAAGTCCTTCGCCTTCCGCCCCGGGCGATCCCCGCATGCTGCACTCCGTAGCATCCGCCGCAGCTGGGCACCCTACCTGTGGTACATCAGAGGGGATCTGTCCCCGCTGCTTGACTGCCCTGACCCTGCACTCGTGGTTGGTGCACTCATTCGTGATGTCCGTGACAAGAAAGTTGTCGATTTAATCCGCTCAGCGCTGCTTACTCCAGTGGTGACAGCAAGGCCAGGTGATGATGATCCAAAGAAGAAGAAGAAGAGGAAGTACCAGAAAAAGAAGGTGCTGCCGGAAGGGGAGCCGAAGCCTGACCCCTACTGGTTGCAGACATTCTTTGGGTTTGCACCGGAGGAGGCGCTGACTCAACCAGATTGGGGGCATTGTGGGGTGCTCAGTCCGTTGCTCGCCAATGTGTGCCTGGATGAGTTTGATAAATGGATGGACGAGAAGATTAAGGAGTTCTACAAGCCGTCCAAGTCGGATGTTGTTGGAGGGGAGGATGGCATCGAGCAGGGGAATACATCATGGCCTGAGTTTGTTCCCACTAGTGGGCCTGACAAAACAAGGAAGGTGGACTACATTCGCTTTGGCGGGCATTTCTTGATTGGGGTTAGAGGCCCTAGGGCTGACGCTGCGGTGATCCGAAAGCAGCTCATTGAATTTTGTGACCAGCGGTTTAGGATCAAGCTTGACAATGAGAGCCTCCCAATTGAGCACATCACTAAGGGGATCATGTTCCTTGATCATGTGCTGTGTCGTCGTGTCGTGTACCCAACCCTCCGTTACACAGCCACTGGCGGCAAGATCATTAGTGAAAAGGGAGTTGGCACTCTGCTCTCGGTTACAGCCAGTTTGAAGCAGTGCATCAGGCAGTTCCGGAAGCTAGAGTTTTTAAAGGGAGATCGTGAACCAGACCCACAGCCATGCTTCCGGATGTTCCATGCCACACAAGCACACACTAACTCACAGATGAATAAGCTTTTAATGACGATGGCAGAATGGTATCGCTACGCTGATAACCGCAAAAAGGTCGTCAACTTTTGCTCTTACATTATAAGGGGGTCCTTGGCAAAGTTATATGCCGCCAAATATAAGCTGCGGTCAAGGGCAAAGGTTTATAAGATTGCATCAAGGAATCTTAGTCGACCATTGAAGGATAAGAAAGGGCAGTCACCAGAGTACACCAATTTGCTGAGAATGGGCCTTGTGGACTCAGTTGATGGACTTCAGTATACAAGAATGTCGATGGTTCCTGATCCTGACTACACACCATTACCAAGCGGATGGCGTCCGGACCACGAGAAGTTTTTGATGGAGTATATAAAGCTCACAGATCAACAGACACTGGAAGAGCAACGAAGTTGCATTAGAGAGGAGGGACTTATAACACCACAGGACCACATTTCAATGCTCGTATGGAGCTACAAGAAAAATGCCGTTTTACTACCTTCTTCAAAAGAGAGTGATGTCCAAGGAGACGTAGAAGACGTCGATTCAGATACAGATGAACCGAATAACAAGGAGGTAGGGCGTGGAAGCAATCAGGGTTTTCCACAGCCTGCTGATATGGAGTGTCGATAATTTCTGTAAAATCACCAAGGTTTGTTGGTGTCGCTGAATTTACAAGAGACCAACTCACTGATGGACTACAAAGGCTCGGTTTCAAATGTGTTTTGTAGAATTTCTAGCATTTTTTGCTGTCTGGTTCATAACTACTCAAGGACATGACATATCGTGTTGATCTATCCTTCCAATACCATTTCTTAATGCTCAGTGCACGGTGCAAGAAGATGGGCTTCAACGGTTCAACTCAAGATCATATTTTGTGCCAAACAGTGCATCTGCTCATCATGTCTTTAGTAAGACTTTGTCAAGCCTATTTATTCAAAGTCATATAGGAAATGTATTGGGTACACTGTGTACCGTACACATTGAGAGCATCCTGCTTGTCCAAATGGTCGTGTGTATAACCTTGTATCAAAAACAGAGCTAGCTGAAGTAACTAATAAAGGATAAGAAATTTCTTAGCCTAGTGAAAGCTTTGCTCATGTTAACTTGTTTCCCTGGTATAGCAAGGTAGCTCACTTGATACACATTGCAGAGTGTGAGCCTTTTGATAAATGTGGGAATTCCTATGTTGCTTACATTTTATTTGCATTTTTGTTCAATGTTTGCCTATATATGTACCGTTTGCTTGTGTTTTGGAGAAATTTGTCACCAACATGCTGGTATTATAATTTATCTATTAGTCAGACATTGTTTTCTGAACGATTCAGAAAGAATGGTATTTTACAGGTTAAGCCTTTTAAGAAACATATTTTTCCCACTGTTCTGTCCTAAATCTGTATGTTTAGGTTTGTTGATTTTTTTTTCTATTTGTTTTCCTTGGAGACTCATAATGTGCAGTGCATGATCTCGAAAAAGGAAAACAGAGAATTGCCTCCATTTAAGTCAGCATATCACTGTTAATGTGGTGTATAAATTCAACATAAGCACCATTGGGAAAACAATAGACAAGTTTCTGACATAGATTTTGCATTGTTCTCTTGTGCTGTTTTTCCTTACATATGATGGATTCTGTAAATACTCGTGTTGCGAGGGATGTGCTTATCCCGCAAACTTCATGCTATTTCCCCCAAAAAAATCACCACTCTGCTTATCACATGCTTACCATGCAAGATGGATTGTTTCTATTATATGTCAATAGAAGGCACTGTTTCCTGTTGTGATGTAGGTGGGCTGTTGTTTGTACTCTGGGTACTGGAAACAACTGCAAATTACAAAGTTTCATTGCTATTTATAGTAGTATCTTACCTTTCCAACTTGTTCGATTTACATCCTTCTTTCCCCTGATTTTGATTGCAAAGATTGTTCTTAGGCTCTTGTATCTTATGCAGTCTGGAACTGCACTGGGCCTTTCTTGACGCTTCGACCATGCTCTGTAATACAATTGGAAGAGAGCAAGAGAGAAGAGAACTGGAAGTGAAAGCACGGGTTTTGTACAAGAAATGTTGAAGCTTCTTCTTTAAGCTATGTCCAACGTTTGGGAAATTGTTATTCTTAACCATCTATCTTCATTCAGATCCATGAGGCTTGTACTCATTGCATTCTATTGCTCGTCTCCTTGTCTGTGACCTCCATGAACAATATAATGTTTATCCTATGTTGAATTCTACAAAGAGTGTAAGCATGCTCTTAGTCTTAAAAGGTTACTAGTATGTGATCCTGGATATGTGGTAGGCAAAACATGTTGCTGGTAGTTCACTTTGTATATATGGCATAATCGTTCCTGCGTTCCAGATTTTCTTCAAATATCAATCTTGAGTGCTATCATCTAGGCAAACTGAAACACCAGAGCAGAGTCAATCAAGCTTTGGAATCCTTTTTCCGTTATTTCGTGTTTGTTATTTACAGGAATTCCTAAGTATAGTAGTTGTGGCAACCAGGTTTGACATGGATTTTCCTGCAGGTTTTCCTGGAGTTAAATTTGATGACTATTTTTTCATGGAAAATATATCTTGTTTATCATTCTCATCTGTCATATTTAAATTCTCCGCCAGGAAAGTGGTGCCTGCATGCCATTGTTTGCTTCCTGTTGCGATTTCCAGTTGATTTTTCTGTGATTTTTTTGTACCAAAGTATCCTGCTGTATGAAAATCTGTAACATCAATCTTGTGAGTGCCTTTCAGATCTAAATGGAAGTATGGATCTCGACGCGAAGCATGGGTCCCGTAAAGAACCTTGAGTTATGCCAATCATTTTGCACCACTCCCCTTCTGCTGTGCCAATGGATATGGTAGACATCATTTTGTTTCCCACTAAATGTTGACGAGAAGCACTTATGTGTCCTGACCCACAAGCCCAAGCTTGTCAGGTATGTTCCAATGAAGAGACCTCTTGTAGATTTTCACCATTGTTTGTAATTATTTCCTCCAAAAATCATCTTATATAGGTCAGCGAACCTGGACCTGATTTCCAGATTTTAGACGACAGTGTTAAGCTGTTTATGGTTACAAGTTCTCCTTCCATGGGTCTATGCAAACTGAAACCGATAGGCCATTGCTAGTCAGCCCCTGGTCTGAACTTTGTTTCACTGCTAGTACTTTTGGGATCAAGACACTGTTCTGAAAGATGGCGCCTAGGCACCAGGTGCCACTCCCGACCGGAGGTCCGCTTAGCTCGACTAGTCGGGGACTAAACGCTAGATGCCATCACCAGCCTGCCTTGCAATTACACGTCTTAGAAGCCTAATCATATGCATTTTAGGTGTCAGCTAAAAATAAAAGGAAAACTTACCGCTTAGTTCTTTAATATTTCAAGAAGCAATTTTAATATGGACAGAAATTGGTGGGACACCTAGGTTGATTATTTATAATTTTTAGAATCAAGTTTGCAACCTAACAAAGTGGCAAGTGACAACATCAAGAGGCTGCACCGTTTTGATTAACTATACTATGACTCTGAGCACAGCTTTCGACAGTTGGCAATCTGCTTGTTTGATCCATCTAGTGTCGTCACTATCGAACCGCCACTGATAGATTAGTTTGTAGTCCCCCTAAAATTTGGTATCTGACCATCACCGAGTAGGAAATATGGCCCGCACTTTCGCGTGTGTACGAAGGTTGGTTCCCTGTGTGGAAAGAGGGCAATCAGGCGCTATGATATTCCTTTCGACAAGATGCCTGCATCTGTTCATTTCAGTCTTTTCTTTATACTCTTTTATTTCTTAGTGATCGTTTAGACGAATGGTTTTCACACTTGGTAGCCTGTGAAATGGAACAACCTCCATTTCCCAGCATGCCATCAAGCACCAGCCACTAGCAATTGTTTCACGGTAGGCCCTCTTATGCTCGATGGAAGTTTCTTTCAGCCCCCAAAAGCTGAGCACCTGCCTGTTGCATTTGCCTACCCTGTGCACACTGTCTGCATAGTTGACTTATATGCCTTGTTGCAATACTCGAAGAAATAAAAGCGTAACAAGATCAGCAAGTTGCTGGGCATTTCCCACTGATTTTCTTGATTACGATGTTTCCTCGACAGGGTGTAGATAGAAAATACACTATGCGCTCCACGCGTCTCCTTTTAAATTTGATTCACATTTGTCAGACAGGGGACATAAATAAATTTTCCTATATATATATATATAGGCCCGATATATTCAGCAACCAGTTGTAGAATAAGGATCTACAACCGTCGCTCCCTATATAGGGCGCGGAGCGCCTCGTACGCACACGACTCGGTCGTACCTCCCCACCTAACCACCTCCTTCATGTCGAGGCGGGCGAGCGAGCGGCGGCGCCCTGCGCCGACGCGAGGGAGCCGGGCTCGGACACGGCACGACGCCCAACCTAACCACCTCCTTCCCCGGCGGCCGAGGCGGGCGAGCGAGCGGCGGCGCCCCGCGCCGACGCGAGGGAGCCCGGCTCGGACACGGCACGACGCCAAAACCTAACCACCTCCTTCCCCGGCGGTCGAGGCGGGCGAGCGAGCGGCGTCTCGGAAACGGCGGGATCCCCGACAGAGAAGACCTTCTACTCCGGCGCGGGGCGGGCGAGCCAGCGGCGGCGGAACGCTGACGCGAGGGAGCCCGCGCTGCCCACGGCGCAACCCCCACCCGAAGCATCTCCTTCTCCGGCGCGGGAGGGCAAGGACGAGTGAGCGGCGCCGCCGTGTCTCGTTTGGATCCACCGGAGCTTTTTCCCTGTTCTTCCGCACCACCACTAACAGGTCTTCTTCTCCGTCTCCGGCGTGGTGCGACTTACTAAAGTACGCCTTCTTCTCCGTCCAATTTTCTGTTTCCATTCACCCATTTGCTCGTGATAATCGTTCTCTTCTACAACAAATTCAGCAGATGGCTCCTACTGCTCGTGCTAATCGTGATAATTGTGCTGCCTCCCTTGAAGTTTCATCCCGGAAGCGGCGAACTGCTCCTTCAGGCGACAAATTGCTCAAGGTAACAAATATGTACTGCCATGTTCGTAGTAATGAAATTATGAGCGTCTGTATGTGTACATGAAAAAATGAAGTTCTTCACCGAGATGAAGGCTGCAAATGAACAGTTTTTCTTCGACATCCAGGTTGACTACAATGTTCGTAGTAATGAAATTATGAGCGTCTGTATGTGTACTTGAAAAAATGAAAACAAGATGGGGTCCTGTTAAACAAAATGAGCTAGAAAAAGTCTATTGCATTAGTGGGAAGTACAACTTATGTTTCCTGGAAGTAAATCATAAGTACTTGAGCAGTACAAGTAAAACGAATCAAGTTTGGTACCTGGGAGAGCATCGCATGATAGCAACTTTTGGTGGTCTAGGGGCAGTACAGCTTATGTTTAATTGAAGTACATTAAAGGTACTTGGGGCAGTTCAACTGAAACTTGATCACCTATTTTGTCAAAATGCAGGATGGCAACGAAGAAAAGAGAAGCAAGAGTACTGCAGAAGATGTCCTGGATCCGGTGCCACTACAATGGATGACTCCTGACCTACCGGAATGGAGGACTCCGGAATGGAGGACTCCTGACCTACCGGCTGGTTACTTTGTGTCAACAAGCAGATTCCCATATAGTGCACAATCGCAGGCAACTCCCATTACAAATGAGGATGGTGGTCATTCACCTGAAGTTCAAAACTATGGTGGGCCACCTATCTCAGCACATATTTAGCGAGTTGTGCGTCAAGTTGCTGCCTCGCGTCCTACCACTCAGCGTCCTCAGTTTGCTGCCTCGCGTCCTCCCAACCAGCGTCCTGAATTTTCTGCCTCGCGTCCTCCCACTCAACGTCCTGAAGTTGCTGCCACGCAACGACCACCCAGGAGGCCTGAAGTTACTGGCACACAGCGTCCACCCAGGAGGCCTGAATTTGAAGCCTCCCAGCGACCTCCCAGGAGGCCCGAATTTGCTGCCTCGCAGCAACAACCCCAAATGCCCGAAGTTGATGCCTCCCAGCGTCTTGCAAAGCGGCCTCAAGAAGAATGCTCGCTGCCTCCGAAAAAGCGGCCTCACGTCGACCTGAGGGATCCGTTGCTACACAGGCCGCTGGTGACACCACCAGGCCCCATTATTCCTGGGCAGAATCAAACTCCAAGAGCAGAACGAAGCTACACTCATGTAAGTTACATTGAACTCAACCCCCACAAATGCGGCGCTATAAAAATATTATGTTTACGCCTGTTTTTGACGTGTGAAAAAACTCACAAACAAAACGGTATGTGTTTGCAGAAACCTGATCTGCCAGAATATTTGCTACCTAGGATTAAGATGAGGTTTGACAATTTCGAGAAAGCAAAAGAGTTCTACAACAGATATGCGAGGCATTCTGGATTTGGTATCAAGATTGGCCAGCACAATGGCAACAACAGATACCTTCAGTGCACACGGGAAGGCAAATATAAACCCAGCGTTTCTGAACCCGAGCGACAGCGAATGAACAGCAGCAAGAGGTGTGGCTGCAAGGCAAGGCTTAGGCTCAAGGAGAAACCAGATGGAACGTTTGTCATTGAGGACATGCAGTTAGAACACAACCACCATCTGTTACTAACACCCAGCATGCTCGTCTTCCTGCACTCGCACAAGACATTGGACCCGACTCTTCTGGAGTATGTGAAGTTCCTGCAGTTTCAGAACCTGGAGCATTATCAGATAATGTCAATAATATCCGGTTCAGTTGGAGGGAATGAGTAAGTGGATTTCCTTCCCAAAATGATAGATATACACTGAATACTGCAAACGTTGTACCTTGAACTTATCAGGTTACATCATTGTACTTCTTTTGTGCACACGCAGGAAGGCAAAGAATTCCAAAGAGGACAACGTTGACGAAGTCCATAAGCTAGTGAAGTTCTTCACCGAGATGAAGGCTGCAAATGAACAGTTTTTCTTCGACATCCAGGTTGATGCCAGTAACAATATCAAAAACATATTCTGGTCAAATGCCAGCTGCCAAGGAAATTACGAGGACTTCGGTGACTGCATAACCTTCGACACGACCTACAAGACTAATATACACAAGATGCCACTGGGAGTTTTTGTCGGTGTCAACCACCACCTGCAGTCCTGCATTTTTTGCATGCGCACTAGTGAGAGATGAGGGCGAAGACTCTTTTGTCTGGCTATTTAACACTTTTCTGAGGTGCATGAAGGGGAAACAACCGATGATAATTCTAACAGGTATTACTTCTTCAGCCTCCTTATGAGAACAGTAAGTTTAACTGAGCAGTACAGGTGACATACGTAGGCAGTCCAATCTATACCTCTTATAAAGCAAAACTCCACTAACTTCATTTATGAATTTTCTATCTTCACATGCAACATGTCCACATCATCAATTAATCACAACCATAGGATTTTGATCTCCATCCGTCCATTGTCCTGATCATGACACGCCCAAACAATCTATACAACATCTCCCGTGAAAGAAAAATTCCCACGTAAAGAAAACACAGTCACCCGTGAAGAAAAAACAATTCCCACGTAAATGAAAAGTCGCATTAGTAGAATTGATTTCGATCCAGTCTGTAGAACTGTAACTGATGCGCATATTGACTCTACCCCTCCTCAAATATCTCACCCCTCCCCCATTATCTTTGCGGCAGCACTAGCGTGCGAACTCAATTGACCGGCAACAAGGCAAGCGAGCAGTGGGTCTCGCCTATTTATTCCCTTGAGGCATCACCTCCTTCCCAGCGAAGCTCCTCTGCTCCCTTTTTTTTGCTCCCTCATAGTTCCTGTTTGTTCCGTAACCATCTCATCCAATTGAAGAGGCAATTTTTTTGAATCCCACAAATCATTTTGCTTCAAGGCTAAACCACACCGACACCGACAAGGGCTTCAATCTTTGTGGTCGCATGAATCTTATTCTTTTGGATCTCTTTGCCTTCTATGATTCAGTGTTTTGGTGTTGTATTTAGCTTTTTTTCCATCTAACTCGCATCTGCGCGCTTTCCTCTATGTTCGTCCTAGCCACCGGCGTTGATCGTGCCTTCCCCTGGGTAGTGCGGCTGGATATGCTAAATTGATCTATGTCGCTTTTTTCATATTGGCTATGAACAAGTTACATATTGGGTTCCTGCTTCCCGTTCCTTTGTTCATAGATTTGAACTGTATTTTTTTCACTGCAACTGTAGTCTGTAGGTTGGCAGATGATACATGTATAACATATTGATCTTCATGATTGGAGCTTGAACTGATGTTCAGATACATGGCCTGATACACGGTCTAGAAAATGCATTTATCTCTTTCCCACAAAGCTTCACGATACAAATGAATGTTTTATCTTCCAAGGGCGCCCAAAAACTGAGTAACCGAAAAAGACATCATAATTAAGTCAGAACTATTCACCTTCATTATCATCTCCACGGGTGCGTTGAGGTTCCATGTGCTGTCTTCGCTAGCAGTTGCTGCATGTGCCTGTTGATGGTTATAGAGGAGTATCTATGCGCAAAAAGGTTTTTTGGCTGCTCCACATTTCAGTATACTATTATAGATTATATTTTCAACTGTATATATGTAGGATAAGATTCTTCCATTGTCACATTGTGCACTGGCACAATTACCTTTACCAGTGTAATTTTTCAGCGAACTTTTTCCTCACTTATTTTCCTATTCAGCTATATTATTACATACTCATTTTCCGGTAACTATATGTTAGCCAATTGTTGATTATGTTTACTATACCCACTTAATGTTACGATTATGGTATGTAGTAGATTTTAATTATTCGAATTTCTTTGCAAATTCCCGCTGCAACGCGCGGGGTATTTTCTAGTTAAAATAACTGAGCAGTCCAAATAAATAAAATTAATAGCAACAAACTGCTTTATTTTTCCACAGATCAATGCCCATCGATGGCGGTGGCTATTCCAAGGGTGTTCACTCTAGCCCTGCACAAACTGTGCAGATGGCACATGCTCAAGAAGTTCAGGGAACCATTGGGTCAAATTTACAGATTGCATCCGAGCTTCAGGGATGAATTCAGGGCAATAGTAAACTGGCCTCTGATGCCGACTGAATTTGAAACTGCATGGCTAGCACTAGTTGATGAATACAACCTGGAAAACAACACGATGATGATCGCGCTGTGGGAGGATAGGAAGGAATGGGTATCAGCGTACTACAAGGGAGCTTTCTGCGCTAGGATGACATCTACTCAGCGTAGCGAGAGCATGAATTATGTCTTGAAGAAAGGGTTTCTCAAAAAGAAGAAGCTAAGTCTCCACCGGTTCGTTGAGCAAGTAAACAAATGCATCCAATCACGACGCATGAAAGAACACGAGCAGACAATGGCAAACATCGTAAGTTGTCTCAGCACTTCAACAAGTTACTCTCGAAAAATCTGATGCAAGTTTGAGTACAGCTTATGCAAACCTGATATGTTTTGTTTACTTTTGTGCAGGGCAAAGTGGATACAAGAACACACTACGGCTTCGAGAAGAAGCTACGGAAGAATTACACTATTGCCGTGTACAAAGACTTCCGTAGTAGGCTAAAGAAGAGCACCCTATACGATGTGAGGCGAAACCCGGAGCGTGGTGATCACCACTATCTTGTCTGGTTCAAGAAACCTTACATGAAATTCTCTTGGTGCCAACATGAGTTCAAAGTCGAAGCAAACCCTCAGGCTGACAAGTACGAGTGCGAATGTATGCTATGGGATACAGGTACGAAAAATATGCAATGTCTTTGCTGCTTTCACAGTTAAGCAGTACACGTTAAACATTTGAGAAGTCCACGTTAAACGTTTGAGTGATTGTATTGTAGATGGCGGTGAAATAACATAGCAGTACAAGTGAAATGCGTAGGCAGTCCAAGTAGACATAATGAGCAGTCCAACTAAATAAATAACAAACTGCTTTTTTACTGACGACACATCCTGACTAAGTTTACACGGAACATTATGCAGGACTTTTCTGCACGCATGTAATTGCGATGCTGGAGCACTTGAGGGTCGACAGTATTCCTGACGGCTACATCCTAAAAAGATACAGCAGGGGTGCAAACTTGATTCATAGTTTTAATAGGAATGATACAAGAACGGTTGCATATGATGGATCATCCGTTGCATATAATCACAATGAGGTTATGCAGCTTTGTTTCCGACTTGCTAGGGCTGCTTCCAAGTCGGACGTGCAGACTGTCGTATCAAAGAATGGTCTCATAGAACTGATAGACAAGGTAGAGGCGCTAGGCTGCTCAACTGCTGGCTCTGATGATGAAGGAGGTATTCCACCTTTCAGCAACTTTGAGCCTGACATGGAGAAGATTTTCAAGCAGACAAACAAAACAAACACTCAGCCTGAGCCAAGAGCTAGAGTCATTCATCCTCCACCGATGTCCAAGACAAAAGGAAGTGGAACCAAGGCGGGAAGCAAGGACAAAGCTGCTGCTATTCAGAAACAACTGCTGTACGATGAAAGGTTTGAACCTGGACAGAGAATATGCAGTGTCTGCGGACTGAAGCAGAGGCATAACGCAAGAAATTGCCCGCTTCTGGATGATCCACCAAAAATTTATGATGCTGCACAAGCTGCAATTTATGGTGGAAAATTTGCTGGTGCAGCTCCTGCTGCCAAGAAACAGACTGCTGCTGGAATAGCTTCTGCTGCCAATAAAAATTCTGTTGCTACAAAAGCTAATGGAGATGATGGATCTGAAGGCAAAAGAAAAAGAGGAAGAAGATGTGGACAATGCAGAGAGTTTTCGAAAGGCCACAACGCTCTGACATGCACTAAGAGAGCACAGAAACTAGAGCAACTGAATGCACATAAAAAGAGTAAACAAAAGAAGTCTGAAGAAGAAGAAGACGATGAAGATGATGAAGAAGAGGAAGAGGGAGATGACGAAGAGGAAGAGGAAGAGGAAGAACTAGAAGAAGACGATGAAGATGATGAAGAAGAGGAAGAAGAGAAGAAGAATGAAGAAGAAGATGGTGAAGAAGAGGAAGATGATGAAGAAGATGAATATGATGAAGTACAAGTAGAAGAAGAAAACCAGGAGGCAAAGCAACCAAAGAAGAGCAG
The DNA here is from genome assembly GCA_947311845.1 of Poa pratensis. Taxonomy (NCBI): domain Eukaryota; kingdom Viridiplantae; phylum Streptophyta; class Magnoliopsida; order Poales; family Poaceae; genus Poa; species Poa pratensis. The sequence goes on along the minus strand of CAMZMU010000035.1, from coordinate 77,725,536 downwards.
CAGAAGGAAATACGGACAAGAAGAAGCAGAAGAAGAGCCTGAGATATCAGTAAAAAAGATGATGAAAAGCAGCAGAAGTAGAAAACTATATGACAAAGAAGAAGATGAGGAACTACTACAAGAGAAACATCCAGCAACAGCAGCAAAGAAGAGATCCACAAGGGGAAAAACAGCAGTTGACCTGGCAGTAAGACCAACCCCAAGAAGGAGCAACAGAAGAGGAAAAACTGATGAGAAAGAAGAAGAGAACGAAGAACAAGCAGGGAAGGAGCAAGAAAAAGTACAAGTAACAGAGGCAGCAACATCAGCAAAGAAGAGAAGCAAGGGAAAAACAACAGTTGACCAAGCAGCAACACCAACCTCAAGGAGGAGCAGCAGATTGGCAATGATATGATGGATACTGCAGATTTCAATAGGACTAAGCTGATGTGCATCAAAGATTTGTAAAACTATATTAGTTCGTACTGTTATGTCTAGTATATAAAACAAATGAGATAAGTGGTGAAATGTTAGTTTTATTAAACTGTGCAAACTTTCTCTGCTTTTTTATACTACTCTGTATAGCCTGTATAACCCTGAAGTTGCGTGACCTATAACAGTAAGGAAGTACAACCGTGATCACTCAAGAAGTACAACCATGACGACACAGGCAGTGCAAAGTGTCAATTACATGTAATTCAGTTTTACAAAGTACAACCACGAGCAAGTACACACGGGGTCAGCCATAAGTATCGACCATATAACATCTAGCAGTACAGGGAAGATGTAAACGAAGAATCCTGCAATGGCAACAAACGGAAGTACAACCATGATATCCCGGGAAGTAAAACCATGATAACACGGGAAGTGCAAGGTTTAAATTACATATAATGTTACCATTACAGGGACAAGAGGAATTACAACCGTGCTAATCTATGAAGTACACATCACTGATATCGCGAGGTTCAGAGATTGAAAATCAGTAAACTGGCAGTGCAAAAACGCAAAGCAGTACAGGCATACAATAGTGGGCAGTACATGGTTGAACAAACGGAAAGTTCAAAGTACACACTCAATAGAAAAACAAAAATTCTATATTTTTCGAGTCTTGGCTGCTCTCTCCCATATTTCAGAAAAGATTGTGGGGCATGCCCTCTTGAGGTGCTCATATCCTTCACTTTCAAACAAATAATCCATTCTTTTTGAAGAGTTGAGAAACTCAATGCAAGCATTTTTGAGCTGGCTGCAATGATGCTGATCGGCTAGAGCTAGCGTGTTTGCAACTGTCTTGGCATGAAGACTCTCGGAAAGCTTGCACTCGCACATCAGCTTAATTCTCGCCATGCCATACCTATCTGCAGCAACGAGTAGATGCTTAATCATGTTTTCGGTCTCCTCGTCATTGAGGTCATACATTGGGGGCAAGGAATCCTTGTAGATGCAGTGAAGGAGCGCTCTGAAAACAGCAGGCTCCATATCTTGAATTGTCACATTCCCGGTAGACTTGTTGCTCATCGGCCCATACAAGACTGCCTTGAAGACGGGTGACCGCATACCGACAATTAGCTTGTGTGCTCGAAATACCTCTCCCTTGACCTCGAAAGACACATCAGCTTCATCTTCTGTATCTAGCAAATCACCAATACTGTCAAGCAAGTCTGACGGTGGAACTTGGACAACAGATTTCATCTCAGCCTCCTTGAACTTGATAACAAGAAGATTGCACTCAATGGTAAGGGTGTCGTCCACAAGGTACCATCCGACGTCATCTTTTTTCTCAAATCTTGTATAACCCCGGTCCTGTGTTTCATCACAAAACTCCACCATCGTCTTCTGTTTATCTTTGAAGTTTGACCATAGGAATTCCTCCTTCATGGTATGGTGGATCAGGCAAATATCGAGCAGTGCCTTCACGTCGTTATTCTTTGAATTGTGCGAGATGAAAACTGAAGCCCAGTCGTCCTCTGCCTCTTCCTCAGTGTAACCGTTGGGGTAGAACTTGAGGCACCATTCGTGTCCGCCGATGTAGAAACTCGCGGACTTGATGAACTCGCCGACGCCAAGGTCCCTGTACAAGCTGTACCGCTCAATCTTGAACAAATGCTTCCCTTCCACTGCCTCCTGTGAGCAGGTCGACTCTGTCACACTTGGTCTCCAGGGCGAGTCCATCTGTTGACCTGGGAGAGCTCCTGAAGAAGAGAAAAGACGAGGCGATTCGAGAGGCTCCTGAAGAAGAGAGAAGACGAGGCGAGTCGAGAGGCGCCTCAATCACCCCCACCTACTTCCCCCTACTCCGGCGCCGTCCAGCGAGCGGCAGCCACGGCTCTCAAGAGATCTAGTTCGCCGCACCGCAGGCCGCCGCAATCGGTGTCGTCTATTTTACTTCAGACGTTGGTTTTCCTTCAGACGTTGGTGCGCATAACGGGGGTGGGAGGTTAGGGTTTTTTTGGGGCCGGTATATCGGGGGGAGAGGCGGGCCAGGTGGGCTGCGGTTTTTTGCCGTTACACTTGTTTTTTTCTTTTTCCTTTTTTTTCCAAACACAACGAACTTTTTTTTTTCGGGGACACCACGAGGAACTAAAACTGCGATTAATAAGGCAGTACACGCGAAAAATATAACGAAGCGCAGACCATGGAAAACAAAAATAAATACAGATATTCAGTAATCACAAAAACACATAACTGAATCACACATAAGGTACTGATATTCGAGAAAATCCAAGAGACACGGGAAGTACAACCATCATCACAGGGCCAGTACAAGGGTTAATAATAACAATAATGTATCAGATAATGATCTGCTGTAGCTGATACAAATATTGGTTTAATATTTGTGGTTTAATATTTGTATCGGCTACAGAAACATCTACTGCGATGATGTTTATAGTAAATCAATTGTCAAATGAAAAAATTACAAAATCTGCAATCTATAGCAGACAGCAACAGAAACATCTACTGCGTGAAGAGTGCGATAAGTGCTTCGCCCTGCGTCGAAAATGCAGTACTACCAGGAGCGAGGAACCGGATCTCCTCTGGTAACTGGTCAGCAGTAATCTTGTTCTCCTTGTGGAAAACGGAAGAGAATAGGTACTCAGCCTTCCAATCATTAACACGAGGCTGCAGATAAAAACACAAAGACAGTGACAAAAAATTAATAACACTGCAATGCAGTAAAAAAGGTAAACGATAAAATGAAATTTTGGTTTCAAAATGGCAGAAACATACATCACAATCAACAATCGTGTCAACCAGCTTTTCACCGTCATAATCGGAAGCAAACTTGAGGCAATAGAAGCCACATTGATTGGCACCCTGAGTAGGCACCTTCAAAAAGTTTGGCCTCTTTGCTTTGAGCTCCCAGTCAGGAAGCTTGAGTGTTTCATAGAGCTCTTTGGTATACAACTCCTTCATGAGCAAAACCATCCTACTGGCCTGTTAACGACATAGATAAATCAGTAAATTATAAGAATAAATAATGCATCCGAAATTACCATTGCGTTAGAAAACAAAAGTAACAGTCAAAAAAATACAAATTAATGGAAGTACATAACAGTACATAAGGCAGTACAAGTATGAGATAAGATATGTACAGGTGCACATTAAGGGAAGGATAAGTTATCAGCAGGAAAACAAGCCAGTACAGGAATGTATAAATGGGCCGTACAGAAGCAAGTTATAGGAAGTAAAAGGGTGAGAAGAGAAATCAGTGACTGTACTTACGATCTCAACAGTATCAGAATGGAATTTGCTCTTTGATGGCCGCTTGCCTCTGGCATATGGATAAGAGTCAAGAACATCAAACGTAGCACTGAACTTGTTCAATGCATACAACACGTGATGAGATTGCCCAGACACAGGGGAAATCTTGCAATAAGGAATAAGAACCTGCGGGAACAAAAAATAAGAGGGCAAGTCAAAAAAATACAGAGGCAGTACATGATGGAGAAACAAAAGAAGTACATGATTGCAATGCTAAGAAGGACGTGCAAATGAAGAAAATAAATTTAATAATTTCAGAGGGTACTGACCAAGTATGCTCTTGCCAGGTGAACCTCCTTGACATGCTTCCTGAAAAAATCTGCTGCCCTTTTCACATCAAATGGCCTGCTAGTTTTCAGGCCATCCATATCAAGACAATACTGCAAATTATTACATACGTTACTACACACAATTAGAAAAAGTTGCACATAAAAAGTATACCTGAAAAAATAACATGTCTAAGGTATTCGCTTACCGTCACAAAGTGCGGGCTAAGTAGTACACGGTCAGCACTTCCATACACATGGTTGTATGAGGATCAATCTTCCAATGCCTCATCACAATACCCATCAGTTCGCCCTCAATCTGACCAAACTCATCGAACATTGAAGCCAATTCACCACAGGTAAAGGTTGTTTCAACAACCGCACCATCAGGAGTCACCCCGTGATCGAACCGACAAAGTATTTTACTTGAGGAAAACAAATCAAAAAAGATACACAGTCAGACGAACATTAATTAAATAAGTCAGTAAAGTGCAGACACAGTTCAAACAAGCAGAAGTTCATGTACAAGACATTCGAAAGGAGGAGAGAGGTGAAGTTAACTCACTCTTTGTAATTTTGCTTCGCGTGATCACACAGAATATATGATTTCAGAAGATGAGCACTCTCAAGATGAGTACATTTACCAGGCTTCAAAGGATGAACACGAAAACTGAACTTGCGAGGTCTTTTATTTGCCCTCTTCGTTGTAGTAATGTTTCTGGCAGAGACTGCAGGGTCCTTCTTCCTAGGAGCAATTAGCTTGCCACTTCTAGTTTTTATGACTGGATCGACGAAATCGTCATCATCATCTACAGTATAGCTAGATATCACAGGAAGCTTGTTACCGGAAGGTGTCTTGAAGCCCTTCTGTGAGTTGCCAACAGTGGATTTTTTTTAAGAGGCACCCTGCCAGGTGCACCATCTACCTCGCCGGACTGAATAATATCAGGCTGGCACACCTGGGTCTCGAACAGGACGAAATTTTCAGCTTCGTCTTCAAGGTTAGCAACTGCATAATGCAAAAAAACAAAACAATTGACACATATCAGAACGAGACATCATTTTAAAAATAAACATATACTTCACATAATAAGTACATAAGTCGAAATGAAAAATGTAGTACCCACACGCAAATAATAAAATAAATTAACTGCAGACAAAAAGGAGATAAAATATTTACGTGGGTCGTAGCCGAAAAGCTCTTCAAACTTCACAGTGAAAAAAGGAGACATAATCCATCTCCACAACATCATTTTCTTCATATTAGGTATGTCATTGCACGTGAATTTCGTATGCTGCTCACCATCCCAGGACATTGCAATCTGGAGCATAAAGAAACCACAGTCCCTACTGCAACACATACCATAGCAGTAAGAGAACGGATTAGGAAATCTATTTAAAAAGGAGGTTACAAAACTTGGGATGACAACAAGCAGTACAGGACTAAATATGTAGGAAGTGCAGGAGCTCAAGCATGGGGCCGTACAGGTGAAATGCAACAGTAAAAGAACAAAAGTACTAACCCATTATTTTGCATGGGAGTTCTCATATAATATGTCTTGAAATGATCCAGTGAAAAGGGTGACAAAGGTTCATCCCTAGTGTCTTCAGCAGCAGCAGCATTCCACAACTTCTTAATGTTATTGACCATCCTCTCAAAATATCCCAACCCGCTTGATGTTTAGCGTCGTATAGGGAGTCAAAGTAGTGAAAACACTTTTTTGGTATATCAATTGAAACGACGACCCAGTGTCCAGCACCATCTTTTACCTTTGAGGGGTCTATGGTTGGGAACACAATCTAGCAAAAACAAAATAATTATAAATTCCACATAATAAGTGAATAAAATGACAAACAGGAACAAATAGTAAAACCTAAAAAGACGTCTTACAGTGCTGCATTTGTCAACACGCTCTTCACCAGTTTTCAGAAGCCATTTCTTGAGACCTCTATCAATGTGACCAGCATATATCTTAGCCTGCACGAGATAGAACAGAGCATAAAAAATTTATCAATTCACAAAACACATAAAAACAAACGACATTAAAAAGATTGATAACTATAAATAAGAAAGGACATAGCACATACAGTCACCCAGTATGGAGCAACAAATTTGTCAGATCCGGCATAATATCGATTCATAAGATAAATACCAACGGAAGCTGCCTCACTACCAAGCATCCCTCTTGGGTGAAAGGATTCAGCTATTTGGCCCACAGTAGCGTTGCAATGATCATGGACAAACATAGGTTTTTCTCTGCCCGTGCAAAAAACATTAAACATCAAAACTAATCAGGTGTGAGAACATATTAAAAAGATCAGAATGGTACCAATTGAGAAACAAAAACTTACGATAGCTTTTCTCTTTTACCAATAGATGTGACAACATCATAGAATTTTATAATTGCGTACGGAATCTCATCAGGCAAATCTCCTGCAACTTAAAGTAAAAAGAAAAGTTAAACATTGTGTTAGAAACAAAAGCTACAGGAAATAAAAGATGGGAAGTGCGTAATACGACTTCATGGAAGTACAAGCATGAGTGAAGGGTTGTACAGGTGCACATTCAGGGGAGGTTAGGGTACAAACAGGCAAAACAGTACAGGACAACATAAGAGGCAGTACAAAAGATATAAACAGAAGTTAAACATGTCTGAATGAAGAGAGTGGAAGGGCAGTACAGAAACAAAATCAAGGAAGTAAACAACAGCATCATAGGCAGTGCTAATAAGGATGCAGTCAGACAAGTACAGGTCAACATGAAGTAAAAAAATATAGTTGGTCCCAGGAAGGCAGTTCATGCACGAGTACAAGGGAAGTACAAGACCTTAGCAGAAAATGTTAATACTGCTACAGTAAAATTAGTCAAGGGAAATAACAGATACACAGGGTTCCATTCAGGGAAGTACATATGCACATCAAGGAAATGTCGAGGTAGTACCAGATTAGTTCGAAGGGAAGTAAGAAGATTGATGAGAAGGAGGTTTGGTTATCGCATTTCTGCTAGGCGCCGCAGTGAGGAGCTCTGATTATTGGCCCCTCTAACTAGTACCATTGCAAACAGAATAGAACAATATTTACAGCCCATGTTTCACGAGAACAACAAAACCAACATCACCCCGGCATATTATCCAGTCGATTACATCCCCACATTCCCTCTCACGGCCTCCATGAGAGGGAATAGATTACTAAATAAAACACATATAAAATTTATTAAAAGCCTTTTAATTCATGGGTTTCTTGCCTTCATCTTGAGCTGAAGAGCTTGGCGTGACGATAGCAGCAGGATCGTCATCCGTAGCAGAGCTTTCCTCCAATACTGCATCCTCAGAGGTCCCTGCTGCAGGAACTCCCTTATCTCCTGCATGCTCACTGCTCTTATCTTGATCTTCAGGCTCCTTGTCCTTGTCTTGAACTTCAGGAATAGGATGTGCATCTGCCGCTGGACTATACTGATTAACAGGAGGATCGGAAGAAGTTGTCTCCTCCTGCAAAGGCACCTCCGCAGAGAGAGTTTCTTCAATCTCAGCTTTATTGTCATCACCTGGACGAAGAACAGGTGACTGCGAGCGTTCTTTCGAAGAAGCTACTGCAGGTTCCTTCATTACAGCTTCAGTGTTCTCCTGCAATCGCAATGTGAGGGCAGTTCAACCATTAAAAAATGGAAGTACAAAACTGCCAGTAAAATGAAAACAGCAAACAAGAAAACTCACGTTTTCAACATCCTGCCTACCGACAGCAGCTGAATCTTCAGTGTTCTCCTTCATCAAACCTTCAGTGTTCTCCTGTTAATCACAATGTGAGGGCAGTTCAACCATTAAGAAACTGGAAGTACAATACAGCCAGTAAATGAAAAGAGCAAACAAGAAAACTCACCTTTTCAAAATCCGGCAGATGAACGGCAGCTGAATCTTTAGTCCGCATCTCAACCATCAAACGCTGTGCCTCTTCCTCATAGGGCTTACAGCGACCATCTTGAATAGTCTTTAGCACAGCAAAACTAGACTGAATTTGAGCTAAGCCAGACTGCATCTGAACAATACTGTTAGCTTCCATCAGGAGAATTCCACTCAAAGATTCATCCTCCTCAAAGTTCCGTCCAGCAAGTAGAGATTCAGGAATTCTATTCAGACGGGCAGTAGAGGTTGGAATGTGTTTAGAAAGCTCAACAGCTTTAGAAAGATGAAACTCTAGCTGACCAAACAAATCAGAAGCAAAATTTATGTTGCTTCCTTCACCATCAACAGCTGCTGCACTGGTACTTCCTGTCAAGATACGCTTGCTGGAAGGCCCATCGCCAGAAGAACAAAAGCTCCTCTTCTGGGTAGGCGGACGGTGAATTGGACCCTTCGCTTTTGAGCTCTTATCCCAGTAAATAATGTCATCGTCGGCCTTCCACTGAAAACAAAAAAATAATAATGCATGCAATTGTAAGTTACAAAAACTTATTTAGGTTGGTATAGAATGAACATGCAAAAGGAACTAACTACATCAGATGCAAAATAGATATTGTATGACAGGCAAAATATGCTTACCTGCAACTGCCCAAATATCCATGATTTAGGATCTTGATTACCCTCAAATAAACAATCCTTATCAGCAAGAGCCCTAAGATGAGTCGGATCCATGTAAAGAACACGGGGAGTACGCATATCCTTGGTTCCATGCTCCCGGTGTTTAAGACAATCAAGGTATGCCAGGACAGCAGCAATGCCACAGCCAGGGATAGCTTTCCAGTCGGTACCAGGCTTCTGCCAGAGGATAACCGCCCTCTTGAACTCATCAAGAAGAAGCTGGCACATGTCAACATCATGCAAATCAGCCAGCCTAAAATCCTGAACCATCGGTGCCTCCCTAGAAACACGAACAGAGGTCCCTGGACAGACAAACTTCATGTAGAAAATGAGACCAAAAACCTTCATGGCCAAAGCATCTTTTGTCGGATCCTTTACAAGTTCTTTCAGCTTCGCGCGCAGATCCTTGGTCTCAATGTGCTTGTCCCTTGGAATCTCAAGTTCATCTCTCAACTTCATCAAGGCTTCATCAAAGCCGTTCTCAGATGGCATTGGAGGAGCCTTTGTACCGTGGGGAAGACCAAACAGAATATACATAGTCTCTGCAGTGAACTGCAAGATCTTACGACCATCACCCAAGTCAAGCGTCATAGTAGCTGGGTCGATACGATGCATCAGGAAACCCATAAGTGGACGACAGATGTTTGAAACAATCTTGAAGAATGGCAGATGGCCAAGACCTCCAGCTCGAAGCTCGTCAAGATGGCGAACCTCCAATAGCTTCACGCATATAGAAAGCTCTTTCAGGGAGCACCTCGCAGTTGTATTGAACTTCTGCTTCTTACTGGGTCCTTCTCCATCAGAATCAGCTTTGGATCCCCTCTTCCTCTTAACAGTCCTCTTTTTAAACTCATACTACACATAAAAAAACCAAAATAAAACATGTTAACAAAATGAAGTTCAAGTAAAGAAGACCAGAAGCATACAAGATAAGAAAAGAAAACGTAAAACAGGGAAGTACAGGAAGAACTCCGTGGCAGTACAGAACAAGAAAAAGAACAGTACAGGTGAACAGAAGCATCACCTGAGGCAAATCATCATCATCATAATCAGATTCTTCACTGACGTGCAACACATCGTCAACAAAGTCGTCATCATCTTCATCAAAACTAACAGCTTTACGCCCCTTGGAAGGCAACTTCTTCACACCAGCAGTAGACCTTTTGTCTCCGCCAGCACCTTTCTTCTCAACATCACCACTCTTCACCTTGGCCTTTGCAGCGGCAGGAGGCTTGGCCTTAGAAGCGGCAGGAGGCTTGGCCTTTGCAGCGGCAGGAGCCTTGGCCTTTGAAGCAGCAGGAGCCTTGGCCTTTCCAGCAGCAGGAGCCTTGGCATTCTTCATTTCAAGGACACGAGCGCTGTGCCGTGAAGTCCCTTCAGGGTTTACCAATGGAGAAGAAACACGTGGGCTTCTACGCGGAGTTCCAAAATCACAAGCCTTGAACTTGCGAACACCAGACCTACCCTTCTGCTGATCTAATGGGTCACCAACAGAAGGATCCTGCTGTTGAACTATTGGGTCACCAACAGAAGGGGGTTGCTGCTCCTGGACCAATGGGATAGATTCAGAGCCATCAGGCCTTGAGGGTCGCTCTTCATTAGCCTTGGAACGTAGTTCATTCTCGGCTCGCCGTTCTTTAGCCCTCTTAACCCTGTCAGCCTGCTTTTTTCTATCAGCCTCCACCTGAGCTTTAGCCATCTCTCCAGGCTGAGTAGGAGGCTCATGAGGATCGAAAGGCTGCGATTGTGACTCTGACAGTTCAAGGGAGTCAAGAGAGTCGTGGTAGACTGCATTATCTCCACCAGTGCTGTCTTCTGATCTGAACTCTGCATTAACAGAAGCAAGGACATCGCCAATTTGCTTATCAACAACAGCAGTTGAATCATCTACACAAAAGAAAATCCTGTGTAAGTAAGATAGGCATAAACAAATAATTCCACAGCTTCAAAAGAATACACATCAAGAAGACAGCACAAGTGAACAAGAATACATAATAAAAGTCACAGTAAAGTAGAGATGCATAACCAAGGAAGTAAACAACAGAATATAAAGCAGTACAAGATATCATTCAGATAAGTACAGAGCACATCAATGAATGTTGAGCTATTTCCAGAGTAAAGCAGTTCATACAGGAAATAAAGGACAGTACAATTAACAGATAACGACGAATTCATCAGTTCGAACACGACACAAGGCACAAACATGCTACAGCAGGTGTAACTACACCAGGAGGAACATAAACTATATCAAAAACAAAGGGACCATTAAAAGAACACAAAACAAGTGAACATGACTACATAATAAAATTCACAATAAAGTACATATGCAATATAGTCAAGCAGTACAGCATATCATTCAGATAAAGTACAGGTGCACATCAAAAGAATGTTGCGGGATTGAAAGAGTAAACCAGTTCATACAGGAAATAAAGAGCAGTACAATTAACAGATAACAACTGTATTCATCAGTTCGAACACGACTAAAACCACAAACCTCCTACAGCAGGTGTGACTGAATCAGGAGGAACGTTATCTATATCAAAACAAAGAGACCATTGTAAGAATCAATATTTAAAAAACGAAATAACAATGTATTCCGCAGTACAAATGTCATGGGAAGTTCAATTTACAAAACAAAATACCTGATATAGCAGGTGCGAATACATCAGGACGAACATTACCTACAGCCAACACAAAAGATATATGAGAAAATATTATATGCAAAGCACAAATCCATGAACAGGGAAGTACAAGGTATTTAAAAAGGGGTTAACCTTCAGTATTATCGCCCTTCGACGGATCTGGATCACTATCCATGAGAGCGCGAAGCGTTCACCCTAGTAAATCCAATGGAGCCGCCGAATCCGCACAAACCCTAGATCCAAAAAGCGCACAGATCAAAAATCGAAAGCAACATTACTTCGGATTAATTAGAATAAACAACCACCTCCTACGATGAACGCGAACAACGCGGCCGAAATCAGAAACAAAAAAACCACCACTACTATGCAGTGAAACCCTAGTAGCAGCAGTCGCAGACGGCCGACGAGAGGAAGGGCGCGGAGGACAACGTGCACAGTAAACATAGGAGAAAGGATAGAACTAACCAGAGCAGGCCGCCGAGAGGAAAGGCGCGGGCGCGGCGCCCGTTGCCAAGAAGACGGCGAGAGCGGCGGTGCCGCGGCGGAGCAGTTGCGAGGAGAGAAGGAGAGAAAACTATGGCAGTAGTGGGGAGAGCGGGCGACGTGAAGGAAAGGAGACGAGTACGGGAGAGATAAGGACAAGGAGGCGTTAGTTATGGCCCCCACCAACGGTAACAAACAATTAATAAAACCTAAAATTATTACTAAAAACAAAAATAAAATAAAATAAATCAGGCCCCCTGCTCAACAAGCACTACAGGTAAAATTATACTAAAAAAAATAATAAAGCGATATAAGGCAACACTACAAGTTCTAAAATATATTATTAACAAATAATGAAGATCAACATGCTACAACAATATAACGGGCTCGGCTGAGTCGCCGTCGACGCGCGTCGACGACGTCTCAGCCTCGATAAACCCAGTTCTACAAAATAATTAGATCTAAATCTCTTCTATGTGAAGATATAAAAATTGGGATTACTAAACCCACACCCCCAACCCTAAGTCACAATGAATACACATTACAGGATTTCGTTGATCCAACGGCTCGGCTTCGTCGCCCGTCGCCGCTTCCGCGGCGTACGGGCTGACTCAGCCTCGGTGTCGTTAGGGTTCGGAGGTTTCATCGCCCGTCAACGCTATCGCGTTGACGGCGACGAAACCTCCAAACCCTAACGCCATGGCTAACGCGTCATGGCGTAAACATTTGTCAAATCAATTGGTGAAAAATATAACATGTGAATTAATTAGCCTCAAATATCGACGATGCACAAAAATCGTCAGTACAGGAGTAACAACATACGATTCACAAGTTAGACGCACAAAAACAGGCAGTACAGATGTGCCACGGAGGAAAGTTCAGGTGCACTAATAAGCAGTTCAGGTAGCCACATAAACAAATAATGAAGATCAACATGCTACAACAATATAACGGGCTCGGCTGAGTCGCCGTCGACGCTTCGCGTCGACGACGTCTCAGCCTCGATAAACCCAGTTCTACAAAATAATTAGATCTAAATCTCTCCTATGTGAAGATATAAAAATTGGGATTACTAAACCCACACCCCCAACCCTAAGTCACAATGAATACACATTACAGGATTTCGTTGATCCAACGGCTCGGCTTCGTCGCCCGTCGCCGCTTCCGCGGCGTACGGGCTGACTCAGCCTCGGTGTCGTTAGGGTTCGGAGGTTTCATCGCCCGTCAACGCTATCGCGTTGACGGCGACGAAACCTCCAAACCCTAACGCCATGGCTAACGCGTCATGGCGTAAACATTTGTCAAATCAATTGGTGACAAAAATATAACATGTGAATTAATTAGCCTCAAATATCGACGATGCACAAAAATCGTCAGTACAGGAGTAACAACATACGATTCACAAGTTAGACACACAAAAACAGGCAGTACAGATGTGCCACGGAGGAAAGTTCAGGTGCACTAATAAGCAGTTCAGGTAGCCACATAAACAAATAATGAAGATCAACATGCTACAACAATATAACGGGCTCGGCTGAGTCGCCGTCGACGCTTCGCGTCGACGACGTCTCAGCCTCGATAAACCCAGTTCTACAAAATAATTAGATCTAAATCTCTCCTATGTGAAGATATAAAAATTGGGATTACTAAACCCACACCCCCAACCCTAAGTCACAATGAATACACATTACAGGATTTCGTTGATCCAACGGCTCGGCTTCGTCGCCCGTCGCCGCTTCCGCGGCGTACGGGCTGACTCAGCCTCGGTGTCGTTAGGGTTCGGAGGTTTCATCGCCCGTCAACGCGATACGAAACCTCCAAACCCTAACGCCATGGCTAACGCGTCATGGCGTAAACATTTGTCAAATCAATTGGTGACAAAAATATAACATGTGAATTAATTAGCCTCAAATATCGACGATGCACAAAAATTGTCAGTACACCAACATACGATTCACAAGTTAGACGCACAAAAACAGGGAAGTACAGGTGTTAATATAATGGCAGTACAGGCTTTACCACTAAGCAGTTCAGGTAGGCACATAAACAAAGCAAAAAAGTTGCCAAAACATGAGTGACAACATAGGATCCAGTAGTTATACTCGGAACGCAGGGCAGTACAGGAGTGAAATAGTAGGCAGTGCAACCCTGACATACAAGAAGTTAAGGTAGCCACATAAATAAAAGCAACCACATATCTTAAATTACATAAGTTTGTCCAAAAGGAACCACACATTTCCATAAAATTCAACCTAAAAGCAAACAGGAATCTAAAATTACTAGAGATCTTAATTACAAGCTTCTCCAAGGGCAAACAAACACATCCAGTTTACTACATAGAACCAACAACTAGGCATGCTTCTTAGTTCATCAAGGATCAACACATTCCTCACAGGGAAAGATTTCATCAACAAATATCCCAACAACGTTGTTTCGGTGAGTGCAGAAGCTGAATATCAAAACATTGCCCTCCTCTAATTCTAAATGTCGTGATACACTCAGCCAGTTCTTTGTTAGGACTGCTTGCTTGTCTGTGCCAATATTGATTTCCACTCGCTTTGCCCACTCCCCACATTGCACTGATATTTCCTTGGGCACAGTTGAGAGGTTATGCTTGAGGTAGTTCATTGTGAATTTCCTGTTAAAGTACTGAAAACACATACATGGTTCTTAGAATGGGCAAACATAAATGGTTCAGTTCAATATGGAGAGAGTGTGCATACATAAGACAAACAAAAGGGACTGATGTTTACCATTTTTCCTTCCTTCTTTTTCACATGTGAATCTTTAATGGTGCAAACATACATTGGGATGGATGTTTTATACTTAGCAACAAAATCCCTCAGAAAATCAACCTGTTTATGATCCATGTTGACTATGTTGCCAAACACACAGTGGCGGTCATATGTGTCACGACCTAGCACTCCGGGGCCTGCATTTAAGCAACAACATAAGAGAGACTAAATATCAAAGCTTCTTACGATGGGCAATAGCAGCAACATCATATGTGAATCCCATTACCTCTAGCTGTCAGCTCTTGAGGATGGGAATCATCTTCCTCTTCTGAGCTAGTGTCATAGTGCGAGCTACTATCAGTGTCCATTGTCGCCTATAACACAAGCATTATTGCAAGCTAGAGGTCAAATCCCAGGCAAATAGTAACAAGACTAACAATCAAAAGTAATTGTTCAGGCACATATAACATAATGCCAACCTATTTACAGGAATAAACCATAGAGGAACAGTTTCCACAAACACAGAAAAGCAGATCTGGAGAAAACCCTAGAGCTGCAGTACAAGAACTAAGCATGCATCCGAACCAGATACCAATAACCCTAAGCCGAACAAATCCCCACTAGAATTTCATCAAACATACTCTCGCATTTCATAAAATAATGCAACACCAAATCCACAAAAGCTTGGAAGATTAGAGATGGAAGAGGAAGGGGGCTTACGAAGGAGGACGACGGATTCGTCCAGCGGCGGTGCAAGGCGACGGGCGGCGCGCTCTACCTGCTCTTCGAGACCTCCCCGCGCTCCTCCTGCTCTTCGAGTTCCAGCTCAAGGAGATGAACAAATGAAGTGAGGGGAAACTGAAGAAAAGTAGTAAAGGAGCAGGCTATTCGTTGACTCCAAAGGCGGGTGAGATTCTCTCAGAGGCACCGACATGTGGGACCAAATGTGTGGGATATTTTGGCCTGCCTTAGTAGGTTGCACACATTTGAGGAGTAAAAATAAAACAGTACAAAAAAGGTATATAGAAAGTACAGTATGGAGATGTAGAAACTCAGAGTACACTTTTATTACATATGGGATGACACTCGAACATTACTGAGTTACAAAGGGAAGTTCAGATGGAACTGACGGAAAGTACATGCTTTCACCAGGGGAAGTACATATTATAAGTTCATGAAAAAAGTAAACCTTATTGCCATGCTAAGGCCAGAAATAAATCTAAACATGAATCTTGTAAAAAACCCTAATACTTCCAATCGCCTTCTTTCCAATCATCTTTTACTGGTTCCTCATCAGATTTATCTCCCCATCCCCAACCCCAAGATTTTCGGTCATAATCCTTCTTCTTTGTAAAAAGACGATGGATGAACCCCCTCTCATACATATGCAACTGCTTGTAAAGCTCAGAGGACACGTATGCATTCTTAGCTGCGAAATTCAGATGATTCTGCGAAAGGGGCGCATCACCCCACAGACGATGTTCAGCATCAGTCAGACCACCATCATAATCCTTGTATGATGGATCAACAAACATAGCAGCAACGTCCATCATTCTTTCCTTTCTAAAAGAAGTCCTATCAGGATTACTCCAAATAGCATGGATGTCTACATGGTTCATGATGAACAAAGGTGTGGCAGAACGGTAGAGCATCAACGTATCTTTAGAGATGTCAAAACCGACAAACCTGTACTTCCTGTTCCTAAGGAAAGCATCAAAGCTTGCAGCTATACCTTCAGCAGCACAACATATATGATACACCAAGCAATGCTTGCCAACGCAAAGATGAACAACAGCTGCCTTCTGCATAGAGCCTCTCTTGCGACTGTAAACTCTCACAGTATACTCCAGGTCTACACCCACGATCTTTAATTCGCATCTAGCCAAGAAAGCTGAAGCGTTCTCGATCCAGGAATCCACAGAAGCGACGTCGTTGGTGTACAAGGCGTTGACGGTGGTACCGCCATGCGCAACAACGGTGAACTTACGGGTGAAAGGTGCATTAGCCATCAGAATTTTTTTGGTCAGATCTGAAACATGAGAAGAGAGTTTAGAATAAAATAGAGGCTTTCTGAATAAAACTTCGTAGACAGAAGAATATAAATACTGTGAAAATACAAATCAGGGCAACAGAGGGAAGTTCATGATCTACACATAGGAAGTACAGAATCAACAACCAGGAAGTACAGGCTTGTAGATCCAAAAAAAGGGGCACGATTGAATGAAAAAGCAGGAAGTACATGATTTGTATGTCAACAATACACACTCATGCAACTATACGTTCACACTAATCTTACTGTACATCATTGACCCAGTTAACACAAATCTTTCCAATCATGCAAGATCGAGATACAAGTAGAAAAAAAAACTATTATGGATAATATATAACGCAAGAAAAATTAACAAGTAGAGACTTAATTAAAAAGGAGTGGAGGAGCACTTACGCCGAGGAGGGACGGGGGAAGAACCTGGTGGGTGAGGTGTGGCGTAGGGGATGGAGTTAGAATAGATCGGGAGGTTTATATAGAGACGCTGAGCTAAACAGAAAATAGCGAAAAGAGTGGAAGATAAGCTTATCCATCTGTTTCAAAATTTTATGTTGCGAATTGATAAGCACCATCAATGTAGTTATCCACAGGACGGTTGCAAAAATAATGCGACTAAAGATAATTAAAGTAATACATAAAACGAACAGATAACTAAACAGCGTATATTCCAACAAATAGAGTAACTAGGATTAGTTGATTTTAACAAAAAATATGGAAGCTGTCAAGGAAAATAAAATAAATACCAAACTGCTTTATTTTTCCGAGGATAATTTCCCATGGATAAATTAAAATATTAACATTTAAGTACACATAATATCACGACGAAATAAAGGTTTAGACATCAATAAATTTACTGAATCGTCAATACACAATTTAAAAAAAATACGACTAATATTAATCGAAATACAATAACTCAGTAATGCATATAAGAACATACAATCATATCGAACGAATAAAATTTATTATTGAAATAACCAAAAATTGGTATAAAAAGTCGAACATTACTGAATTACAAAAGGGAAGTTCAGGACGCACTACCGTAGAAGTACAGGACCGAATAACAGGAAGTACAACTTCTAAATCCATGAAAAATGTAAAAATTATTGCCATGCTAAGGCCAGAAAATAAATCTAAATATGAATCTTGTAAAACAACTAATCCTTTCACCACATCCTACGACGCATCTGCTGGGTCCTGGTCCTCTTCATAAGCTTGTAACGGCCCCTCTCGTAGAAGTCCAACTTCCTGTAAAGCTCGTAGGACACGTATCCATCCTTGGCTGCATAATTCAGATGCTTCTCGGAGAGTGGAGCCACATGCCATAATTGATGATCTGCATCTGTCATTCCACCCTTCATCTCAAAGTATGAGGGGTCAATGAGCTTACCAGCAAGATCCTTCATTCCTTGCTTGCCAGGAGATCCATCCCTCCGAAGCTTGATCAAGTCAGGATCTTTCCATATTTGCTGGATGTCTATATGGTTATAGATATACAGCTGAGAATAGCGAAGCATCCTTGTGTCATTGCTGATGTCAAAACCAACAAACTTGTACTGCCAGCTTCGAATGAATTCTTTGAACTTCCAGGAGACCTCGTCAGCAGCACAAGCAACGTGATAGACCAAACAATCTTGGCCAACACACAGCTGCAGCACGGCCGCCTTCTGACGATAGCCTTTAGGAGTAAACTCGACGTCCACTCCAACAAACTTCAGTTTGGACTCAGCCAACACACCTTGAACCTTATCAACCCAGGCATCAGCCGATGCAGACAAGTTGGTGTACAAGGCGTTGATGGTGGTACCGCCGTGCGCTTCAACAGTGTACTCATGGGTGAAAGGTGTATTAGCCATTGGAATTGTTTGGTCAGATCTGGCGAAGAGGGTAGAGAGGACGAAAAGGATAGAGGCTTCTGAGACGTAGGGAAATAGTAGCAACAAGTACACAACTTATATGCAGATGCCATCACAAAACGGAACGAGGGAAAAGTGGAAAAGATAAAGCTTATCCACAAAATTCGAATTGTTCGGTTGCCAACAGACGGAGGTGTTAACGCGATAACAGGAATACCAAACTGAATATTGGCAGTACAACTAGTAAACGCAGAGCAGTTCAGAAAAACGCGGCGGAAAGTACGGGGATTGCTCAGTGAACAGGAAAGCAGTTCAGGAGTTGACTACGGGAAGTACAGAAGGTTCACCGGTGGAAGTACAGGAGCACATAATTGGAAGTTCAAGAAATCTGTGCCTAAAACGAAAATCGCGAAACAGATGACACTGCTACTTAACAAATTGGCATAACAAATCAACTTTTTTCAGTTCGAAACATGCTTACAAGTAAGTACAAGCTTCCGCAAATTAATAAAAACAACAATTACTAACAAAATCAAGATCCAACAACCGCCCGCACGGGATCTAGCGCGAACGGCAATGTCCGCTCAAATAGGGCCAACAAATTCGCAAAACACAAGGTCAAATCACGATCGCAAATACATGATACTACACAGAAGACCAACTAACAGATAAATACGAAGTTAATTGCGTACTTATCGAACAAACAGAAGGGAAATCGGAATCGACCATGCAGGCGGAAGAAAAAAATACGAGCGCGAACAAATTCGACCAATACGAGGTTCAACGAACGATCAGAAGTGCATGAAACTGTACATATGACCAATTAGCAGTAGCGCACCAAGTTAATTGCGTAATTATGGACTAAACAGTCCGAATTCGGCATCGGACTACCAAGCGGAACGCGGAAAAACACAACCGCGATATGAATGAAATCATCAACAACGAAAATCCGAGAGTAATAAACAATAATTAACGGTCTCCCATATTCGTAATTTGTCATAACAACGATCAATTCGAAAAATCGCATAAAAATCT
>CAMZMU010000035.1:77498308-77634363 GCA_947311845.1 Poa pratensis | reverse complement strand
GTTATCGGACCTGTAGGGTGGACACACTTAAGCTAGGATTGGTTAGTTGTGTTATATGGTTGGTCTGGAACATGGAGACAAGTATCATCGGCATGGTGCTTGCGTGATATGACATACCTTGTCAAGAGAGAAAGTTTGAGAGAAAGTTTGTGATAGAAGTTACTATCACGGTCGGATTTATTCGAGGAGGTTTATAAGAGAGGATATATTTATCCGGAGTATTTTGTCGGCGGACACTAGGTGTCCCGGATCATATGAAAGGAGTTTCATATGATAGGTAATTAATTCGGTGAATATTCTGTAAAAGGAATATTCAAATAAGAATTAATTGACAAAGTATTATTTAATTATATGTTAATTAAATATTCGTTTATTTGATTGATAATATAATTACGGGAAAAATATTAAAGGCGCTGTTGGGGAAACCCCGGGCCGAACCCCGGTGGGCCGAAGGCCCACGGCGGGGCGAGGTGGAGGCGGTGGCGGCCACGGCGGCCGGCCAGGCGGGCCCCACCGCCAGGTCGGTGCGGCCAGCGGGCCCCACCCGACCGAGTCGGTGCGGCCAGGCGGGCCCCACCCGACCGGGTCGGCAGGGCAGGGCGGGCCCCATCGGGCGGCTAAGGCGGCTGGCCTAGGTGGGCCCACCTGCCTAGGTCGGTGCGGCCAAGGTGGGCCCCCCCGCCGAACAAGGAGAGGGAGAGGAGGAGGGAGTTGGGTCCAGTCCAACTCCAACTCCCTCCATGCCGAATTGGGCAAGGGGAAACTTTCCCCTTGTCCAATCCAAGTTGATTTGGACAAGGAAAGGTTTTCCCCTTGCCCAAGTCTCCCTACCCCTTGGGCTTCTTTATAAACCCCACCCCTCTAGTTGTGGAGACACAATTTAGATCAAGACAATCTAGATAGAAGCAATTGCTCTCAAGTTTATCTCTTCTAGTTGGATTAGAGGGACCTCTAATTAGTGGCGACCTATCCGATTAGACTAGATCTAATCGCTCTCTCTCCTTCTCATGTGTTGAGATCTCCACCTTCATATACACCAGCAGACTTCAAACTTGGATGGCGAAGCCCTGCTAAACCTTTCCAGTGTACGTGTGCAAGCTCTCGGAGGGATTCCTCGTCATAGACGTTGCGTCCTTCAACTGCTGAACAAGGTGGTGAAGCAAAGGAGAAGAAGGCGTCGGGATCTCTCTACCAGGCTTGGTTGAGAAGAGACCGCGATCGACTACATCGACTACGTCATCAACACGTTCTTCCGCAATCTACGGTGTTGGTAACGTATACTAAACTAGATCTTTGGATCTTCGTATTCGCATGTATCTTCATAGTAGATCTTGGAAACAAGGGCTGCGTAGCAATACGTGAAATTTTAATTTACCGTACGCGCAGCCCAGCATGTTTCAGTTATGAGTATAGATGCATATTATGTACCCGTTCTTATCTACTTGTTATGATCAACCATGTTTATGAGAGCGTGTGTGGGGTGATGTGTGCATTAGTTGGAGTAACGGGGAGTGGTGAGTGCGGTAAGCTGACAACTGAAATATCGCGATCCACTTGGGTGTTTACCTTATTTTGTTACCTCACTAGGGATAAACAAAAATACCATGCTGCAAGGGTTGAGGGTGACCAAGCTTCTTCCTGTGACTAGATCCAGCATGTTCTTATTTTCACTTCATGTCACGAAACTTATTGCTATACTCTGAGTCTTCTTTATTACCGAGGTGTTATGATTTATTTCGCATCTTGGTGGAGTATACGTGAGACTAATAATCAAAAGGTCTCTATGTTAGGACGTGATGCCCATACAATTGTTAACTTGATATCAAACTTTGTGTTGCAATCTCATATGTCAACTCTTTGTCCACTTGTCTGCCACACCATTTAAAGAGAGAGTGCATAAGTGAAACCATGAACCCCGGTCCATTTTTAATCATAAGAAACACATTTCCAACCACTTTTGCCACCTTGCCATTTTCTGCCATTTATAAATCCGAAAATACAAAAAGACTTTTCCACCTTGCATCCATCATAAAAACCCAAAAATATATCATATATCATTGCCATCATCATCCTAGCATATTCATCACCATCATTGCATATTTATCTTGATATCATTCTACACCTTGTGCTTGACAGCCATAGGTGAGGTTGAGGACCAAAACACTTAACTTTGTTTCGCAGGTAACCAAAAGAAGGATAAGGAAGATAAATCTATCACTTCTGATTCCCCGAGAGTTCGATATTAAACTCTCGAGTCACCCTCGTGGGGAAATCACTTCTTCCACTACTACATACTCTGCACTTGGAGGCTCAACCTAACCCCGTATACTTTTCACTGCAGGTAGCTACTGAAGGCTATCATTTCTACGGGTATCAAGACTGTTGTCTGGCGCCGTTGACGGGGAGATAGAAGCAACACCGCAATATATTCTCTCGTCAATTTAGCGCTCAGCAATCTCTCCTCTCTTTGAGTTTCACTAATTAGTACCGTATGAGCTGCTGAACATGATTACGGTCATCTATGTAATTCCCATGGTGGATATTGTGGTGTGAGATAATATTTGTTATGCATTTACTGTTGTGTTGGATATTTTATGACTTGTCATACTTTGGAGATATTCTATGATGCATGTGATGGTTTGATTTATGCATAATGCCTTGTTTATCCTTATCATGAGGTGATTGACACCACCAAGTATAGATAGATGAGAGCGATGTGGTAACACACACGAAATATAAATCATTGCACTAGTGTCTAGAATATTGTCCATTATGAAGTATGATGTATGTGGGTACGGGATGGCCGATGTGACACGGCATAGGTATTGAGTGACACAATACCGCCTAACATCCTTTATCTGGGGGTAAAAAGGAAGAGTATGATGTGGGAGTGACAGCAACCACGCTAGCCTTACGAGGGTGACCTAGCAACACAAATGAGTACTTCTTTCAACTATGTGTTTTTGGACATATAGCCGTTATAAAAGTTACCATTAAAACATGACAATTGTGTGTACTTTATCTATAACATGATAATCACCGTAAATGAGGGAGAGATGATTAAGTGAACCCATGAACCCATGTCCATTGTTTCTATAAGAGAAAACATTTGTCTTGTCCTCTTGCATTGAAGAGGATTGGGACACTTTCGCATTCTTGTTTTGTTGCATTAAAAACTTCCATCCATTAAATCAACCACCTTGTTCGTTAAACTTGTTTAGTGCATAATAAACTAAAATTTGTGACAGTTTAGTTGTGCGGAATAGATAACTTTTCCTTCTTGCTCTTGTGAATCGATACCTTACTTCCACATTGAGAGGTGCTACGGTGATCCCCTACTCTTGGGGGTAATCACACCTCCTGCTGCCGTGGCCGCACGGGTAGCAGCCGCAACGGGGTGGCGTTCCCTATCCTTGCGTGCTAGCGCGCGGCGGCGATGGCGGAGGGCACAGTGTGGCCTGTGCCGCCCCACCACTGGTGGCGGCCTTCCGCGTTATGGCGGCCCGGCCGTCTCGGGCCGTCGAAGAACGCGAGCGCCTCTGTCTGCTCGCGCTCGAACCGCCGTAGCCACGCCGCCTAGTTGTTGTCGTCGTACTCTGGGAGGGTGCGCTCGTGCGGGGTCAGCCAGGAGCGGCGCCGCGCGATGTCGCGCCGGATCTGGTCCGGCGTCTCCGGCAGCGCCGGCACAGGGAGGCCGCCGTGGGGGGACGTGCGCCACCCTGAGGGCAGACGCGCGTCCGGTGGCACCAGCAGGCCGTAGCGGTACAGGTCCCACGCCTCTTCGGTGGAGACCGTGCGCCCGCTGCGCCTGCTGCTGCTACTGCCCGACTCCCAGTTGTTCGCCATGGACGCAGTGGGAGACTGGGCGACGGAGGATGTGGGAGAGGGAGAGAACAGAGGGCGGTGTGGGAGAGAGGGCGCCGTGGGAGGGGCGATTTAAGGGCGGCAGAGGAGGGGGCGGTGCACGAGCATCCGCGTCGGCGTAAATGCGTTGCGTGGAAACGCCGCGACGCCGGCGCGTGGACTGCCGCACACGCTGTCGCCGGCGTTAATGCGACGCGTGTCGGCAGGCCTGCCGCCGCCGTCTCGTCGCCTCCCGTCTAGTCGCATCGCCTGGTCGTCCAGTCCCATCGTCTGGGAGACTGCCCGGCGACTGACCGCCATTAACGCGGCGGAACGGCCTCCTGCGCGCCTTCATTAACACGGGCGCGGCGCGTCGTGTATATGACGAGCGGACCAGCGCTCCGCGTCGTGTATATGACGAGCGGACCAGCGCTGTCAGGGTCATGACCGAGTCGATGTCCGGCACCCAGGAGGGCCTCCAAGTTTTGGAGGCCCTATTGGGGATGTCGGACACAAAATCGCTCGGGACGAGAATTTAGGAGGTGCCTTTGGTGGACATTTTTGATGTCCGGCCCCAAAAGGCCTTTGGAGTCCTTTAGAGGACTCGATGGAGATGCTCTGAGGGTTTTATACAAACAGTGACGGCCAGCAACGGACATCAACAGTGTGATGCAGGTGCAGCCCGGGTAGAAAAATACTAATCCTTCCACTGTACCATTTCAACGTGTCCGTCCTGCACGGCAGACAAGGAAAACTGGGGGCACAGGCTTCGTAAATCAATTTGTCCGCTCGGCTAGACTGCACGGACGAGTAGCATGGCGACATCTGGCAGTGACAGGGCTATACGCGCGAGCGGATCCTTCCCTAGGAGGCTAGGACACATTTCGGTGGGATTTCGTGGGTCATGGCGTGGTTTGAGCAAGAAATTTGACGTGAATTTACATGACACGTTTTGGTTTCAGTTTCCGCGGGAATTGGGTGGAATCGGGATGATCACACGTTTCGTTAGCCCAATAAGGTCCACCTCGGCTGAGATGACCCAGCTGCCTGTTTTTCCTTTATTCTTTTCCCAAGCCAGCAAAAAATAGCGAAAATTATATACACATGAGGGAAATGCTTATATATATGCGACTTTTTTGCCAAAAATCAAGGTAGGGCGGCCGCCCTACCTTGCCCTACTAGGAGCTCCGCCCCTGTAGCTGACCCACTTGCTTGCATCGAATCGAACTGGACTTGGCTTTTCGTGGCAAATTACGAAACGAAAAACCGGAAAACAGGACGTTTCCTGAGCAGCTGCAAAGAATGTCGAGCAGTTACATGTCATCGATGTGGGATTGGTTACACGTCGCTCCGTTCACTAGCAACCACTATAGAAGAGACCGAAATCGCAACCAGTGGCATTTGATACGTCATAGTAAGCACGGTACAACACGAGTTTCATATATATAGTTATATATTCGTCTCGTTACAGTTTGCAACAAGATTGTAACCATGGCAAGACGTCTAATATCCTATCTCCACGACACTGATCTTAATGTTTAGACCAAATAGTCCGGAAAGTGCTTTTCAAGCGCAGGTTTACAATCGACATTAGGGTTTCAAAATATCTGAAAAAAGTCCAAAATGTTGACCATGATGTATTCGACGACAATGTAATTTTTTAACCAAACATAGTTTGTATTCTGGCCTACGCAAAAATGAAAAATGACTTCTGTCAAATCTAGGTTTTTTTTCTGAATTTTGCACAACTCACATCTTAGATCCAAATATTGGTCATTTTTACACAAGCCAAATTACGAAATATCTTGCATTAATTTTTTGCACACCGGTAGAAATAATCTTTGTCTACATCTAGGATCAGTTTCACATTTATTTTGAAACTTAGAATTGTCCTTTAAAAAAATTAAAAATGGGCTCCATGGAGCACGTCCTCCGAATCACTGCAGTACGGGCGGACGTAGACAAAAGCTTCAGTGGAGGCAATTCTGGAACAAATTCGAGTATTTGTGAAACTTTATCCTTCAAATATGAACAAAGTATCCTAAAGTTTTAAGAACTGAGTGGGGGTTACTGCCCCATTCAGGCCTCAGCTGTACATGGGTCTGCACCTGCCGCACACTGATTAGTCCAATTTTATAGATACAACCCCGAAGGACCGCATAGTGTAGAAGGTGGGTAATACACTTTTAAGAAAAGCAAGCTAAATAACTGCAAGCCGGGAGAACTAGAGCAACTCTAAAAGATATCACATGAGAACCTGGCCAGAAATAACTGCTTTTTTCGTGTCCGGTGCGAAAAACATGGCAGATCAGATTCCCCATAAGTCCCCCTGCCGGAATTTTTTTGTGGGGATCAGGATACTTCCCCTGGGTACCCCATCTATTTCGTTTTGGAGAGGATTTTTCCAGTGGCCTAGAAAGCCAAGCGACGGTTGGCGAGAGGGAAGTTTCATCCCAACCGTCACCGACCGACGCTGTAATCGTCGGAATCCGGCCAACTTCCACCGCGGAGTCTCGATTCACCACACCTACTCGATTTTTCGGTCGAATTTTGACTAAATTATGCAGGAAAAAAGGACAGAGCGCCACCGCAGCAGCCATGTGAGCAGGCGAGGGGAGGGGCATAAAGTACATGGGTGTGAGAAGAGACGGGAGGAAGAAAAAGAGAAAAGAAGAAAAAGAAAAACTGCTCACTTGTGTCCACTGATTTTTAGGGGCCTTTTCCGGTATCTGATTTGCGAGAGCATAATTTAGTACCGTAAACGGAAAGTTTCCGGTTCAAATGGATACCAATTTTCCGGTATGAGATTATCCGGTATCTGCAAGAGTTGCTCTTAGTAACAAACACCCTAATGCCCTTGAAACTAATAGAAATATGATCCTGAATGTTGCGCCAAAGGTTACTGGTTACATGGGAAGGCGACCCGGTGAAATGTAGGTAGCCTACAAGTGTGATTTTGTTAATTAATGACAACTACATGATTCGGTCTCACTTGAACCTACACTTTATGTTCATATTCTTAAAGCTAAACAAATTTTTTTTTTGAGAATTTGTTTAGTTCACCTTTTACTGCTACTGGACCTGTTGTTTTTGCCTCTGTTAAATAATTTATATATTGTCTTCCTGCTACACACATTGAATTTTAGGATGAATTATCTATTAAAAATTATGGGTTGTGATACTTATGAGGGATTTGAGAAGATGACATTTTCTGTTTTCTTAGCCGACGTAAGACCTTCATCCGACAACAAAAAGCTTTCCCTTGGAACTGGTCAAACCTCTTCTGGGTATGAAGCATCCTCGAATTGGCCCAGGAGATCAAATTGATTATAGAAACATGAGTTGATGATCCAATATTTTATTCCACGAAGGAGGTATCCTGATTTTTTTTTTGATTTAGCATATATCCTTCAAGATTTATTTTAGGGTAGGGGAGGGCGGGTGCCCCCCGCCCACACCCCCCTCCCCCTCCCCTCGAAGCTTATGTGAACTCGATCTGTCAAACCATTGATTTGAAGTTCATGTAAAAAATGTAAGCGACATATAATTGTGTGCTAGGTTGCACAAGGACGCCCTCCACGGCAGCCTCCAGCGGACGCGCGTGCTTTTTCGGCCAAACAACAGGCCGACGAGTGCAGTATCTGTCTAGTCATTGCACTGGATGATGTTTTTTTTGGAGTAAAATACATGGTTAATACACGAACTTGTCGGCGGGGTTCACTTGGGTTACAGATTTACCATACTTCGCGAATATTGTATTACGTTCACCAAATACGCATCTCGGTTTACGGTTACTCATCGCCGGTAGAACGATGTATTTGATGAGGTGACAATGTGTTAACGAGTCTCTATGGTGTGCTTGTTTTTCCCTCAAACAAGGACCAGCATCATGAAATTGTTAGCATGGCCACTCAAACCAATTATTTGAACTTTCTTTCTATTTACTACATAAATCATACTAGGCTATATTGGAATGAATTTTAACCAGATCTTACGACCAAATATTAAACATGCATATATCAAATTTTAGTTGCTTTTGAAAATTCAGTCAAAAATCAAAGAAAAAAGAAAATATCTACAAATCAATCGAGTAAATACATCACATATGGCGCTATTTTGCTCATTATATTTTTTGGTTAAAAACCATTTTCGGCACTCATAAACGGACTACCGTGTATGAAGATGCATGGCTTTTGATCGATCATAGTCATGGTCATATCCAAAAATGGCGAGATGTTGCATAATTTCATGTTGAGATACATTTTAAAAAGCGGGAACATATGTGTGGTCTTACATCGACTTATACATTCAGGTGGTTTCCTCATCTCGTGGGTATCGTCAAGAATTTCATAGCTTTTTTTGTTTGAATCAAGAGTTCTGTGTAATACTCCCTGATAAATAAATAAATAAATAAATAAATGTAAAAGGGTATGCAAACATGCCGTGGGAGTACGCACAGTACATCTGTTTAGCGAGAAACCCAATTTCCTTGGTAAAAAAAGAAGCGACACAGAATGCCTTTGGGATCACCATGCAGCATTTGACAAGATCTGACTGAATCCGGGATCAGATACGTCGCTAGCCGAAGGAACATCGAGTGCCTTGTACCGTACCGTCGCTCCACGCCGACACACCGAAGTTTCCTCTCCGACGTGCGTCTGGCTCACGCTTCATCCATCCACAGTTTCCCGCCGGATCCCGACTGTTCCCCCTCCGGTCGACGTGCATGCTCCTTGGACACGGAACAGTCGGGCATAAATTTATTCGCCGGGAAGAGCGAGCGAGCGAGACGGGGCGTCAGGCGCGCCGGCGACGGCGACATGCGTACAGCGACGGCGATTGCCATCGATCTGCCGTGCCGGTGGGCGGTAGCCTGTCGTGCGCGTGGGCGTCGCTCCTGCCCGGCACGTGGCGGACAGGAGAGGAGAGCGCACATGATTTTTGCTCAATGGGAGGAAAAACGAAGTTCAAACATAAGACAAGACGATAATTAACTACATTTTGACTATCATACACTTGTCACTAAGCCAATTTGTCCGCCTATGGCATCATACGAAATGAGTTGAAAATTGTGTGCACCATTTATTTGCAGAGGCAAAGAACTTAATCGAGTTAGAAATAGAGTTAGAAAGGTGGCTATACCTTGATCAGAGTTTAAATCTCAGATTTGACATTATATTTCTTATTTAGGTAGAATAATACTTTTTTTGAACGGAAAGCGGTGGGAAAAACTCCACAACGTGTTTTTTAATAATAAGATCCCAAAATCATGCCCATGAGGATTTGAACTTGGTGGTTGGGTGTGCATCCACTGCACTAGCCAAGTGAGGTAGACTCACTTATGTGTGAAATAATTTTTAGTGGCAGGCGACATTCCCCGTCGAGAGCGAATCGCTCGTGATGATTTCGTCAATCTCAAAACCTAATCCGCCAGTTTAGTCTTCAGAAGTGTGAGTATGCGCGTGTATGTAAACGTCTGCATTGGACTGTTTTACGAAAAATACATTGTTTACAGAGTGAAAAAATATCCTTTTAAAGATGGAAGCAATCTTTTAATTTGTAGAGTTTTAAAAAAATCTATTTTTTTCTTGCGAAACACAGTACATCGCAGAAGCTCACATACACGCGCACACACTCACCCCTAAGAACGCACGCGCACACACACCCTATTCCTATTAGCAGCTCTGATGGACTGAACGGTGGGTCGAGTCTTGAGATTGAATAAGTCACCAGAGACGTCTCGCTGTCGACGGGAACGTCGGTTCCCACGCTTTAAATGAGAAACACCAACTTCAAGGTTTAAATTCTGGTGAGCTAGCGTACAACTTAGGCATGCGCTTCAGTGGTTTTACGGTTTTAGGGAGTGGCTTGGCTTGGCTAGACCCGTGCAAGCGCAGCAAATAGACGAGGCAGCAGCACACAACCAACGAACCAAATGTGCACAACTACTGCTCGCGCTAGTAAGTGAGTAGGCGTCGCTCGCCGGCCATCACATGCGAAGATGCTAAGCTATAGTAGAGTTGTAAATTGCGAGGTGTATAATTGTCCAACAACTGCGGATCTTCTCTTTTTCGATTAATTGTATACTATAATAAAGTCTACGATGCGGTTTTGGAGATCGTTCGTTCGGACATTACCTTCACGATCGACTGGGACACATCGCATGGCCTTATGTGCTGCTAGCTACCGCCGACAATAATATTGGTCGGAAAATTTAGTTGTGATACTTTTATAAATTGGCAAGTGGCAACAATAAGCAATACTGGTTCAGTGCTACTGTGTTTCCTAAAGACAGTTCAATTTCAATAAGCAATAACAGTTCTGCGCAACTATATACCCAGAAATCCATGCATGATCCTTACTACCTTTTAATGGACTGAAAAGTTCTGCCAGTAAGGAATTAGACCGGCTCATTGCCTACTTTAGAGCAGCTCATTACTGAGATCAAGGGGAAAATAGAGAGAATTGACAGAAGGCGATACTTCTCTTGGGTCTGGGCATGAATACGTCAAACTCTTGTACTGTCAGTACTAGAAGATCTGTTCAACGTACGGTACTCATGAAAAGATCAATGGGGAAGAAAAACGTAGCTCTAGAAATTGTGGAATCTGCAAGCACCAGGTGAAGAATCACCAATAAACCAAAGTCAGTTCAACATAGCGCACTGCAGTCAAAGTCAAGTCTACTGATGACTTGACTTTTTTTCGAAACAAGGGCAAAAGATACGTAGATGACAGGGCAAAGCAGAGGCGATTTGCATATCCTGCCGGCAACTATTTGACCTGACTCATCATCTAACTGAAATCCCTCTTTTGTAGTCTTGAGAAGTTACAGGTAAAGAACTATCAGACGGCAGGCGAGGTTTACATGAATCAAGATGTTCAAACGACCCCGCAAAAGAAAAAACAAACAAACGGAAGAGCCGGTATGACAGCTACACTGGAAAGTGGAAACTATCAGACGGGTGGCTCTTGTCTATTTGATGTCCAGCAACCCTGGAAACAAAAGCGCCTCAAAACTAAATCTAGTACTACTAGCAATCTCATGACAGGAGCACCACTGGACTATTATATGAATCAATCAGCCAGGATGGTTACCATTTCTCTTTTATTAGGCCAGGATGGTTAATCCGTTAGTGTACATAGTACTAGCAGATAGTAAGCTACTCAGTAGCAGTAGCAGAATAGCAGCCAATGAATGGTCTAGAAACTAAAATAAGAGCAAAAGGAAAAGAGGCAAAATGGTCTGAAATTCTTGGAAGTCTGCACAAAGATTATTAACTACTTGTGCTTAGTAGTATGCGCATAGATTGTGAAAGATCAACATATGCATCCTGCTAAAACTACAAGAAACAATCACTTGGCTAGAAGTGTGCAAGGTGTTCCTAATCGCAAAAGTCATATATAAAAAAACACTACTACTCATACTAATAGCTACGAGTTATATACATCACGGCAACTGATCTGTCAACTAAGATTTGACAACACAAGTCGAGAATAACCGACGGCTGACTCTGTGTTTGTCAAAGTAAACTGCATTCAAATAAGGAAGCGCCACCACATACTACAAGCACATCGCATGTGAACTTCATCGCGACCATGAAACCGCATCAATCTCATCCCTTGCAGCCTTGTATAGCTCCAGCCTCTGAAAGCATTGCTGCCTGCGCTCCATAAGAGTAGGATCCTCATCAAGGAGTAGTGCGAGCTGCGTAGCCTACACAAGAAATTGATCGCTAAATAGAATAAAAGGAGCAGGAATGAACATGGTTAGATAACAAAAGAGGACACTTACATCTTTGCTGCCCACTTGAGTATAGAAATAGTTCAGCAAGGACCTCTTGGCTTCCCGGACTTGACAGTGAACAACAGACTTGGGGATAGTATTCTTCAGTGTATCAGATACCATGCCAATATACGAGGATACATTAGATGCAATCCTCCTGAAGTGTGCGTCAGTGTACCGGTCAGCAGAAGGAGAGGGAGGGTTTTCAGTTCCAGCCCTGTCCACTTCCTGTGGAAGCTTGCGGAAGAACTCCACTGTCAAATACGTCGACTCCATATCAACCAATCGCACAGTAGTTTTCCGACCATCTTCACGGAATCTCTCCAGGGAATGGTAGCATGCAGCAGCAAGCTCCCTTTGAAGAGTGGGAAATCTTCTCAATTCCTGGTGATACAATATCATCCAAGCAATCACATATCTTGAGAAAGACAAGTATAAGTATAGATATGGAGACTTAGGGCCAAATAACCAACCTCAGTCTCCCCAATTGATTTCCTTACCAGCTCTTTCAAAACATTATGCACCTGCAGTGGCAGTAAAAGTGACTTAGAGGAAGAAATATAGCTAACCAGGCAACCACAGGAGCATTCGTTTTTAGGTCACAGTAAGAGAATTCGTACAGCATCTACAGAAGCTTCAGCTGGCCCTCTAAAATAATTGAGACCAGACTCGATCAGTCGACGGTACCCTTGCTCAGGAGCAATTAAATGAGGCTGATAACCATCGGCCTCTGACACAACTCGTTTAACATTTTGCAAAGAGAGGTAGCGGTCAAATGGAAGCTTCCGCAGAGCAGCAGGGAGTTGGTTATCGAAGACCCCGTAAATTCGATCACCACCAGGTCGTCTGCATATTTTTACATCTACGTTACACATCACAAAAAGACAAGTGCTAGTGAACCGTTAGGAAAATAAAGACATGAAATAGTAAAAATGGAATTTACCCTCCATCAAGATGTTCTTTAAATATTTTGTCAAATGCACGGCAAAGCTCCAAAACTTGGTATAACTGAGCCTGCACAAGTACATACATGATGTTAAATTTGTCTGTTTGAATCCAATGCAATTTAGCGCAAAATTCCAGTTGATTACCCCAGCATCAGATCCAATAGGTCTACCAAGGTGATTCATCTCAGATTCAAGCTCATCAACGGTTTTGTTTATCAAGGATGTGATGCTTGGAATGCGTGCCCTGATCACTGCCTCGAGTTCCTGGGAGATAGAAATATGATTGCCTGATGAGGCCATTAAGTTGCCAAGACAATAAATGAAAACACTAGGAGGACTTCTTGAACCTGTGAAAGAAGTTTAGCAAGATATTCTGAACCCATCCTGCTGGCTAAATGAGCATATTCAGGACTAGACTCGAAGAACTCTTGTTCTTTTCTTCTAGCAAGAATCATGTCAACATTCTTGTTGATATCTGCTTGTGAGCGGTTAACGATTCCAACCCATGGGTGCTGTAGCCTGTAAGCTCTTCCTTCAAGAACCTTATTAGTGAGAAAAACGAGTGTTGAGAATTAAAAGGTCCATAATAAGGCCAAAACGCACAAGGAAAGAGTAAACAGGAACATACATCAAGTGCATCAGTTCCCTTGTCCATTAAATCAAGCTTAGTCAACACACCAAAGGTTCTTTCACCTAAGAGAATTAAAAATTACCACTCAGCAAGATATATGCTAGTGCATTGAGCTAATATAGTTGTGTCATTGCAGGGAATATATCATAATGAAATGTGAACAAGCCTCAATAAAATATGAGAAACGAGAACCTAAGGCATTGGAGTAAATTTATATTCTTCATAGCTCAGTAATCAAATATAGAACCCCATAATCTGTAGTTTCTACAAACTGTATGTTGAATTATGCATGAGGTTTCTCCCAACAGATATTTGTGTTCTCCGCAAATAGCCTCAGCAAAGATGGAGGCAAATGGCGTCAGCAAAGATTGTAATAGGCAAAGGCGGACAATAGTGAGAGAAAAACTGGGCTGTGGCCTGCCCAACCTAGGAGCTAAAAACAAAATTATTCCTATAATACTATGTGTAAAGTCAGTAGCCTAGCCAGCCACGTAAGAGGTAGTTCATACGTTCCCAATTCAGTTCATTCCTTCATTGTTCTTGTCAGCGGTGCATCCATGGCGCTAGTTTAGGGCAGCAGACGTGAGCCGGCGACTGAGCCACGGAGGTCCAGCCGTCCAGCAGCAGCAAGTAGCAGTGGCAAGCCGCAAGGGTGCCCAAGATGCCTAGTTGCCTACTGAAGTTAAATGGTTCTGAATTTAAAATTTGTTGTGCTCTGCTTTTGCTTGCACCGCCCAATAATTTTTTTGTAGCTCCGTCACTGATGTACAGCAAATAGTACATACATAATTATTGAACATCATCCTGAAGCGTGGTATCATCACTAATATAAATATTAGTATGTGACAGCAAAATAAGTGCAGAACTTTGGATCTTACCAGTTGGATCAACATCTCGAGCTAGCTTAATGGCATCAGATGTTGCTATATCTTGATTAGCAGGAGATATAGCAAGAATAATACAGTTTGGCTACAAAAAGAGGATATGAATGTGTCACTCCATAGGTAAACATAACAAGCACATCTTGTATGGCATGTGCACCAAATTGAAGCAATGTCAATACCTTGTCGACATATAGGTGCACCATATTTTCAATATCCTGGGCAATGCTTTCAGGCTGTCCATCTGAAAAAAGATGGTAACATGATGAATTCCTGGTGATCATCGCGTAAATGAGAGAATGTAAAAGAGACAGTTGCATACCTATAGCAACCTTAGTTAGACCCGGCAGATCAATCAATGTTAAGTTGACAACTGCACAAATCCATTGAATACAATAAATGATTTATCAAGAAGACTCAAAAGCATGGCCTCTTTGGAAAAAACAATAAAGGCATCAATAAGATGCAGGATTTGCATGAATGCCACTGCCTAAATCAAAGTCTTTATGTTTTTACGAAAAGGTAAAAAAGCTATATATAAAAACTACCATGAAAACAAAATTAAATCAACGATACATGGCTACTGTTCTCAAGGAGAGAAGTTACAGTTATTCAGATAGATGGACCACTGGAAGTTTATGTTTAGTAAAAATCAGCAGCAACATTATCCTTCAATGTAATAAACAAGCACCACTAAGCCAAAACCAGGGTATACCAGTATATTACCATTTGGTGAGTATATGCTGAGATGAATAGGAACTGCAGATATTTGTTTTGTTCTCCCTATCAACCTATCAGTTTCATCTTCAATTTCCTTCCGCACATGAGCTGCAGATAGCAAAAGTCAACAGCAAGTACACTATAAGTGTCGAATCAACTTTGAGTAGCTTCCCAGTAGTGAAAATTCAGAAACTATTCAAACTTTATTACAGGTGGTAGTCATTTTTTCAAGAACATTTATGTTTATGATGTTTTTAGATACTTGTCCGGCATTGGTCAAACAAAATCACCCTACAGCTCTAGACAGGTGCTAATAATCCTAGGCACAATGTAGTCTGAGTTACCTTCATAGTGATCATAGAGTGAAGAGTCACCATAGAACATTATCCAACAAGTAATAAGAGTAGAAGATGATAATCGTATTAATAAGCAACAGAATCACACATTTTCTATATAACACTCGCCCAGCCTGAATGTCACACGTGTAGCTGTTCGGAGCCTGTAACTGAACAGTACAGGTTCTGCTCCGGTACAAAATACAACTAACATTGCACCGCACCTCCTAATAGCACGGATAATCCTAGTTAACATTGGGAAAAAGGCATTGTTTTACTAGCTAGCTACTACTGCTACTACTGAATCAAGCATAACTCCAGAATAACCCCTAACAATATATGACTGAAAGCGTATGCGCACAGGGAGAGCTCACCGAAATTAGTGAACCGCTGATCGGGCATATGCAGGAACTGGGCGTAATCCTGCTTCCCATCCTCCGTCTTGTGCAGCTGCAGAACCAGTGGTCTCCTCGTCACGATCCCTTCGAATCAAAACGCACAAACCCAAAATTAACCACGAACACCACGGCACGAATATCCGATAGCTCCGGGTAAGACGGAACGTTCACGGCCATACCAGAGCCACGAGGAAGGAAGTCTCGCCCCACGATGCTCTCCAGCACGGACGACTTCCCCGAACTCTGCACGTACGAACGCAACCGCGCGCGGAAACATCAAACCAAGCGCGTCTCATCAGTAAGTAAGGCGCGAAACGAAAACCCTAGGTGGGGAGAGCAGAGGCCGGGCGATCGGCGGGAGGAGGCGGACCTGGCCTCCGACGACGACGACGGAAGGGAGCGCCTCCCAGAGGGTGGGGAGGGCGGAGGCGGCGCCGTCCCCGCCGTGGTCGCCGAGCACCGTGCAGGCGCGCTGGATGCGGTTCACGAGCACGATCACGTTCTCCATGGGCTTCATGGCCGCGGCCCCGGGAGGAGAAAGCGGGGTGCGGTGGAAGGTTCTAGAAGGAAGGCGCGCGAGAGAGAAGGAGACGGAGAGGGCGGCGTTCTGCTTTGCCGTGCGTGAGCCGTGAGGTGTGGACGAAGGAAGCAGAGACGCGTCGCTGTCGTGGAAACTGGATTGGACTGGGAGCGTTTTATCCGTGAACTGCCGGTTTTACCCCTGAGAGCTTCAAAGTCGAGAGATATATTCCAATTCCCATGACGACAAGTCGACGGCGGAGCTGCTTTGGTCACCGAAAATTAAAGTTTGAGTTTGTTGAACTTATATTCAAAAGTTTGTATGATTTCATTGTCCATAGGTCTCTTATTAGGAAGCAATAACGTAATTTTTATCTTCTGTCTGGTCCCTGCCGATGCAATACCAGACCAAGCCTTCCGTTGGGAAATCGAATACGTCTCTTTTTTCCTTCCTTTGGAAATCGAAATGTGTCTCTATTACATTCGCAGGGCAAGAATAAATAATGCATGTATAATCTCACATGCAACCGTGTAACAATATTCTCACCTTTGTGTTAGCTGAACTCTCTCATAGGAGTACTTGGCGGCGAAGGCACAAGGGTAGTCTGGGAATAGGACAGTGGTCAAAGGAGGGGGCCATGGTAGATGACGGACAGGTGGACCGGAAAAGTTTGTCGCCCGGATTTCAAACCTTTGTTTTTTTTAACAAACTCTCATGTTTTTTTTTTTGAAGGGCACATACCTGGATATATTACTCACAGCTCAAAATACATACGGAATACATCCAGATACGGGGTAGCTGTCCCCAAAATACAAAAAGGACCCTAACTAAAATGAAAATTGCAACTAGGTCCACTAATGCATCTCTGCAAGGAGCAATCCGCCACTGCTTGCCTCTCCGGCGACATGCCACCGGAGAAGAAGAAGATGCGCAGTAACTGAGTCGCCGGCATGGATCTATAGAGGAGTAAACCTCGTTGATGTCGCCGCAATATCCACCCAACGCGGACGCTGGGATCTTGCAGACGGCGATAAGACGCATCGGCGGGAGCAACGCTCCGATCCAACACCGGCCATCGGGTCGCCGGCCGCAGCACGCAAACCCGCATAAGCACAGCTCCAGGAACAGCAAAAAGGCAGAAATCTGCCGCCACAGGCCCAACCACCTCTTCATCTCTCTTCTTCCACCTCTGTAACAAGAGAAGAGACCAAGAAGCAGCAAAAATCCGAGATAAGTTACCGAAAAGATCGCCGAGCTGACGATGCAGATCATGTCCTCCTTCCTCAGGAGCTTGACGAACAACTTCATCACCTCCGCTATACGCCAGGAGCGCCTCGGAAGCTCCGGCGCCACGATTCCGCGGCATCGCCAGATCCAGAACGAACTCCATGAGCGCTTCTCCATCTCTTCCCCGCGCCTCCACGGCCGGCCGGAGAGATAGTCAGAGCATCACTTCGCTGGATCAAGAACTGGCCAGCAAGATGCTTATTGAAGAAGACCACCGCAGATCCGGCACCTCCACCCATCCTCCACCACGAAGGCTTGACGGAGGAGCAAACCGCGGTATGCTCAGCGCCGCGCCATGACGCCAAGATAGCAGGTCCTCGGAGGAAGAAAACAGACGGCATACGTCAAAACTACACAAGCAACAAACCTAAATCTACAGCTAAAACTACCTAAATACTACTCCGGCACCTCTCCAGAACCAACTCCGGCCAGCTATTCCGGCGGAGCGGCCAGATCGGCCCGGTCTTCAGAAGTCGACCCTCAAGGTACTGTAGACGAGAGAGAGCGGTGGAAAGGGGATGGTCGGGTGAGGAGAGGAGGGATGGCGGAGTGGGGGACGGGGTGAGTAGTTAGTCCCAGAAGATGATACAAACTCTCATGTTTAGTATAGAAGATGATGGGCCTTCGACGTGCACCTCAATAAGGTTCGGCCTAAGACGCAAAGATGGTCGTGTTCGAAGCAAGCAAAAAGTAAACTGATTTGGAGACAATTCACGCTGAACTCTAAAACCGGGTAATTTGTACCCTGAACTTTGCAATACCGGAGAAATCAAACCCTAAGGTGGGTTTTACTCGATTTGTGGCGTTTTTGGGCAAATTTTGACGGTTTAACTCGTTGACGTGGTGGCTGATGTGGCAAAATTTGGTTTTTTTTCAGTTCTTGGACTGTCGATGCCGCGGAATCAGGGGCGCCAAGCCAGACCGCCTCCCGAACGCTTGAGCAAACGGAGCACTCCGGAGAAGAAGCCCGAGACATGTCCAGCGCCGGATCACCCCCTCCACCTGGAACGAGCCCGGTATTGGGTTGCGTGTACGGTAAATTAAAAAATTCACGTATTGCTACACAACACCTCTCAAGATCTAATATCGAGATACATGCGAATACGAAAATCCGTAGATCTAGTTTAGTATACGTTACCAACACCGTAGTTGCGGAAGAAGTGTTGATGACGTAGTCGATATAACCGTTCGCGGCTCTCTCAACCAAGCCTGGTAGAGAGATTCTGACGTCTTCTTTTCCTTTGCTCCACCACCTTGATTCAACGGGGTGAGGGTCAACCATCGTGAACGACAGATCACCCCTCTGAGAGCTTGCACACGTACGCCAGGAAAGGTTCAGTAGGGCTTCGTCGTCCAAGATTGAAGCATCGCTGGTGTATATGAAGGTGGAGATCTCAACACATGAGAAGGAGAGAGATTAGATCTAGTCTAATCGGATAGGTTGCCTCTAATTAGAGGTTCCTCTAATCCAACTAGAAGAGATCTAAACTTGAGAGCTGACGCGAGATATGTCTCTTGTCTATTTCGTGTGTCTAGATTGTGAAACTTATGTCTCCACAACTAGGGGGTGGGGTTTATAAAGGAGGCCAAAGGGTAGGGAGACTTGGACAAGGGGAAACCTTTCCTAGTCCAACTCAACTTGGACAAGGGGAAAGTTTCCGCTTGCCCGATTCGGCCAATGAGGAGGAGTTGAAGTAGGACTCCAACTTCTCCCCTCTCCCTTCCCTTGTACCGGCCGGCGGGGCCCACCTAGGCCGCACCGACCTAGGCAGGTGGGGGCCACCAAGGCCGGCCGCCTTATGCCGTCGCGCGGTTGGGCCTGCCCTGGCCAGCACCGACCCGATGGGTGAGGCCCGCCTGGTCGCACCGCCTCCCCCGCCGTGGGCCGCAAGCGGCCCACTAGGGTTCGGTCGGGGGAGTTTCCTCATTGGCGCCTCGGCCCACCACCACTTGGTGGTGTGGCCTTTTAATATTTTCCCGTAATTATTTATCAATTAAATAAATCAATATTTAATTAAATAATACTTTGTCTAATTAATTCTTATTTGAATATTTTCTTTTACAGAATATTTCACTGAATTAATTTCCTATCATATGAAACACCTTTCATATGATCCGAGACACACAGTGTCTACTGACAAAATACTCCGGACAAATATTTCCTCTTATATAAACCCTCAGAATAAATCCGACTGTGATAGTAACTTCTATCACAAACTTTCTCTCCTCATAAGGTATATCTATCACGCAAACACTATGCCGGTGATACTCTCTCCATGTTCTAGACCAACCAAATACACAAGTAACCAATCCTAGTTTAAGTGTGTCCACCCTATAGGTTCGATAACGGGTAGCTATAATTGGTTGGGTATCAACCAATCACCGGCCAGTGACAGATCGCGGGACGATCTGTGTAACTGCTATCGTTATGTGAAAGACACTTCTGTTGAACCTGATGGTTATTCAATATATCAATCCCTGATGCATGTAAAATGCATACATGAACTTTGCACTATATTACTTATATTCCAATCATATTTGCATCATATAAGGGTTATATCAATGTTTTATCATGATTTTGGAAATATTTGATTGATTTCCTATTTTTATGGAATTAACAATGCGCAGGCAGAAAACCCTATTTTCTATATTTTGATGTTTCAGGGACCCAAACGACGTCCAAATGACCTGATATTTTACGAGCATCATTTTTTGGAAGAAAGAAGACTTGGGAGCGAAGGAAGCGAACAAGCGGAGGCCCGTGGGCCAAAAGAGGGTGGCCCACGTGGCCAGATTCCCTGGCCGCGTGGGACCCACTAAATTGGCCCTCGAGGCTACGCTGTCGTCAATCTTTCCTCCACCGACTCCGTCTTGACCTAAAACCGACTATAAAAATAGTCTCTGAGGCCCTTCGGAAAGGAGTGCCGCCGAAACACAGAAACACCGAAACAAAGACCTGGAGCTACAGATTGGAGGGGGAAAACTCCGGCGGGGCGCTACCGGCGTGGTCTCCATCTTCTCCAACACTTCTCCACCGTCTCCATGATGAAGAGGGAGTAGTCCACCCTGGACTATGGGTTTGTGGAAGTAACTTATGTATCTCTCCTCTCTTGAGCTTCACTAATTAGTATCGTATGAGCTGCTGAACATGATTACGGTCATCTATGTAATACCTATGTGGCGGATCTTTTTATGAGTTAATATATGTTTGAGATTGCAATAGTTTTTTTCAGTTATGAAAGTAGATGCATATTATGTACCCCGTTCTTGTACTTTTTTTGATCAAGCATGTTTATGAGAGCGTGTGAGGGGTGATGTGTGCATTAGTTGGAGTAACGGGGGTGGTGAGTGCGGTAAGCTGACCACTGTAATATCGATCCACTTGGGTGTTTTACCTTACTTTGTTACGTCACTAGGGATAAAGAAAAATACCATGCTACAAGGGTTGTGGGTGACCATGCCACTTCTCCATGACTAGATCTAGTATGCTCTTATTTTAACTTCATGTCATGAAACTTAAGCTATACTCTGATTATCTTAATTACTGAGGTGTTATGATTTAGTTCGCATCTTGGTGGAGTATAAGAGAGACTAATAAAAAAAGTCTCTATGTTAGGACGTGATGCCCATATAATTAGTAACTTGTCATAAACTTTTGTGTTGCAATCTCATATGTCAACTCTAGTGTTCCATTGTCTACCACTTTATTAAAGAGAGAGTGCATTTGTGAAACCATGAACCCCGGTCCATTTTTAATCATAAGAAACACCTTTCCAACACTTTTATCCACTTTTCATTTTCTGCCATTTAAAAATCCGAAAATACAAAAACACTTTTACATCTTGCATTCATCATATAAAACCCAAAAATATCATTTATCATTGTTCCCATCATCATTGCATATTTATTTCTTGTTTCATTGCATATTATTTTCATATCATTCTCACACCTTGTGCTTGACAACCACTAGGTGAGGTTGAGGACCAAAAATTTACTTTGTTTTGTAGGTAACCAAGAGAAGGATAGAAGATAAATCTTTCACTACTGATTCCCCGAGAGTTCGATATTAAACCCTCGAGTCACCCCTCGTGGGGAAAACCGTCTTCCATTATACACACTCTGCACTTGGAGTCTCAACCTAACCCATTTACTTTTCACGCAGGTAACTACGTGAAGGGCCATCAAGACTGTTTTCTGGCGCCGTTGCCGGGGAATCATTGCTGTAAAGGTTTATCCAAGGATATCACAACAAAGTCAACTTCATCACCAACTTGTGCTAACACCTAAGCTTGGGGAGGTTGCACCTACGTGAGCATCATCTTATCCATCTTTACCTTCAAAGCAATTTATTTTGTTTTGTCATTGTCTTGCATATCATATTTGGTTTGCATATTTTATTTTCAGTTTTGCATAAAAAATTAAAAAACACATAAAAACTTGCATAATGGAAAAGAGAACCTTTTGGCCATTTAGTGTTAAGAACTTTCCTCAAGATATGAATATCCCTGTTGAGAAATTTGAAGTAGATCATAATATCACTAAAATGATTTATGAACACCGTTTTTATGGGAAACCAAAAGAAGATCCTATACTTCATCTTAAGAAGTTTAATGAAAGATGCAAAGTGTTAAATTTGAACCATGCCAATGTTAATATGATAAAGTTAAGCTTTTTCCCTACTCCCTAGCTGGAAAAGCCTTAGATTGGATATTAAGATGGCCACCTGGAAACTTTAGCACTTGGTTTAATTTAAAAGCTGCATTCATTGAAAGATTTTGTTCCACTGAAACAGTTTGTAATTTAGACAAATAGTTATCACCTTTAAACAAGAAGAGGATGAACCTTTGGTAAAAACATGGGAAAGGTTTAGAGGTATAGCTTTTGGAATGGAACATGGTCTTAGAGATTGGATGCTCATGCATATTTTTATAGAGGATTGTCTGAAACCTCTAGAGTCTTTTTGGATAATGAATGTGAGGGTTCTTTTATGAATACTACTGCTGCTAATACTCATATTCTACTTGATGGCTTGCTTTTGGAAGTGAGAATTAAAGAAAGTTTAGAAAAAGCCCAAGTACCTGAAGATGTTTTGATGACCGTTATGAAATATTTAATCTATAAATAGGGAAAAGAAAGTTGAGGAAGTTAAAATGCTTAGTGAAGTCAAGGAACCATTGCTTGACTTAGAGAATTGTAGCTTGCATGAATTAATATCTATCTTACAAAAATTTGCAAGTGATCCTTCTATCAATGTTAACCAAGCAGGTTTTGGTTCTTATATTGCTAATCATGTCTTAAAAGAAAAGATTGCTAGGTACAACCAAGAGCTATGATACCACCTAAGCTTGGGGATATATGGATTCCCAAAGTACTAGTAACCATTGGAAAAGAGACACACCATGCTATACTTGATCTAGGATCTAGTGTCTCTGTTTTATCTAAAGAACTATATGAAGTACTTGAATTAAAGAATCTTGAAAAATGCTCTATTGAACTTGCACTTGCTGATGATTCCATTAAACATGCTTTAGGAAAAGTAAGTGATGTTATGGTAGAGTTACATATGACATTTGTACCTGTTGATTTTCTAATCATGGATATGGGGAATAAAACCTCTAGTCCAATTATTCTTGGAAGACCTTTTCTTCGTACCACAGGTGCTATCATTGATTCAAAAGAAGGGAATGTGAAGTTTCAGTTTCCACACAAGAAGTGCATGGAACACTTCCCAAGGAAGAGGGCACATCAAATTCAAGCTCCCTCATGAGCTTCGTCCACAATAAACATCAAGTAAGAAGCCTAGCTATATGGCTATAAAGAAAGCGCTTTACGGGAGGCAACCCGGTTGTTTTATTTGTGATTTTCTTTGTGTCCTCTTGCTGTAACAAGAGACTTAGTTTTTAGTTTAGTTTCTGGAATTTTTAATAAAGTGCCAAGTTTTACCATTTTGGTTTGAAAAAGTTGCTTATAGCGTTCGGAGATTTTATTCCTGCACGAATCTGTGCACGGTATGATTTTTAATTCTTATTCTGTAACTCCGAATGAGCTCATATTTGAACTGTAGTTGAAACTTTTCATCCTCTGTATGCATGAATTTTTGAGAATTTTCTACAAAGTTAAGTAGGGTAGAAAAATACGTTTTGCTGCTGTTTTTCTGGACAGATTCTGTCCCATTTTGTTTGATGCATGCTTTGAACTTTTAACTTGAATCTTTTTGATCCAATTGAGTTTATGAGTAGGCATACAACATTATACACTTTCTGGACATTCATATGAATTTTTGTTTAAGGATTATATGCAGCAAGAAATCTATTTGTTTATCACTACTAATGCACCCCACAGAAAAGAAATGAGAGAAACGGTGTTTTGAAGTTTTTTCACAGGGATTAGAGGAGATGCACCAAGAGCTATCCAAGGATGGTGAAGACCATAAGCTTGGGGATGTGAAGACAACCCCACTGGACCAACACACTCTCGGTTTGCACACGTCTAACTTCTGTTTTTCGATCGAAACACTTTATCGCATAAACTTGGAGCGTCTTTTGTTTGTTTTGGTTTGATTTTTATTTGTGAGACCACCACACTATCATATATATGAAGAGCTACTGGAAATTTGGGTTGAATTAAGTTGGATGCTATTATAAGATTGGGAAAGGGATGTTTGAGTTGATTCAAAAAGATACATATAGTTGCATGATTCATGTGCTTGTTAATGAGTAATAATTTGCAAGTGTTTTATCAAGAGCTATCTTTTATTCATGTTTTGATGCTGAATGTTACTTTACTTTGTTTAACATGGATTGGTTAGTTCTATGGACACTCATGCATGCATTTAGATGGTCAACTTTCTCCCTCTTGCTAGCCCAAAAATTCCAACAAGTAAAAACTTGTTTCCAACACCTTCAACCAAAGTTTTTTCCAGTGAGTCCACCATATCTACCTATTAGCTTTATGCTATTCCGAGTATGTTTATCATGATATTTGTGTTATCTATACCTCTGAATGAAAATGCTTATGTTGTTGATTGTTATGGGAAAAGTTGGTTATAGATCTCTCACGAACTTGATGCACACTTTACTTTTATTGCATTAAATAAACATGACCCATTGTGATTAAAATTATGATGTTGTGGGCTTGAAAAATGTCTTGGTTGAGAGTTAGCTCATATGTGCTGTCACATGGCAAGATTTCAACAATGATGTTCATTTTATTTAGTTAATATCATGTACTTTTGTTTATGGACGCTTATCATGGGTGAAATAAATGTGGATACAAAGCAAGTTTAAACGAGTTTGTATAAATGGTTAGAGAGACGCTTGGGCCGCTAATCGAAGACATGTATCATTCATGGTGGAACTTTACTTACATACTATGGTGAACCGTCAATGATACACCTTACTATAAAAAGCTATCCCAATGGTAAATAAAAAGGGTGTTGAGATTGTCCATTTTGTTTGTTTGTCTTGTCATTTTTATATGGGCTAGTTCCATATCTTGGGAAAAGAGGTACCCCAGTAGACGCTGAAAGGACAGTGATGTCGCCTAGAGGGGGGGTGAATAGGCGGTTTAAAACTTTTCCGGTTTAGGCTTGATAATTGCGGAATAAAACTATGTGTTTAAATTAACAAGCCGACAACCTAAATAAACTAGGCTCACCTATGTGAACCAACAACTTATGCTAAGCAAGACAAACAAGAAGGTGATAGCAAAGGAATACTTCAAGCACGAAGGCTATCACAAAGTAAAGTGCGTAAGTA
This sequence comes from Poa pratensis, assembly GCA_947311845.1. Lineage (NCBI taxonomy): Eukaryota > Viridiplantae > Streptophyta > Magnoliopsida > Poales > Poaceae > Poa > Poa pratensis. The sequence goes on along the minus strand of CAMZMU010000035.1, from coordinate 77,609,259 downwards.
AATAGCTCGGGTATAGAAATAACCGAGGCACACGGAGACGAGGATGTATTCCCGAGTTCCTCCTTGTTAAGGGAGTACGTCTCGTTGGAGAGGTGTGAGGCACCACAAAGGTCGATCTCAATGCAACAAAGGCTCGCCCTATTCTCCGATGAACCGCACCACAAAGGCTTGGTTCACCTTCCACTATCAGAATCTTTTGTTGGATATATGCCCAAAAGGCAATGTATTTATACATATACAATGTATTTATACATATACATATATCTGATTCATATATTATTGATTTGTATTCTCTATGCTATAACTACGGTGATTTCTAAATGCGTGATTTAGGGAAAAGCTCACCCGCACGTGTAGAGAATATGAACACGTAAAATGTACCCTAGTTCTTTCACGGACTAATCTTGAATGCTAGATGACGCGGCTTTTCCTAGTCATGGACATTGAATAAGTCAGCATCAAGGATGGCATATTGTTGGATAATAATATGGCTGGGTCACCCAAGTGTTGGTATGCTACGAGATTCCGTTAAGTAGTCTTTTTGTCCTTAGCTTTATCACAGAAAGGTTGTTGTATAACATGTCCTTGTAACTATGAGGTTATTAGGGTCATGCATACTGGAAGAGTTACTTTGGTGCTGTCAACCGTCACGGCCGTAACAGGGTGATCATAAAGACAGTTACTGGGTGGCTTCAAGGTGTGTGTATCCTAATGTTCTGAGATAGGTAATTACTCCTCTAGGTTAAGAGAGATACGTCCGAGGCCCTCTCGCCGCCGCCAATGGATTGATATATGATAATCAACAGGTTCAACATAAGAGTTATTCGCATAACAATAGCAGCTACACAGGATCGTCCTTGGAACTGTCACTGGCCGGTGATTGGTTGATACCCAACCAATTATAGCTACCCGTTATCGAACCTGTAGGGTGGACACACTTAAACTAGGATTGGTTAGTTGTGTATTATGGTTGGTCTGGAACATGGAGAGAGTATCACCGGCATGGTGCATGCGTGATAGATATACCTTATCAAGAGAGAAAGTTTGTGATAGAAGTTACTATCATGGTTGGATTTATTCTGAGGGTTTATAAGAAAGGGAAATATTTATCCGGAGTATTTTGTCATATGAAAGGAGTTTCATATGATAGGAAATTAAATCAGTGAAATATTCTGTAAAAGGAAATATTCAAATAAGAATTAATTAGACAAATATTATTTAATTATATGTTAATTAAATATTGATTTATTTAATTGATAAATAATTACGGGAAAAATATTATGGCCACACCACCAAGTGGTGGTGGGCCGATGGCGCCGATGGGGGAAACCCCGGGCCGAACCCTAGTGGGCCGACGGCCCACGGCAGGGGCGAGGCGGAGGCAGTGGCGGCCGGCCAGGCGGGCCCCATCTGTCAGGTCGGTGCGGCTAGGGCGGCCCCACGTGGCGGCGGCGGCTGATGCGTGTAAAGCACACGTTCGTCAGGAGACCCCAAGAGTAAGGTTTGATGAGTGTAGCAGCAAGTCTTCCCTCAGTAAGAAACCAAGATTATCGATCCAGTAGGAGGTGAAGACACTTCTGAAGGTGTCAGGCGCCATAAAACTTGCTTGCGTCGAAGGGGAGGTCCTGGCGGTTGACTTGGAACCTGCACACAAGACAATCAAACTACTTTGCCCCAACGAATCGGTGAGGGTGTCAATCTCACCGGCTTGCTGAAAACAAAGGATTAAAAGTGTGGTGTGGAAAATGATGTTTAATTGCAGAGAATGAAAGAGAACAATGATTGCAGTAGGTTGTATTATCAGATGTAAAAGAATGGACCAGGGTCCACAGTTCACTAGTGGTGTCTCTCCATAAAGATAACTAACATGCTGGGTAAATACATTACAGCTGGGCAATTGACAATATTGAAAGTGCATAATAACAATGCATGTGAAGTAGTGTCTACTATGAGATTCATTTGGGCATTACGACAAAGTACACAGACCGCTATCCAGCATGCATCTGTGCCTAAATAGTCCACCTTCATGTTAACATCTGTACCCCTTCCAGTATTAAGTTGCAAGCAACAGACAATTGCATTAAGTAAAGTGCATAATGTAAACAACACATTTATCCTTAGACAAAGCATCATTAGGTTACCCCTAGTGGCAACAGCACATCCACAACCTTAGAACTTTCTCTCACTATCCCATATTAAATGGAGGCATGAACCCACAATCTAGCATAAATACTCCCTCTTGGAGTCACAAGCATCAACTTGGCCATAGTATCAACAAGCAACGGAGAGCATGCAAGATCATAAATAACATAGACATGATAATTCAATATTCAACTTGATATGGTATCAATATTCATCGGATCCCAGCAAACACAACATGTAGCATTACAATAAGATGATCTTGATCATGATAGGCAGCTCACAAGATCTAAACATGATGGCACAAGAGTAGAAGACAACCATCTAGCTACTGCTATGGACCCATAGTCCAAGGATGAATTACTCACACATCACTCCGGAGGCAGGCATGGCAATGTAGAGCCCTCCGGTGATGATTCCCCTCTCCGGCAGGCTGCCGGGAAGAGCTTCAGAACCCTCCCGAGTTAGGGTTGACGGCGGCGGCTCTGGAAAACATCAATTTATAGGCGAAGGGGCGGCGTCGGTGGAGGCCCGAGGGGCCCACACCACGTCACGCCGCGGCAGATAGTGGGACCATGCCGCCACGTGGTGTGGCTGCCTCCTCGGCCCCCTTCGTGTCTCCTTCGGACTCCGTGTACGTGACAGAAAAATAGGGACCTGGGCTTTTGTTTCGTCCAATTCTGAGAATATTTCTAGAACAACTTTTCTGAAACCAAAAACAGCAGAAAACAGGAACTGTCACTGTGGCATCTTGTTAATAGGTTAGTCCCAAAAAATGCATAAAAATTATATAAAGTGTATATAAAACATATAGCAATTGGCATAATATAAGCATGTAACATCAGAAATTATAGATACGTTGGAGACGTATCAGCGGCTGAGGCGGGGCGGCCTAGGGCGGGCCCCACCCGCCAGGTCGGTGCGGCGCGGTGGGCCCCACCCGTAATAGGTCGGTTCGGACCTAGGGGCGGGCCCCACCTGGCCGGCCGGTGCAAGGAGAGGGAGGGGGAGGGGAGGAGTTGGAGTACTCCCCTCCCGTGCCGAATTGGGCAAGGGGAACTTTCCCCTTGTCCAAGTTTGAGTTGGACAAGGAAAGGTTTTCCCCCTTGCCCAAGTCTCCCTACCCTTTGGCCTCCTTTATAAACCCCACCCCCTCTAGTTGGAGAGATATAAGTTTCTCAATTAGACACACCAAATAGACAAGAGAGAAATCTCGCGTCAGCTCTCAAGTTTAGATCTCTTCTAGTTGGATTAGAGGAACCTCTAATTAGAGACAACCTATCCGATTAGACTAGATCTAATCTCTCTCTCCTTCTCATGTGTTGAGATCTTCATCTTCATATACACCAGCGGGACTCCAAGCTTGGACGGCGAAGCCCTGCTGAACCTTTCCCGACGTACGTGTGCAAGCTCTCAGAGGGGACATCTGTCGTTCACGACAGTTGACGCTCACGCTGTTGAATCAAGGTGGTGAAGCAAAGGAGAAGAAGGCGTCGGAATCTCTCTACCAGGCTTGGTTGAGAGAGACCGCGATCGGCTACATCGACTATGTCATCAACACATTTTTCCGTAATCTACGGTGTTGGTAACGTATACTAAACTAGATCATCAGATCTTCGTATTCGCATGTATCCTTCGAGGCAGAATCCGGAGCCTTTCAACAACAATCCGGGGCACAACCCACAACGGGATTGGGGGCTCCCGAACGGCTTTACAAGTGACCACAAAGGTCTCAACCACCACATTCTAGGGTCCAAAGACCTAAGAGTAACAAGTTCACAAGCTTTCAACTTCCACGAATCCTCGTGGAGAGCACACCGATGCAGCAAAAGCAAAAGGCAAGAGCACAAGTGCTCAAATCCTTCACTCTCAAATTCCAATAAAGCAAAAAAATGCTTATGGGGGAATAAGAGAGGAAGAACAAAGAGAAGAACCACACAAGAACTCTAAGATCTAGATCCACTAGGTTCCCCTCACTTAGAGGAGAGATTGATTGGTGGAAATGTACACTACCAAAAATTCGGCCATCCGGGACGATTGCATAACGTGGTGATTGTGGTCCAAAACGTCGTGATGTGAGATCCTCGACGTTTCCCACGACGTTTCGAAAAAGTCAGGGACCACGTGTTATAAACAACTCTACGACGGTTGCGTGAAACGTGAAACGTCGAGAGCCATCCACGACGTTTGTTAATTCGTCCGCGCGTAGTTGGGCTTGTCGGCCCAGGCCCAACAAGCGACGACGTTTAATCTTTTTGTCGTACTGATTTTCCACGTGGCAGAACGGGTTCACACAGTCTCTGCTGATGTCACTCTTATTACCGCGTACGTCATCGTAAGCCTCTACGTGTTTTTTACGTCGTGTAGATGTACTGTTACTTTTCGCTATTATGACATCACTATCCGTTTTTGACGTCAGCATTTTATTTTCGACGTATTTTTTTCGCCGTAAGACCGTGCAATCGTACGCTAACATGTGGACCAATTAGAAGACCACACGTGGGTTTCTATCCGCGACGGTTTTGTTTTTTGCATTTTGACGTTTTTTTTTCGTCGTGCGGCTGAGCAATCACACTTTAACACATGGACTAACCATAAGCCTCCACGTGGGGCTAGTTACGACGGTTCAAAATCGTCACAGCATAATGACGTCATCTATACCACGATGATTGTTTTTCCGTCGTCGATGAATACAACGAGATAGCGACACGCACTCGTTGAGTAGTGCCACGTCGCGTTTATCCATGACGAATTGAGTTCGTCGATGTCAAAGTGGTGACGTCATGTACACACCCGGATTCGACGTTGATACGTGGACCATCCAAATTGCGACACATGGCATTGTCATGCGACGTTATAAATCGTCGCGGAAATTGGTTATGGCACCGCAAGACCGCTACGTTTATTTTTCGTGGCTATATTTCCCATACATATAGCGACACGTGGTCCAGTTATATGACGACATTTGCCACACTATATCTGTGACGTAATTAGCCTGTCAACGTTATGCTGCTACTTAATTAGTGCCCAATACGTTTTCACAGCAACGACACCTTATAACAGCCCTTTGATACAACACCAAATCAAATTGTCCAGAAAATATGCATAAATTAAGTATTCAGCAACACCACCACAGGCCACAGCCTTACAGTTTCATTTATCGCAATATTGTGCAACCAACTGCTCAAGTAGGGCAGCTCCCTGTTCTTGGGACTCCTTTAGCTGTTGTTGTTGCTGACGCATTTCTTGCATATCAACTAAAAACTTGAGTCTCACTTGCTCAGATTCTGCTTTGGCCAACTTCAGTTCAGCAATTGTGTTGCGCAGGTTGTCATTCCCTTGTTTCTGAGAATCAAGTTCTGCTTCAAGTTGATACTTTGAAAGACTTGGTTCCACACAGGTTTTCTTCAGCATGACACCTCCAGTATCAGTTGAAGGGCATGGAGACATCCTTTTCTTGCTTGCCTGTCAACAATGCCAAGAACATAGATGAAAAATAGCAGATGACAAGCATGTACAAAAATAGATGAAACATAGCAGATGACAATTTATTAAGCATGAGTGTAATGAATAAGCAGATGACAAGCATATACGAAATAGCAGATGCGAAGCGTGTGTAATTGATATACTCCTTTTGTCTTTGAATACAAGGCAACTATCGAGGCAACCGTATGTTCACGTTCCATGTGTATGTTCACTCGTTTGATTCTATATAATGCGACAAACAATAATCGAGGCTATGTTTCATCTAGACACATTCCATGTGTATGTTCACTCATTTGATTCTATATAATGCGACAAACAATAATCAAGATAAAACATAATGATGTTCTCCCTGTTCTATGCTTGATCAGTATTACTCCAGCCCAACTAACAATGAATATTAATTATTCCAGCCAAACTAAAAGCACGAACTGATAGAAAGGGCTAGTACAATTCACATATACAGGTGGTACCAATTTTAGGATAAATTGCGCAAGCCAGGACTTGAACTCAAGACCCTGGGCACTGATACCACATGTCATGTGTCATGCACTAGCCAACTATCCTAACAGTTCGAACCGATAGGAAGGGCTAGTACAATTCACATATACACTTCAACAACTTGATGATGTGGCATGCAATAAGTAAGGAGAGAGCAAAGTTGTACTACCTCAATCTTGGTTTATAGATGCAATACCAGTATCAGATTTTTCCAAGAATAAGCAACAATTGGCATTAACTAAAGAGTAGTTAATGTTGGGTTTTGGCCTTTCCCAAGAGTTCCCAAGAGCAATACGAAAAGCGATTGGGTATAAGGTGTAATGGTATTTATTTCTTCAGATTTTTTTGTACTGTAGATATAAAAACATTGGCGTAGCTGTCTGATACAGCGTTGGTTTATGACATGGGAATCTTTTTCCAAAATAAACTAACTACAAATTGTTGGAGAGATACCCTAAGAGGTTTTGACAGTCATAATTTACTTGCTAAAATGTATAATAGTATAGAACAGAAGAGTAGCACAAAATATATGGCAAAACAGTACTCAAGCAGTTCAACACAAAGATAAGTAAGCTGCAAACTCCAGCATGAAAGGATGTTCAGCTACCAGATAAGGGAATAACCTGCAGCACATTGTCCTCACTGGCTAGTGATTGGTCTGACATGTCTTCTTCACTGCCATCTGATTCCCCCTCAGGATCATACTCAGATGCACTTCTTGGTCTTTTCGGGGGTGAATACAGTCGGAGACGCAGCAATAGTCGCTAAAGACTTAAAACCCAGTTCTTGCATCCGTTCATTGTTTCTCATGATAGTTTTGAGCCGCTCTTCTTCAATGGGTACCAGTGGTGGTCCTAACATGAATAAAGAACTCAAAGTAAGCTACAAATAAAACACATACTAAGAAGAGAATACAAACATCAAAAAGTATGCTGCTCATCATGTAACAACAGTCCACTATGAGTTATGTAAATTAAGATCTAAAACTGATAGGATCACAAGCAAAGTGATCTTACACCTAATAGTATACAAAATGGAAATGAGACAAGTTTGAGATGTGAACACAAAGCACGATAATAAGCAAACATCACACAAACAATATGGACAGACTGATTGCATGAAACAATAGCAGGATAATTAGGAACCGTCAATAAAACGATTAAGAAGGCAAACAATAAAGACTGATTAATCGCATCAAACATGATCAGAATAATAAGTAAGCATCTATCAAACGATTTAACAGATCTAAGACTGATAGGATCACAAGTAAAGTGATCTTAAACCTAGCACGAGTAGTATACAATATGGAAATGAGCAAAGTTTGACCATATGAACACAAAAGCTCGAAAATTTAACAAGTTAGACAGTTTAATTGCATCGAACATAAGCTGGATAATAAAGAAGCATCAAGCATACAATTAAACAGGAAACTAAATAGAGAGAAATTGCCTGCGGATTTAGACCCTCCTGTCATACTGCGTTTCTCCTCTCCTTCAACCTTAACTCGCAGCATCGGCGAGGTTGGTGACGAGGTGGCAGACCGGCGGCTGGACGGCGAGGTGGCAGGCCTTGACGGCGAACTGGGCAACGATGTAGCAGATCTTGACGGCGTAGTTGCGGCGAGGTTGAGATGACATGGCAGATCTGGACGTATGGCGAGGTTGGTGAGGATGTGGCAGACCGGCGAGCTGGACGGCGAGCAAGCACGAGATGTGGCAGATTTGGACGGCGAAGTTGCGGCGAGGTTGGAGATGAGGTGGCAGATCTGGGCATCGATGTTGCGGCGAGGTTGGAGACGAGGTGGCAGGCCGGCGAGGTTGTAGACAGGGTGGCAGGCCGGCGAGGTGGCAGACCTGAGCGGCGAGCACGGCATCGAGGTGGCAGATCCGGACGATGGCGAGCTGGACGGCGAGGTGGCTGTCCTGGACGATCCTCGAACGGCGACGCGGGAGATCTGGAAGGCGAGCTATACGGCGAGGCGTAAGACCGGGTGGGCGAGCTGGACGGCGAGGTGGAATGGAGGATGGGCTAGGGTTTGGGAGGACGAGGAGGAGAGGGGAAAGGGGATATTTCGGAAATGAAGCTTATTTCCGTGAGGTCCGAGAGGGGCGAGGGGATAAGGGAGGGTTTTTGAAATGTTTGGGTGGGAAGTCTAGGCGCGAAATTTTCAACGCCGGCGAAATTTCGCCATGTGCGAGAGTGGGGCGAGGGGATAAGAAGGGTTTTGAAATTTTGGGTGGGCAGTCCAGGCGCGAAATTTTCATAATTTTGGACGGTGGCCGGGAAACGTTGGTGGCCGTCGGATGCATGTGATGGGTGGCTTCAACAATTTGATCATTTAAAACAAAGGGACCTTGTGAAGAAATCTGTCTAGAAAATATTTACGTACAAAATTCGGGTGAACTTCCACTTCGGATGCATCGGATGGAATCCTATGACAACATGAGCCAAAACCCTAACGAGTTGACCTTTCATAGTCGTCGAACGGTTTTGAACTTAATGAACTTTTCTCCTTGTTTGTTTTAATTATCTCATATGAACATTCAAAACAAAGTTTGGGCTCATGTTGTCACATGAATTCCATCTGATGCATCCGAAGTGGGAGTTTAGCTCTAGAAGATCGCATAACCTTTCATGCGAGATAATTCCGGTATGTGAAGCGGGCCACACATGGTAGTTTGATGTTAGCTCTTCCAAAGTACCAACACACTATATATACATATTTTAGCTAGGACACAGTACCTAGGTTTTGGTGTTATCACATGATTCCATCCGATGCACCCGAAGTGAAAGTTCAGCTCTAGAAGATCGGAGACCATAGCTATCGTGCGGGATAATCATGGTTTGTGAAGCAGGGCACACCTATAGGAGTTTGAGTTAGCTCTTCCAATGCACCAACACACTCTTATACACATGTTAGGACAGTATACCTAAATTTTTGTGTGATTTTGACCATCCGGAGCACCCACTATGGTCGAAACTCTAAAAAATTGATTGAAAAATCTTTATCGCTTCAGGGGTGGCGAAATGGTGGGTCAATGAACTTTTCTGCTAAGTTGTGTTGGGTAGCTCATACGAGTATTTAAAACCAGCTATGTGCCTGTTTTATCACGTGGTTCCATCTGGTGCACCCCGAAGCGATACTTTAGCCCTAGAAGACCGCAAATCATTTCGTGCGGGGTAAATGTGTTTTGCGAAGCGTGTCACACCAGGAGTTTGATGTTGTCTCTTCCAATGTACCAACATAGTCTTATCTATATATATATTAGGACAACCTATGTTTTTTCGATTCCGATTCTCCAGAGCCCCCGCATTATGGTAGAAACCCTAAATAATTGACCTAAATTCAACCATGTCGTGTACCGCTTCCTCGAGCATCGAAAGGGGGTAGCTCAATGGACTTCTCTCCTTGGTTGTGTTAGGGTAGCTCATATGAATAGTTAGAACCAACCCTCGGCCCATGTTATCACAAGATCCCATATGGAGCACCCGAAGTGGGATTCATTCTTATAGCCATCGTGTGTGGGATAAGTGAGGTATGTCAAGCGGGTCACACCTAGAAGTTTAACGTCTGCTCTTGCAATGTACCACCATTCACACTCTTGTACATATGTAAAGACATGTATTACCCAGGCTTTGGTGTGAATCCAACGCTCCGGAGCCCGCACTTTAGTCGAAACCCTAGACAGTTGGACAAAAGTCAACCCTCTCGTCTATCGCTTCCACAGGGAAAGGGTTGTAGATTAGTTGGATTTTCTCATTGGTTAAGTTAGGTTGCTCATATGAACATTTAAAAACCAACTCCAGGCCCATGTTATCACATGATTCCATCCAGTCCACCCGAAGTGTGAGAGTTCGATCACCCTTATAGAAGATCACAAAAACTTTGTACTCGATAAGTGTGTGGTGTATGAAGCGGGGCACACTAATTAATTAGGAGTTTGATGTTGGCTCTTCCAATGAACCAACATTCACACTCATACATATGTGTCCCATACCCATGTGTTGGTGTGATTCCGACGCTAGAGCCCCGCTATTGTCGAAACCCTAAGTAGTACTTGACCAAAAGTCTACCCTCTCATCTACCGCTTATATGAGCGTCGATAGCTAGGGGCTATAGCTCAGTGGACTTTTTTTCTTGTGTGTGTTAGCTTAGCGATACTTCAGCCCTATAAGACCACAAATCATTTCATGCAGTATATAAATGTGCAGGTCACACCAGGAGTTTGATGTTGTCTCTTCCAATGTGTACCAATATATTGGAAGAGACAACATGTCGTGTACCGCTTCCTCGATCGAGCGTCGAAAGGGGGTAGCTCAATAGACTTCTCTGCTTGGTTGTGTTAGGGTAGCTCATATGAATACTTAGAACAAATCCTAGCTATAGGACCATCTTATAGCCTTTGTGTGGGATAAGTGTGGTATGTCAAGCGGGTCACACCTAGAAGTTTAACGTCTGCTCTTGCAATGTACCACCATTCAAACTCTTGTACATATGTAAAGACATGTATTACCCAGGCTTTGGTGTGATTCCAATGCTCTGGAGCCCGCACTTTAGTCGAAACCCTACACATTTGGTCAAAAGTCAACCCTCTCGTCTATCGCTTCCACAGGGCATCAAAAGGGTTGTAGATTAGGTGGATTTTCTCATTGGTTAAGTTAGGTTGCTCATATGAACATTTAAAAACCAACTCCAGGCCCATGTTATCACATGATTCCATCCGGTCCACCCGAAGTGTGAGAGTTCACCCTTATAGAAGATCACAAAAACTTTGTGCTCGATAAGTGTGTGGTGTATGAAGCGGCGCACACTAATTAAGAGTTTGATGTTGGCTCTTCCAATGAACCAACATTCACACTCATACATATGTCCCATACCCATGGTTTGGTGTGATTCCGACGCTAGAGCCCCGCTATTGTCGAAACCCTAAGTAGTACTTGACCAAAAGTCCGCCCTCTCATTTACCGCTTCTATGAGCGTCGATAGCTAGGGGCTAGTTCAGTGGACTTTTTTCTTGACCAAAAGATTAGCAGCATGGATTGAATCCTCCCGCCGCTCGCAGGCAGCAATCTGCAAAGAGCTCGGGCTGATAGAGGATGAGGAGCAGTTCTCCGACGACACACTCTTCGACTACGTCAAGTTCTTCGAGAACCCTATGCCACAGGAGCACATGGCCAAGCTTACTGCGTTCATCGGCGTGTCCTCCCCAGCACAGCTCCGCCTGCCTGAAGCCGAGCTTAGGGCCGTGCTGGACGAGCTCTCCGCGTGGGGCTCATAGGCGTGCCAGCCTAACATCTGTTGCCTACATGTTTCCAATGTTAGCAAACCTTCTGTATGTTGCTGGAAGTATGCGGCAGGCCTTATGCCTAGACCGCGAAGTCGATGCTACTGCTATCTTCAGGCAACTGCTAGGGCTGTCTGTTTCAGTTGCTGTATGGCCATGTTGGCCACTGCTTGTGTTGCTGTCTGTGTCTGCCCATGTCTGCTCACCTAGGCTGCGGCCTGCATCCGTGACTGTTTCCATGTTTGTGTCTGAAAAGTCATTTGTGCTTGTGTTTGTGTCTGAACTTGCTGCGTTCGTTTCTGTTCTGCCTGTCTTTTTTCACATATGCACTTCCCCTGTAGTTTGCCGAGTTCCTTATGGCTGAACAACTCTCACTACTTAGTTCGAACGTGAGGGGGCTAAATGATAAAACAAGACGAGCTTCTGTATCTGCTTTGATCAATCGGCTGCGATGCTCTATTGTATGCTTGCAAGAATCCAAGCTCTCAGCTTTCACAGATGCTGATTGCAGAGAGGTTGCTGGGTCGGGGTTTGATGGGCATGCGGCGCTACACGCGGATGGCACGCGTGGCGGTGTGCTTCTCTTGTGGCGGAAGGACTGTTTATCCGTTGATAACATCGATGTACGTAGGTTCTCGGTGTCGGCACGTCTCACACCAGTTGATGGTCAGCCGCCATGGACTATCTCCACGGTGTATGGCCCACACGACGACCAAAGGAAGCAAGCTTTTCTTGACGAGATGATAAGCCTGCATAATGATATCGTTGGTCCGTGGCTTATAATCGGCGATTTCAACCTAATAAAAGAGGCTAGAGATAAAAACAATCTAAACATTGACAGACGGTGGATGTCTCGGTTCCGTGCAACCTTAAACTCCTCAAATCTCCATGAGATTCCTTTGATTGGGCGCAACTATACCTGGTCAAACGAGCAGCAACCCCCAACACTTGTGCGTCTTGATCGCGCCTTTTGTAATATTGACTGGGATTTGTGTTTCCCCTCGGCCAAGCTCCTGCCGCAATCCACCGGATACTCTGACCATTGCCCACTCTTTCTCGTCAACGAAGGCATCATCAAAACCAACAGAAGGTTCCGTTTTCAAGCTTTTTGGTCCTTGGTGGAGGGGTTCAATGAGGTAGTCGCACAGGCTTGGAACGTGAACACCGGCGGCAAGTGCCCAATCCATGCCCTTGACATCAAGCTGCGTGAGACGCAGAAAGCACTCAAATCCTGGAGTAGGCGCCACATTGGGGACATACAAAAGCAGCTGGAAATTGTGGAGGAACTGCTGCTGCAACTAGACAAGGCACAAGACTCTCGACCACTTACTGACGAAGAAGGAACCCTGCGCCGCATGCTGAAATCGAGAACTCTTGGCCTTGTGGTGCTCTTACGCATAAAACGAAGACAAAGAAGCAGAATCACTTGGCTCAAAGCTGGTGATGCTAACACACGCTACTTTCATCGGAAGGCAAACGCTAGACATCGGAAGAGCATCATCCACGCGCTCCAAACTGAAGATGGTCTGACGGCGGAACAGAATGCCATGCTTGAGATGGCGCAAGCGCACTTCAACGGCACCATTGGCACTGAATCACCTGCTCGCTATAGATTTAATTGGGACACCTTGGACCTCCCAACCATGGACCTCTCCGACCTCGAAGCACCCTTCACCATGGATGAAATAAAGCTTGCTATTGATGATCTACCCACAGACAAGGCGCCAGGACCTGACGGCTTCTCTGGTGGCTTCTTCCGTGCTTGCTGGGACACGATCAAAACCGACCTCCATGCTGCTCTGAACCAGCTCTTCCGTCTCGATAGTCGTGGCCTGAAACGTATAAACTCTTCCCTGATTGTGCTAATACCAAAGACTCAAGGGGCCACAGCCCTCCGCGACTTTCGGCCCATATCGCTGATACATGGTGTCGTTAAAATCTTCTCTAGGATGCTGGTGACGCGACTAGCACCAAAATTGGAGGGTCTGGTTGATCAAAGCCAAAGCGCATTTGTCAAAAGGAGATGTATTCAAGAAAACTATCTGTATGTCCAGAACACGGCCCGTTTCTTTCACAAGACCAAGAAGCCGGCAATCCTACTAAAACTAGACCTTGCCAAAGCTTTTGACACAGTTTCCTGGACCTATCTGCTGGACATGCTTGCTGCCCGAGGTTTTGGCCAACGTTGGAGGGATTGGATCGCCATGCTACTGGCCACATCCTCCTCTCAGGTCCTGATAAACGGACAGGCTTCTGATTTTGTTTTGCACCGCCGAGGGCTGCGCCAAGGGGATCCCCTATCCCCGTTTCTGTTCATCCTTGCCATGGACCCTTTTCAGCGCATCCTCAACGTCGCCACGGCAGAGGGCACGCTCTCTAAACTTCCTGGCAGGCGCTGCATTGTTCGCACCTCCACTTATGCGGATGATGTTGCGCTTTTCATCAATCCTACTACACGAGATGCCTCCATGATAAAATTACTGCTGGATACCTTTGCCAATGTCACGGGGCTGTCCACGAACTTAGCAAAAAGCACAGCCTTGCCAATCCACTGTACGGGTCTGAATATTTCTAAAATTCTGAAACCTCTGAATATTGCTGTCAAAGACTTCCCTTGCAAATACTTAGGGATGCCTCTATCCCTAACCCAGCTTCGACCATATGATTTTCAGTCGCTACTTGATAAGATTGATGCTTTACTAGCTGCGTGGAAGGGTGCTTTGATATCTAGGGAAGGACGTCGGGTACTGCTGAAAAGCGTCCTCTCGTCGGTTGCGATATACATGTTAACGACGCACAGATTGCCGGTGTCAGTCATTGAGAAAATTATGAAAAGGTGCAGGGCGTGGCTTTGGCGGGGCGATGGAACATGCAAAGGTGGGCACTGCCGAGTTAAATGGGAGATCATCTGCAGACCGAAGAAGCTTGGAGGTTTGGGCGTCACTGACCTGCTCAAATTTGGGCGCGCACTCAGACTACGCTGGCTATGGGCGGCTTGGAAATCACCAAACAAACCCTGGGTTGGAACCCCACTGCCGTGCGACCGCATCGATAGAGCGCTTTTCGCAGCAGCCACTGAAATTACAATTGGGGATGGATCAATTGCAAATTTTTGGACTGATCGCTGGTTGCAGGGGCGAGCGCCCCGTGAGGTGGCGCCTAGCTTGTACAAAATTGTGGCTAGAAAAAATCGGACTGTCAAAGAAGCCTTGCTTCATCAGAGATGGATGCTGGACTTGCGTTTTGGTCTGTCTGAAGATATGCTGCCTGAGCTTCAGATTCTGCTCGGCCTTCTTGACGAGGTTCAGTTAAGCGAGGATCGCCAGGACTCGATCAGATGGCGTCTTGAGGCCTCAGGAGAGTATACTGCTCGCTCTGCCTACCACATCCAATTTGCTGGGTCCATTCCATCGGAGTTCCACCAATCAATTTGGCAATGCTGGGCGCCTGGGAAGTGCAAGTTTTTTATGTGGACTGCCGTTCTTGAGCGTATCCTGATGGCGGACGCTCTACAACGGCGGGGGTGCGAGAACGATTACTTCTGCCCAATGTGTATGCGAAACCTTGAGACACCCCTACACCTGCTCACGGAGTGTCCTTGGTCCATGAAGATCTGGTCCGATCTTGCTGCCATGACATCTAGCCCAGCCATCGATCCGACCTCTTGGACGGGCTTCGCCTCTCTCTCAGACTGGATTCAGAGCTGCAGAAACCACACACAACCTGACAAAAGGAAAGGAACCCAATCACTAGTACTCCTAGCGGCTTGGGAAATCTGGTGCGAAAGGAACCGAAGAATTTTTCAAAAAGTTGAACTCACGGCTAATGGACTTGTTAGCCGAATTCGCGATGAAATTCACCTCTGGAATGCTGCTGGGGCCTCAATTCCTTTTGATCCCGGCTGAGTCTTAGGTCTTTTTCTGTTCTTTGGTTTGTTTTTGGGTGACATAGGGTTCTCTATGCTTTTTCACCCGTATACTGTAAATTTTTCTCCTTCTGATCAATAAATTTAGCAGTCTAAATTGCTAACTTTCCAGGTAAAGGCCCTTACAATAATTTGAACATAAATGAACCCTTGATCTAAAACACTAGATAGATGGCTACACGGCCGGCCGCGTGCTGGACGAAGCCCTACTTTTTTTTATAGATATAAAAGGCTAAAAGCCCTGCTTTAAATTAATAAAGCAAGCGAGGTTCCTACACGGTATTACACAAGCTGAGGCATACAACTTAGCCGAAATGAAAGCAGTTTAGATACCGGGGTCGGCCAGCTCCCCAACAAGCCGAAGCAGGAACATCATTAACTAAATAACTAGCTAGCTGGCTCCAAGGCCGACAGCGTGTTGTACGAAGCCCTACTATTCATCACCGGTGAGGTCGATGTACAGATGGGTCGGTGGTGGTGTTGACAGTGGATCTGGCTTCAGTTCTGCTGAATCACAATGGTGGCGCGCCGGTGGTGCACCACCGGTTGAGCAAAGGCACAATGCGCCTGGGAGAGCGGCCGGCGGCAGGCTTGGTTGACGCAGACGAGGATGCCGACAAGCCTCGTACTCGGCGAGGACTGACTCGATTGTGTGCCCCTCCCAGAAATGCCACCTTCCTGCAATGTTCTTCACGCAGCGAGGGACAAACGGGCCCTCGTGGCTATTGATCTGCTCTTGCCTCTCCACCTCGAGGATGCACGGCCACACATCACAGTGAGGCGCGTAATCAGGATCGAACTTGAGCTTCTCAGGTAGACGATTCCACTTGTCGAGGATGAAATTGTCCATCTCGTCGGTGCCGACATCGGGGGGTGGCAGCACTGGCAACCCGCCCTCGCTCAGACCCCAGCTGCTATTTGGCAACAGACAGCCTGGAGGGACCATGATCTGGTACTTGACGAGCTCATCGGCGATCTCCTTTCGGAGCCTGTGCGGCCACAACCAGTGCTCCGGTGACCCACTACCGTCGTTCTCGCCGTTGTGTGCCATTGATGGAAGGAGAGAGGCTGAAGAGCGAGTGGGGATGATCTTATCTCTCTCGGGTGCAATTGATCTATCACCTAGCTAGCGTGTGAGGGAGAAGGAGTGCTATGATCTGACTTGGCAGGACAGGCGCCACGCCTTAAAGGCTTGCCACTTGACCGACGCAGCGAGAGGCTGAAGGGTTGGATATTAAACTATGGCCAAGATAGCTCTCTACGACGCCGTGGGAAAGACGCGACGTCGCCACAGTTCTGAAATCTTGCATGAGAGAGCCAGCTGTTGCACGCCATGCATGCCGATGGCCTGAACGCCTCGCGCTAGACGTACGAAGCCCGCCCCTTTAGTTATGCATGTCAACACGCGCTGCGTGATCCATCGCGTCGTCTTAATGCGTGCACTGCGTGCCTGCCCGGCCGGCCGCGCATCCATGCCCATGCCTCACTCCTGCCTGCATGCGATGCCTCCGTTGCCGGCTGGGACTACTGGGTCGAAGTCGGCGTCATATGCATTCGTGTCTGCGTGCCCGGCCGTGCATGTCTGCGCCGCGCCCGTCCGCGATCCGGCCATTGTGTGTGCTCGTTGTCATCGTTGCGCCTGGACATCGATAATTCAATTGTAAATGCCGCAATGGTGCCGGCCGGTCTCTCCCCACCGCTATATCAGCCGAACGGTGCAAACGCAGGGCCTCTGCAAAACACATCTCCATCATAACTACATCTCGAATAGCTAGCCTGTGCAAAACACAAGCGGTCAACTTCTGCTTTGTGCGCGACATGGCCTGGACGACCATCATGCTGATCGGGGATGAACCTCTCCAGGCCACACAACCGGTGGAGTTCGTCGGCCCCAACGCCCATGGGTCCGGGAACGTGCTGCAGTTCTTCACCGCCGGTGGAAATACTCCACTTGGCGCGCCGCCGAAGCAGTGCTACGCGCAAGGTACACCAACAGGGCAATGTTCATCCTCGACACCGGCAAGGATGGTGAAGTGGTCTACGTCAGGCATTGGGAGGTAGGCGCCGCGGCAGAAATGCACGGAAACATCTACTGGCTCGGCGACACTCTGATTTCCTGCATCCAGGTCAACCCTTTGCTCCTCTGGAACTCGACCACCCCACTGGTGTTCCCCATTGTTCGTGTCATCGGTGTCGGCAACTAGTCGAGCGTCTTTGTAACTAGTTAGAGTGTGCACCTTGCAGTGTTTTAAATTTTAGTGGTGATCGATCTATGTAACCCTGCTACCACACTAGCTAGTCCGTGTGCTGTCGTTTTGTGTTTTGCTACTCCATCAGTTAATTTATGTTCTGTTGCAAGTATTCAGTCATGCGTTAATGCGCTCATGTCTACTCTACTCCGGATTGAGATTAGCTAACTTTGCCACCGCTGCCTTTGGTTGACTTTGAGTCCCTGACGAGCGGATCCCATACCTATTGGGCCCCATGTGTTAGTGGTACAAAGCCAATGCGTCATTACTGCGAGCACTCACCCGCCGCGCCTGTTAAAACACCGACAGCAACGCCACAGTTGACAATCCTTATCCACTCTCAGATCTATGGCAAACCCTCTCCCCTCCACCGTCGTCAACGACGATGGCGAGGGGGAACGGGAGCAAGACCATGAGTGTGAGAAGTGGATTGAACAAAGCGCACCATCCGTGCAAGGAGAGCCTTCGATCCTGAAGGAGATCCTAGGGAGATCCAAGGAGCACCTTCCTGGCCGGACGCTGGCCGGAAGGGATCCGAGCAAGGATACACAAAGCAGCACGCGTTCCGCGCGGGGCGACAACCACCCTCTTACACGGATGGTGCGCTACCTCCAAAGCATACCTGTGCCGGACGACTACAAGTGGCCGCGCGTGGAAGAAGGCAGGTCGCCAAGCATCGCTGGAAGGGCCGGTAGCCTCCGCCGCCGCCGCATGTAATAGGACGGCCAACGTCAATTTGCTCTAGGTCATTAGGCTCTAGGATTAATGACAAATGTCATTTAGACTTGTAATTGCTGCGTATGCAATGCAATGATGCAAATCAGTTTGTTAAATGAATGAAATTTCGTTTCGGCGGTGCTTACTTCCTGTTTGACTGCTTTGGTAGCCGACGGTGACGGGAGCCAGATCCTCTTACTTTGCCTGACTTTGGGTCATTGACAGGTGGGACCTACGCCTGGCGGGACCCATACGTCAGTGACTCAAAGTTCGGGAAAAGTTATAGTGGGCTAAGTTAGAGGATCCTGGTCCGCGGTGACGTGTACAACTCCTACCGGCGTGGGCCACATGCATGTTATCAGAAAATAAGAGCTTTTTCATTCATTACAGGTACACCTTACAAAGTAACCTCTAATCTTAACCTGAAATAAGCGGTTGTCGAGATAGAACTATAGAAGCTGCACGGCTAGCACCAACAACGCCTCGAAGGCTAGCAGCTGCATGCATCGCAGTGGCGGCCGTCCTCGTTTTCCGACATCACGGCTTCGTCTTCCGAAAGGAAGAAGCTCCCACGGACACGGAGTCCCATCTTAGCCTTGCTTGGCGCCCAGTCTTCCGGCACCATGCAGTCGGGTGGCAGAGGGATGTCTTGTATTCCGAGGAAGTGCGCCTCTCGGAGAGTCAGGAGGCGGCGGGGGCCAGGCCCGAACCACACCCTGACCGGGGCAGTTCGTAGCGTTTGCCACCGTATCTCATGTAGGTCTTCGGGGGGGATCCTGTCCGGTCCGGCAGAGCGCGAGGACTTCCTCGATCGTGCGCCCCTTCCAGAAGCGCACCTCTCGTCGTGAAGAAGAGCATCGCCATCACCGTGCTCGACCTGCTTCTCCCGCTCGGCCGCCAAGATGGCCGGCCAGCATGGGTTGCCATGTCCGAACACCTCGTCGGATTTGAGGGCGTCGGGTAGCTGACTCCGCCTCTGGAGGATGAGATAGATCATCTCATCGGAGCCGATGTCGGGGAGCGGGCAGACGACCCGCCCGTCCAGGCTGATGTCCCAGCCGGCCGGCAGCCAGCAGCCAGGAGGGACTAGGAGCCCATTGCTCAGGAGCTCCTCGACGACTTCCACTCCAAGGTTGCGCGGCCACACCCAACCGGGCGTCGGCTTGTCGTCGTCGACGGTCACTGAGGGGAGAGGGTGAGCCATCAGAGAGAGGAGAATGGACTGGAATGGGGATGTGCAAACTATGCTGGCTCCTTGGTGGTTCTTAGGGGGCGCGGCCGGTTGGTGCGCGCATTGACGACGGGAGCGGGGGTAGGTTCACGCATTGACGCCTGCAGTGAGAGCCTACACAACGGACCGTTTACCCTTAACTTTTTTTACCGAAATCGAATGGGGTAGATCTAGTGGACTTTTTTCCTTGGTTGTGTTTGCCTAGGCCACATAGGAAAATTTTGAACGAAAATGTAGGCGTTGTTGTCATAAGATTCTGTCCGGTTCGCCCGAAGAGGGAATTTGAAGCTCTTTTTTTAGGGAGTTCCGATATCCAAAACTCCAAGTGCTAAAAAAGTGTTGGAAAAATCCTAGATGCTTCATATTGCTCAATAATGTGTAAACAAACATGCACGACAGTACACACCAGATGCTACATATTGCTCAAATTTCCATTAATATATATGCAAACAAACATGCACGGTAGTACTCGTTTTTTCCCTCCGTTTTTATTTAGTTTGCATTCTGGGTTTTTCAAAGTCAAACTTTTAAAGTTTGACCAAATACATACGAAAAAATATCAAAATCTATAATATTTGATATATATAATATGAAAGTACATCTTATGAGGATTCTAATTATGTTAGAAAATTATTGTAAATATTTGTATTTTTTCTTATATATTTGGTCAAACTTCAAAATATTTGACTTTGACTAAACCCAGAACGCGAACTAATTAAAAACATCTTATGGAGTACACACCACTTTGTTCGCACACACATCATAATACATATAAAAACACTAGTATTGAAACCCTAAAAACACTTATCAAACTAGTTGATTATCCTCGGGCGCGCTTGCTCCGGCTGCGTGAAGTTCCCTCTCCGTCTTCCTTCTTCTTGCACAAGGGGAGGAGCAGGTCTAGCCATGCTCGACCTATACTGTCCTTCATTGTTTGGATCCTATCGTATAGCTCGTAGCTTACATACCCGTCCACAGCTGCATACTCGAGGCTTTTCTTACAAAGCGGCATCCGATCCCAGCGCTGGTGCAGTAATGGTGGGAAGTTGTCCTTCATCTCGTGGTAGGAAGTGTCGATCATCTCCCCCGCTAGAGTAGACATGCCAATTTTGCTCCCGACTAGCGATTGGATGTCAATGTGTTTCTGCGGTGGCGTGAAGCCCGACTGGACAAGAACCTTCGTGTCGCCCGTCGTGTCCACGCTTGCGAATTCGATCCCCTTGTTTGAAAAGAAATTTTGGAGCAGATCGCGGCCGTGCTGTGTCTGCGAGGACTTGCACCAATGGAACAGGAGGACGTGCTTGTACATGGCGATTTGCACGAGGGCGACGGCATGGCGTTTGGTGTGAGGAATTAGAGGGGTGTACTCCAGGTCGAGGCCCACGAACCTGTGCTTCGCAGTCGCAAGCCATTCCTCGTACATGGCGAGGATATCCTCCAAGGTACGCTCGTCGTTGGTGTACACCACCTGCAGCATTGTGCCGGTAGGGGCACGGACGGGTACTCTCTTCGTTGTTGGATTTCCGGCGGCCATGGCGAGTGCTCGCGGAGGGCAGGGACGTGGGATCGATTGTAGATGAGGAACTGAGCGAGTGGAACACCGGCACAAATGGCAACTGACTCTAAATATATACACACTGATCGAACGACCGTGTGGAACGAAGGTGTGTGAACGCAGACGTACGGGGAAGATGAACGAGTGGGGACTGATTTCGGCCAAGATTTATTGGCAACTGACTTTAATTAAACACGGATCCCGCTTGAACTCCCCAACTGCACTCGCACAGTGGCTGCATGCACACATGTTCATCACCGTGGAAAAGATTTGTACCACATTTCGCAACCGAACGTGTGCTGTTCTGCACGTACACGTAGAAGAGAGTGCGTGAGATGCTGTGGAGGACTCTGTCGAACTTTCGAGTCACTTACGGGTGGTCCCGTCACTTGGCGGGCCCCATTTGTCATTGACTGATTGTCACGGTACTTTCTGTTTGACAAAGTCCACCGACTGGGGTGCCCGCAAGAGAGAGACATGCATACGCACACGTCAGCGGGACTTCGAAGCGGCACTCAGTATAAATGCCCCCGGTGCCTGCACCGTCTTCCTCCCCCATCCATTCTGCCCCCAAATCTAGCAAAGAAAAAACCCCACTACTCCGGCCGCATCGCCTATCTCTCTCTTTCTCTCCCAACCGCCGAGCACGCAACCGAGACGGTGCAACCAGGAATGGCAGATCCGATGGAGCAGAAGAACGCCGTCGCTGCATCTGATGTCGCCGATGAAGGTGCGGCCGGCCATGGCGGTTTGAGTCCATCGCCTATTCCGATGCCGGAGAAGAGCGTCGGCCCGGCATTTGATGCGGCGCCGCCGCCGCAGGAGCGTCCGGTCATGGCGGCGGTTCGAGAGCATCGCGTTCTCCCGCCACGATGGACGCGCGGCCACTCCCTCTTCTGTCGGATCTGGGGGACCCCTTCGACGACTTCCCGTCGTTCGACGAGGTCGTCTCCGACGAGGCATCTGAGGTGCTTCCCTAAACCAATCTATATATTCTTAGTTTATAATTGCAGATCCCTACTGTTTTGTGCGTGCAAGTTAGGGGGGTTCAGGGTTGGTCGTAGTTGCATCTGTAGTTAGCTAGAGATTCCAGGGTTTGTACACGCAAGTTAGGGATTCTAGGTTTTGTACATGCAAGTTAGGGATTCCAGGGTTTGTACATGCATGCGAGTTCATCTTTAATCTGTTGCAAAATCGCATATATATGGTGCCCAGGCGCTTCATGATTTAATTGTAGATGATTTGATTCTAGATCATTTGTTTCAGTACCAATTTCGATAGCATTTTGTGTATATGTAAGTTCAATTAATTGTCCCATTGCAATGCGTGCTTAAATTCTACTCCCTCCGTTCTGAAATAATTGACTCAGATTTAGTACAACTTGCACTAAATCTGAGTCAATTAATTTAGAATGGAGGGAGTATTTTTGTTACATTGTCAGTCCATTTACTAAATGAATGTATGTGGTACTATATATATGTTCTGCTTAAAATGTGTAAATGCTAGTTCATCGGTGTCATTTAAATTTGACTCATCGTTACTTTTTCAAAGGTAGCGTTCTTTAATTTAAACTATTGTTAGTGCATGCATAAATTAATGTCCTGGCTGGGAAGTATTTGTAATTCAATTAATTGATGATGTGTATGTTATTTGTGATCTGGTTAGGTATTAACATGTCCTGGTTAGGGATACTAATTTATTTTAATTTTCTGTTTTAGTGAATTATGAGATCAGATGTATAAATTTATTGTTTGTGCTTTGTTTAGATTTATTGTTTTCCTTCGGAAGTATTATGTTCTTCTGTTTTTGCTGACTAGAGTGTGGTGCTAACTTTTGTTGAATTGCTAATAATTTGCAGGAGCCGGATAGTGATGTCGATTATGAAAAGGACTCTAGGGATGCGAAGAGCAGATACGTCCTAAAAGAGCTGGAGAGGGGGCAGCATCGATGCCATCGTGGCGACAAATGGATTTGCCCTTTCTGCATTAGAGGTGTAGACGGCAGTCTGAACAGCATGATACAGCATGCTGTCGGCATTGGACAATCTGGCTCGCAGAACAAAAGATCGGCCCTTCTTATGGCTCAGCACGCTGCCTACGGCGTGTTTCTGAAGAAGCTGCTTGCGCGGGATATCCGCTTAGGCCTCGCGCAGCCGCCTCCTCCAAAGAAGGCCAACAAGGACAAGAAGGCCAGGAAGGGCAGGAAGCCTTGGAGGCGGTGATCGATGTTGCTGCTGCTAGTGCTTGTTGTTGCAACCGTGTTTATATTATATGTTGCTTTTGGTACTGTAAGAACTTACACTACAAGAAATATGCTATCCTATGACCCTCACTATTCGTCACTGAATGGTCACATATTTTAATTTGTGACCTTTTTGTGACCAATAACACTTGGTCACGTTATGAGCGTCATTAACGATCCAATATGACCTTTTTTGTGGATTAGTCATAGGCCTCTATGACCAAAAGAAAAGGTCCCAGATTTTATGACCATTTTTTGGTCACGAGCAATCAGGCCACGCCACGTCAAATCCAATGTGGCAAAGCTGACGTGGCAAATTTGTGACCAATTGAAATGGTCGTAGATGAGAATCAGCCCGGTCCAGTTCAGCCGCCAAGATGGGCCAAGCCCAATAGTTTAGCCCATTTAATGTTTTTTTCCTGTTTAGATAGATGGGCCAGGCCCAATAATTCGGCCATTTTATTTTCCTTAGCGCGGCCTTTTGAAGTAGATTTCGTTTTGGGCCTGAGCCTTATTTTGGTCCGATTCGTGTTCAGGCTTTGGCCTATTTATATTCAAACTGTTTCAGTTTCCAACCTTTGTTCATGTCATTCTATTTTGGGCCGTAGCCTTTTAAAAGCCCAAACAGACTTAGTCCAATAATCGTTTCGGCCATTTTTTAATCTGAACTGCTTGCCAGTTTAAGTCCAAGAATGCATTTCAATTAAACATAGAATAATATTACAATAATATGTACATAACTCCAGTATCTGAATAACAAGTTAAGCAAGGAAATATACACTAAATTCTCAGCAAGATTAGCGGTAGATCAAATATTCCAGAAAATTCAGCATTACAAAGTTCAGTAACATATAAAGCGAGTTGTTGACTTGGGGCTTTGAGCTTCTTCCAATTTCTTCAGCCTAGAACTCCTGTAAACGAGAAGAAATGCCATATGTTTAGAGTCTCGATATGTGCAATATATGGTAACACTTAAACAGAAAAATTACTCTGAGAAACATGCAAGAGAGTAACATCCCAACAACTATCTGTCAAGTCATCTTACTATATGTAATGACCACACACAAGGTACAATAGTAAGACTTGGTGTTACTGTTTCTACAAAAACAGAAGATAATTGGCATGGAACAAGTTCATAACATCTTACTATATGTAATGACCACACACAAGGTACAATAGTAAGACTTGGTGTTGCTGTTTCTACAAAAACAGAAGATAATTGGCATGGAACAAGTTCATAACATAACAATAGATGAGTTTAAAACAAAAACTGAATTATGATATAGATTTCAAGCCATCTCATATTTAGTTTCCACATTTAATAACATGCCTATGATACACGAAATATACTTGTACCCCACTGCCACTGTTATACACTTGTACCCCACTGCCATCTCATAGCTAAAATTACAACAATTTATCTTGGGACAAAAGCAACTGCCACTGTTATACATATAGATGAATCAAGCTTAAGCTAGGGATCAACAGCATTGACCTATAGCAGCAAATAGTGCACGCAAACAGACATCACTCAAACAGACATCACTCGCTCAGGTTGTACCTGCCACTAACATTTTACCTAATATTACTAGCCAGTGCACGCAAACAGACATCACTCGCTCAGGTTGTACCTGCCACTAACATTTTACCTAATATTACTAGCCAGTGCACGCAAACAGACATCACTCGCTCAGGTTGCACCTGCTGAAGATGCCGAGTGCAGCAGGAAGTTGTGGGCGGCCTGCTTGAACAACACTGCAATTTCACCTCCTTTTGCTTCCCCTTGCTCTTGTTCTGAAACCCACCACATAAATTCCATAAGAAGCTGTTACAGAGAGAAGGAGCAATGATACACAATCAAAACAAAGAGAGTATCGAATTGTAAGCAGAGTAACAGCTTTTCATCCAGTGCATCAAACTTAGCAAAAGGAACCAGTGCATCAAACGATTTTCAGTTTTGCATCTATTTGATTAAGCTGAAGGAGACAAAATGACACACATAAACCTAGAGAATCATGGGCCCTAAAAGTACATAATTCCAGACATAATGTATAGTTGTGCAAAAACACCACTATAATTGTGCACTCAAATATAAAGACATGTTGTGGTGTAAAAACAACACTAGCACACAAGAACAGCAGCAATCCTTTGTCACATGTCATCTTATAAACTTGCACAATCATGCAGCAATCCACTGGATGTGTACAGACTCCATGACATAGCAACATATAGTGCAGCACCGCAACAAATTAATCTGAAGAAACTACTATTCCTATACATGGATTGATAGGGGTTAATACAGAGCAAGGTACTTGTGTGAAATCAGTAGCACGGTCCACTCTTCACGAACGAACGGAAACAAACGCCAGATCAACTAGGATTTTCCCCAACTCCAAACAGATATATGAGGGGAGGAGGGAGCGGGCATGCAGACGGGACCTGGAGGGGCAGTGAGTGGTGGGCGAGCTTGTAGTCCTTGTAGAGGAAGTAGCCGCCGCCAGCGTCCACGGTTTCTGCCCTAGTCGACCCGGCCTTGACGTTCCCCGGTGTGTTCTTGCGGCCAGTGCACCACCCGCGCCCTGAACAAGTAAAACAACAAAAAGTTCAGATCTGAGCCGTCTCAGCTGTGGAAAGACACGAGAAGAAGATGAAGGAGTGGATCCCTCCCTGCATCGAGAGGTGGACAACGACCGTGAAAGGATCCCGTCGACGTCGTCGCGGTTCTGGTTGCCAGAGAGCTGTGGCACACCGTAGATCATGCGCCGCCGCAGTTCGGCCAGCTCGACGGAGCGGCCCGCATGGAAGCACGCGCGCGCCGGCGAGCCAGCCAGCCACGACGCCGTGGCTACTGAGCGGCGGTGCATCTGTTGCGGATGTGTTTAGGCGGCGGATCGGGCGTTGTCGGCCGCGGATCGATGGGATGCCGTGGATCTAGCGTTGTAGGCTATGGATCTGGGGTCGTCCGGGTCGGATCTATGGGCGACTCGCGGAGGCGCGATGGGATGAGAGGAGAGGAGTGGGTGGTGGCGCGAGAGAGGGAAGGTAGGGTTTCGGCGAGACGCGATGGAATGAGAGGAGAGGAGTGGGTGGCGGCGCGAGAGAGGGAAACGCGAGAGAGGGTTTCGGTAGAGGCGGGATAATAGGGTAGGTAGGGTTTCAGCCGCGCGCGTCTCTCGTTTTAGATAGGGAATAGACGGTCTAGATTGTTTTGTCGGTTGTGGTGTGGATGGGCTGATCGACGATCCGTGGGGGTTGCTTTCTGGCATCTGATTGGCTGCACCAAGTTTTTAATTTCTGAGTTTCAATAATGGAGTTTTTATTAACTAACTACCACAATTTTGTCGTAAACTAGCACAAGTCCATCATTCAAACATATTTGACCACATTTTTTGTACAAATAATCAAATGATTGGGTTTAAAAGTTTTGACAGTATTTTGACCCCGTTTGACCGTATATTGAAATTGGCATACGAAATTCAAAAAAAATCAAAATAATGGAAAACCTTCGCGTAGCGTCATGACATGTGACCTATTTATCATAAAAAATTATAAACTTGCAATTCAGAAGTTTTACTGAAAACATGTTCCTAGAAACTTGTTATCGTGAATAGACATTCATAGCTTTCAAGACTAACAAGCAGTGTTTTAGCCACATTCATGACTTAGTTTGTCGAAATGTGCTCGAATTTGGCACATGTGTGCAATGTGGCATGACAAACAATGTTGCCGACCAGCGATTTCGACACGTTTCACAAAAAAATCCACTTTTCATTTTTTAAGTGCTAATAGCCCGACTTTTGTGAAGTGGCTACCGAGAGTGTCGTCCAAAATGGAACCGATAAAAATTGTTCACATAGTAGATATCATTCTATGTAAATCACCAAAAAGTATTCATTTATGACCTCTGTACCATTTTCCGGTCAATTAAACGGTTTCCTGCCGATTCAGCTGGAAATGGTTAAAATTTGAACTACAAGTATTATATATCTTGCCCGTTATTTTTCAGGAATTTCATTTCTAGGTTCACAACTAGTCATTTCATCATAGATACAAAATTTTTTTCGCATGATTCAATCACTACACACGAACGGTGATGACCGAGACTTCGACTAGATTTTCAAACAAGCATACGAAATTCAAAAAAAAAACAAAATAATGGAAAACCTTCACGTAGCGTCATGACATGTGACCTAGTTATCATAAAAAATATATAAACTTGCAATTCAGAAGTTTTATTGAAAACATGTTCCTAGAAACTTGCTATCATGAATAGACATTCATAGCATCCAAGACTAACAAGCAGTGTTTTGGCCACATTCATGACATAGTTTGTCGAAATGTGCCCGAATTTGGCACATGTGTGCATTGTGGCATGGCAAACCATGTTGCCGACCAGCGATTTCGACATGTTTCACAAAAAATCCACTTTTCATTTTTTAAGTGCTAATAGCCCGACTTTTTGTGAAGCGGCAACCGAGAGTGTCGTCCAAAATGGAACCGATAAAAATTGTTCACATAGTAGATATCATTCTATGGACAATCATAAAAAAATATTCATTTCTGAGCTTTCTACCATTTTCCGGTCAATTAAACGGTTTCCTGCCGATTCAGCTGGAAATGGCTAAAATTTGAACTACAAGTGTTATATATCTTGCCCGTTATTTTTCAGGAATTTCATTTCTAGGTTCACAACTAGTCATTTCATCATAGATACACAAAAATATTTGCATGATTCAATCACTACACACGAACGGTCATGACCGAGACTTCGACTAGATTTTCAAACAAGCATACGAAATTCAAAAAAAATCAAAATAATGGAAAACCTTCGCATAGCGTCATGACATGTGGCCTAGTTATCATAAAAAAAAATATAAACTTGCAATTCAGAAGTTTTATTGAAAACGTGTTCCCAGAAACTTGCTATCATGAATAGACATTCATACCTTTCAAGACTAACAAGCAATGTTTTGGGCACATTCATGACATAGTTCGTCGAAATGTGCCCGAACTTGGCACATGTGTGCATTGTGGCTTGGCAAACAATGTTGCCGACCAGCGATTTCGACATGTTTCACAAAAAAATCCACTTTTAATTTTTAAGTGCTAATAGCCCGACTTTTTGTGAAGCGGCTACCGAGAGTGTCGTCCAAAATGGAACCGATAAAAATTGTTCACATAGTAGATATCATTCTATGGACAATCATAAAAATTATTCATTTCTGAGCTTTCTACCATTTTCCGGTCAATTAAACGGTTTCCTGCCGATTCAGCTGGAAATGGCTAAAATTTGAACTACAAGTGTTATATATCTTGCCCGTTATTTTTCAGGAATTTCATTTCTAGGTTCACAACTAGTCATTTCATCATAGATACACAAAAATATTTGCATGATTCAATCACTACACACGAACGGTCATGACCGAGACTTCGACTAGATTTTCAAACAAGCATACGAAATTCAAAAAAAAAAATCAAAATAATGGAAAACCTTCGCGTAGCGTCATGACATGTGACCTAGTTATCATAAAAATAAATATAAACTTGCAATTCGGAAGTTTTATTGAAAACGTGTTCCCAGAAACTTGCTATCATGAATAGACATTCATACCTTTCAAGACTAACAAGCAATGTTTTGGCCACATTCATGGCATAGTTCGTCGAAATGTGCCCGAATTTGGCACATGTGTGCATTGTGGCATGGCAAACAATGTTGCCGACCAGCGATTTCGACATGTTTCACAAAAAAATCCACTTTTCATTTTTTAAGTGCTAATAGCCCGACTTTTTGTGAAACGGCTACCGAGAGTGTCGTCCAAAATGGAACCGATAAAAATTGTTCACATAGTAGATATCATTATATGGACAATCATAAAAAATATATTCATTTATGAGCTTTCTACCATTTTCCGGTCAATTAAACGGTTTCCTGCCGATTCAGCTGGAAATGGCTAAAATTTGAACTACAAGTGTTATATATCTTGCCCATTATTTTTCTGGAATTTCATTTATAAGTTCACAACTAGTCATTTTATCATAGATACACAAAAATATTTGCATGATTCAATCACTACACACGAACGGTCATGACCGAGACTTCGACTAGATTTTCAAACAAGCATACGAAATTCAAAAAAAATCAAAATAATGGAAAACCTTCGCGTAGCGTCATGACATGTGACCTAGTTACCACAAAAAAAATATAAACTTGCAATTCAGAAGTTTTATTGAAAACGTGTTCCCAGAAACATGCTATCATGAATAGACATTCATACCTTTCGAGACTAACAAGCAGTGTTTTGGCCACATTCATGACATAGTTCGTCGAAATGTGCCCGAATTTGGCACATGTGTGCATTGTGGCATGGCAAACAATGTTGCCGACCAGCGATTTCGACATGTTTCACAAAAAAATCCACTTTTCATTTTTTAAGTGCTAATAGCCCGACTTTTTGTGAAACGACTACTGAGAGTGTCATCCAAAATGGAACCGATAAAAATTGTTCACATAGTAGATATTGTTCTATGTACAATCACCAAAAAGTATTCATTTCTGAGCTCTTTACCATTTTCCGGTCAATTAAACGGTTTCCTGCCGATTCAGCTGGAAATGGCTAAAATTTGAACTACAAGTGTTATATATCTTGCACGTTATTTTTCTGGAATTTCATTTATAGGTTCACAACTAGTCATTTCATCATAGATACACAAAAATATTTGCATGATTCAATCACTACACACGAACGGTCATGACCGAGACTTCGACTAGATTTTCAAACAAGCATACGAAATTCAAAAAAATCAAAATAATGGAAAACCTTCGCGTAGCGTCATGACATGTGACCTAGTTATCATAAAAAAATATAAACTTGCAATTCAGAAGTTTTATTGAAAACGTGTTCCCAGAAACTTGCTATCATGAATAGACATTCATACCTTTCAAGACTAACAAGCAGTGTTTTGGCCACATTCATGACATAGTTCGTCGAAATGTGTGCCCGAATTTGGCACATGTGTGCATTGTGGCAAGGCAAACAATGTTGCCGACCAGCGATTTCGACATGTTTCAAAAAAAATCCACTTTTCATTTTTTAAGTGCTAATAGCCCGACTTTTTGTGAAACGGCTACCGAGAGTGTCGTCCAAAATGGAACCGATAAAAATTGTTCACATAGTAGATATCATTCTATGGACAATCACCAAAAATTATTCATTTCTGAGCTTTCTACCATTTTCCGGTCAATTAAACGGTTTCCTGCCGATTCAGCTGGAAATGGCTAAAATTTGAACTACAAGTGTTATATATCTTGCACGTTATTTTTCTGGAATTTCATTTATAGGTTCACAACTAGTCATTTCATCATAGATACACAAAAATATTTGCATGATTCAATCACTACACACGAACGGTCATGACGAGACTTCGACTAGATTTTCAAACAAGCATACGAAATTCAAAAAAAATCAAAATAATGGAAAACCTTCGCGTAGCGTCATGACATGTGACCTAGTTACCACAAAAAAAATATAAACTTGCAATTCAGAAGTTTTATTGAAAACGTGTTCCCAGAAACATGCTATCATGAATAGACATTCATACCTTTCAAGACTAACAAGCAGTGTTTTGGCCACATTCATGACATAGTTCGTCGAAATGTGCCCGAATTTGGCACATGTGTGCATTGTGGCATGGCAAACAATGTTGCCGACCAGCGATTTCGACATGTTTCACAAAAAAATCCACTTTTCATTTTTTAAGTGCTAATAGCCCGACTTTTTGTGAAACGACTACTGAGAGTGTCATCCAAAATGGAACCGATAAAAATTCTTCACATAGTAGATATTGTTCTATGTGCAATCACCAAAAAGTATTCATTTCTGAGCTCTTTACCATTTTCTGGTCAATTAAATGGTTTCCTGCCGATTCAGCTGGAACTGGCTAAAATTTGAACTACAAGTGTTATATATCTTGCCCGTTATTTTTCTGGAATTTCATTTATAGGTTCACAACTAGTCATTTCATCATAGATACACAAAAATATTTGCATGATTCAATCAGTACACACGAACGGTCATGACCGAGACTTCGACTAGATTTTCAAACAAGCATACGAAATTCAAAAAAATCAAAATAATGGAAAACCTTCGCGTAGCGTCATGACATGTGACCTAGTTACCACAAAAAAAATATAAACTTGCAATTCAGAAGTTTTACTGAAAACGTGTTCCCAGAAACATGCTATCATGAATAGACATTCATACCTTTCAAGACTAACAAGCAGTGTTTTGGCCACATTCATGACATAGTTCGTCGAAATGTGCCCAAATTTGGCACATGTGTGCATTGTGGCATGGCAAACAATGTTGCCGACCAGCGATTTCGACATGTTTCAAAAAAATCCACTTTTCATTTTTTAAGTGCTAATAGCCCGACTTTTTGTGAAACGGCTACCGAGAGTGTCGTCCAAAATGGAACCGATAAAAATTGTTCACATAGTAGATATCATTCTATGTACAATCAGCAAAATTATTCATTTCTGAGCTTTCTACCATTTTCCGGTCAATTAAACGGTTTCCTGCCGATTCAGCTGGAAATGGCTAAAATTTGAACTACAAGTGTTATATATCTTGCCCGTTATTTTTCTGGAATTTCATTTATAGGTTCACAACTAGTCATTTCATCATAGATACACAAAAATATTTGCATTATTCAATCACTACACACGAACGGTCATGACCGAGACTTCGACTAGATTTTCAAACAAGCACACGAAATTAAAAAAAAAATCAAAATAATGGAAAACCTTCGCGTAGCGTCATGACATGTGATCTAGTTAACACAAAAAAATATAAACTTGCAATTCAGAAGTTTTATTGAAAACGTGTTCCCAGAAACTTGCTATCATGAATAGACATTCATACCTTTCAAGACTAACAATCAGTGTTTTGGCCACATTCATGACATAGTTCGTCGAAATGTGCCCGAATTTGGCACATGTGTGCATTGTTGCATGGCAAACAATGTTGCCGACCAGCGATTTCGACATGTTTCACAAAAAAATCCACTTTTCATTTTTTAAGTGCTAATAGCCCGACTTTTTGTGAAACGACTACTGAGAGTGTCGTCCAAAATGGAACCGATAAAACTTGTTCACATAGTAGATATCGTTCTTTGTACAATCACCAAAAAGTATTTATTTCTGAGCTCTTTACCATTTTCCGGTCAATTAAATGGTTTCCTGCCGATTCAGCTAGAAATGGCTAAAATTTGAACTACAAGTGTTATATATCTTGCCCGTTATTTTTCTGGAATTTCATTTATAGGTTCACAACTAGTCATTTCATCATAGATACACAAAAATATTTGCATGATTCAATCACTACACACGAACGGTCATGACCGAGACTTCGACTAGATTTTCAAACAAGCATACGAAATTAAAAAAAATCAAAATAATGGAAAACCTTCACGTAGCGTCATGACATGTGACCTAGTTATCATAAAAAAAATATAAACTTGCAATTCGGAAGTTTTATTGAAAACGTGTTCCCAGAAACTTGCTATCATGAATAGACATTCATACCTTTCAAGACTAACAAGCAGTGTTTTGGCCACATTCATGACATAGTTCGTCGAAATGTGCCCGAATTTGGCACATGCGTGCATTGTGGCATGGCAAACAATGTTGCCGACCAGCGATTTCGACATGTTTCACAAAAAAAATCCACTTTTCATTTTTTAAGTGCTAATAGCCCGACTTTTTGTGAAACGGCTACCGAGAGTGTCATCCAAAATGGAACCGATAAAAATTGTTCACATAGTAGATATCATTCTATGGACAATCATAAAAAAATATTCATTTCTGAGCTTTCTACCATTTTCTGGTCAATTAAACGGTTTCCTGCCAATTCAGTTGGAAATGGCTAAAATTTGAATTACAAGTGTTATATATCTTGCCCCTTATTTTTCTGGAATTTCATTTATAGGTTCACAACTAGTCATTTCATCATAGATACACAAAAATATTTGCATGATTCAATCACTACACATGAACGGTCATGACCGAGACTTCGACTAGATTTTCAAACAAGCATACGAAATTCAAAAAAAATAAAAATAATGGAAAACCTTCGCGTAGCGTCATGACATGTGACCTAGTTACCACAAAAAATATAAACTTTCAATTTAGAAGTTTTATTGAAAACGTGTTCCTAGAAACTTGCTATCATGAATAGACATTCATACCTTTCAAGACTAACAAGTAGTGTTTTGGCCACATTCATGACATAGTTCGTCGAAATGTGCCCGAATTTGGCACATGTGTGCATTGTGGCCTGGTAAACAATGTTGCCGACCAGCGATTTCGACATGTTTCACAAAAAAATCCATTTTTCATTTTTTAAGTGTTAATATCCCGACTTTTTGTGAAACGACTACTGAGAGTGTCGTCCAAAATGGAACCGATAAAAATTGTTCACATAGTAGATATCGTTCTATGTACAATCACCAAAAAGTATTCATTTCTGAGCTCTTTACCATTTTCCGGTCAATTAAACGGTTTCCTGCCGATTCAGTTGGAAATGGCTAAAATTTGAACTACAAGTGTTATATATCTTGCCCGTTATTTTTCTGGAATTTCATTTATAGGTTCACAACTAGTCATTTCATCATAGATACACAAAAATATTTGCATGATTCAATCACTACACACGAACGGTCATGACCGAGACTTCGACTAGATTTTCAAACAAGCATACGAAATTCAAAAAAAATCAAAATAATGGAAAACCTTCGCGTAGCGTCATGACATGTGACCTAGTTATCATAAAAAAATATATAAACTTGCAATTCGGAAGTTTTATTGAAAACGTGTTCCCAGAAACTTGCTATCATGAATAGACATTCATACATTTCAAGAATAACAAGCAGTGTTTTGGCCACATTCATGACATAGTTCGTCGAAATGTGTGCCCGAATTTGGCACATGTGTGCATTGTGGCATGGCAAACAATGTTGCCGACCAGCGATTTCGACATGTTTCAGAAAAATCCACTTTTCATTTTTTAAGTGCTATTAGCCCGACTTTTTGTGAAACGGCTACCGAGAGTGTCGTCCAAAATGGAACCGATAAAAATTGTTCACATAGTAGATATCATTCTATGGACAATCACCAAAAATTATTCATTTCTGAGCTTTCTACCATTTTCCGGTCAATTAAACGGTTTCCTGCCGATTCAGCTGGAAATGGCTAAAATTTGAACTACAAGTGTTATATATCTTGCCCGTTATTTTTCAGGAATTTCATTTCTAGGTTCACAACTAGTCATTTCATCATAGATACACAAAAATATTTACATGATTCAATCACTACACACGAACGGTCATGACCGAGACTTCGACTAGATTTTCAAACAAGCATACGAAATTCAAAAAAAATCAAAATAATGGAAAACCTTCGCGTAGCGTCATGACATGTGACCTAGTTATCATAAAAAAATATATAAACTTGCAATTCGGAAGTTTTATTGAAAACGTGTTCCCAGAAACTTGCTATCATGAATAGACATTCATACCTTTCAAGACTAACAAGCAATGTTTTGGCCACATTCATGACATAGTTCGTCGAAATGTGCCCGAATTTGGCACATGTGTGCATTGTGGCATGGCAAACAATGTTGCCGACCGGCGATTTCGACATGTTTCACAAAAAAATCCACTTTTCATTTTTCAAGTGCTAATAGCCCGACTTTTTGTGAAACGGCTACCGAGAGTGTCGTCCAAAATGGAACCGATAAAAATTGTTCACATAGTAGATATCATTATATGGACAATCATAAAAAAAATATTCATTTATGAGCTTTCTACCATTTTCCGGTCAATTAAACGGTTTCCTGCCGATTCAGCTGGAAATGGCTATAATTTGTACTACAAGTGTTATATATCTTGCCCGTTATTTTTCTAGAATTTCATTTATAAGTTCACAACTAGTCATTTCATCATAGATACACAAAAATATTTGCATGATTCAATCACTACACACGAACGGTCATGACCGAGACTTCGACTAGATTTTCAAACAAGAATACGAAATTCAAAAAAAATCAAAATAATGGAAAACCTTCGCGTAGCGTCATGACATGTGACCTAGTTATCATAAAAATATATATAAACTTGCAATTCGGAAGTTTTATTGAAAACGTGTTCCCAGAAACTTGCTATCATGAATAGACATTCATACCTTTCAAGAATAACAAGCAGTGTTTTGGCCACATTCATGACATAGTTCGTCGAAATGTGTGCCCGAATTTGGCACATGTGTGCATTGTGGCATGGCAAACAATGTTGCCGACCAGCGATTTCGACATGTTTCAAAAAATCCACTTTTCATTTTTTAAGTGCTAATAGCCCGACTTTTTGTGAAACGGCTACCGAGAGTGTCGTCCAAAATGGAACCGATAAAAATTGTTCACATAGTAGATATCATTCTATGGACAATCACCAAAAATTATTCATTTCTGAGCTTTCTACCATTTTCCGGTCAATTAAACGGTTTCCTGCCGATTCAGCTGGAAATGGCTAAAATTTGAACTACAAGTGTTATATATCTTGCCCGTTATTTTTCAGGAATTTCATTTCTAGGTTCACAACTAGTCATTTCATCATAGATACACAAAAATATTTACATGATTCAATCACTACACACGAACGGTCATGACCGAGACTTCGACTAGATTTTCAAACAAGCATACGAAATTCAAAAAAAATCAAAATAATGGAAAACCTTCGCGTAGCGTCATGACATGTGACCTAGTTATCATAAAAATATATAAACTTGCAATTCGGAAGTTTTATTGAAAACGTGTTCCCAGAAACTTGCTATCATGAATAGACATTCATACCTTTCAAGACTAACAAGCAATGTTTTGGCCACATTCATGACATAGTTCGTCGAAATGTGCCCGAATTTGGCACATGTGTGCATTGTGGCATGGCAAACAATGTTGCCGACCGGCGATTTCGACATGTTTCACAAAAAAATCCACTTTTCATTTTTTAAGTGCTAATAGCCCGACTTTTTGTGAAACGGCTACCGAGAGTGTCGTCCAAAATGGAACCGATAAAAATTGTTCACATAGTAGATATCATTATATGGACAATCATAAAAAAAATATTCATTTATGAGCTTTCTACCATTTTCCGGTCAATTAAACGGTTTCCTGCCGATTCTGTTGGAAATGGCTAAAATTTGAACTACAAGTGTTATATATCTTGCCCGTTATTTTTCTGGAATTTCATTTATAAGTTCACAACTAGTCATTTCATCATAGATACA
This sequence comes from Poa pratensis, assembly GCA_947311845.1. Lineage (NCBI taxonomy): Eukaryota > Viridiplantae > Streptophyta > Magnoliopsida > Poales > Poaceae > Poa > Poa pratensis. Next base: position 77,572,600 of record CAMZMU010000035.1, on the reverse strand, counting down.
CAAAAATATTTGCATGATTCAATCACTACACACGAACGGTCATGACCGAGACTTCGACTAGATTTTCAAACAAGCATACGAAATTCAAAAAAAAATCAAAATAATGGAAAACCTTCGCGTAGCGTCATGACATGTGACCTAGTTATCATAAAAAAATATATAAACTTGCAATTCGGAAGTTTTATTGAAAACGTGTTCCCAGAAACTTGCTATCATGAATAGACATTCATACCTTTCAAGACTAACAAGCAGTGTTTTGGCCACATTCATGACATAGTTCGTCGAAATGTGTGCCCGAATTTGGCACATGTGTGCATTGTGGCATGGCAAACAATGTTGCCGACCAGCGATTTTGGCACGTTTCACAAAAAAAAATCCACTTTTCATTTTTTAAGTGCTAATAGCCCGACTTTTTGGGAAGCGGCTACCGAGAGTGTCATCCCAAATGGAACCGATAAAAATTATTCACATAGTAGATATCATTCTATGTACAATCACCAAAAAGTATTCATTTCTGATCTCTCTACCATTTTCCGGTCAATTTAACGGTTTCCTGCCGATTCAGCTAGAAATGGCTAAAATTTGAACTACAGGTGCTTCGTAGTTTTCTCGTGAATTTTACAAAAATCATTTTTAGGTACACAAGTAGCTATTTCATCAGAGATACACCAATAGTTTCGCAAGATTCAACCACTAGCTACGAACGGTCATGCCCACCATTTTGAACATGTTTTGAAATCGGCATAAAAAATTCAAAATAAAATCATGGCATAATTTTAAAACCCAAATTTTAGAAATCAGTGTTTGCATTTCATCATGTCATAATTTAAAAGCCCTGCTTTTTTATATTGCATTCGAGTTTAAAAGAATAATCCCAAAATTTTATTTCAAATTCCACAAAACCATATATAAAGCAATAGATAAGCTTACGGGTATTTTGTATTTTATTTTGACTAAAAACAGTCCCTAATAGTCTATAATGAAAGAGGACATCTCTACAAAATTTTCAAAATTTATTTGGTTGAAATTGGAGTTCAAAATCAAAAGTTATTAAAGAAAACAGAAAAGAAAAGAAAATAGAGTTCAAAATTAAAAGTTATGGGCCGAATACATATGGGTGTAGAATATGAGGCCATCCCGTCTTGACTCCTGGACGGGCCAAGGCCCACTCGGCACACGAAAATATTAAAAGAAAAAAAAGGTGGGCTCGTCCCACGTAGGCCCAAGCCCACTCGGCGCCACACTTTAAATAGAGGTAGCGATGTGTTGTGGCAACAAAGATGTGGCGGGCTGGTGGTTAGGTTCGCTCGGTGAGAGCTGCATGTCACGGGTTCAAGTCCCGCAGTGCCTATTTTTGCTGCTTTATTCGCCAACTTGAGTCCCACAGGTTGATGGCAGCAGGGCGGGTCCCATTGGTTCCACATGGCAGCAGGATTGTTTCCGACATGGCGGGTCCCACTGGTCCCACATGGCGGGTCCTACAGATCACATGGTGGGTCCCACATGGCAGGGTCCCACAGGTCACACGGTGGGTCCCACATGTCGGTTGGGCTGGGCGGGTCCCACCGGTCATTGTCTGTGCTACTGATGACAGTGGGTTCAACATGTAAGAGTGATACGTAGGCAAAAATGACACCTAAACACTGACACGTAGGCGGGACCGCTGAGTTGGCTGTCCAGTCAGAGTGACACGTAAGCGAAAATGACACCGAAGCACTAACACGTAGGCGAGATTGCTGAGTTGGCTATCCACTAATGCGAATGACCATTTAAATTGGTCGTAGTCGTCTAGAAAAAAGGTCATAGGCCAGGGCTGTCTAGATTATGACCAATTCATGTTAGGAGACCATGACCTTTCTGACAAAATTGGTCATAAATTTGTGCTGTTTACACCCTCAAAAACAACGTATGACCAACTGGTTCAAAATGGTCATAGATCTATGACCAATATTTTGAGCGTCACAATAAAAGGTCATAGGATAGCATATTTCTTGTAGTGTTAATTAGTATCGTCGAATAATTAAGTAGTGTATATAGTATCTACATGTATATATTATGTTGCTTCAGACAAGCAAGGGCGCCAAGGGCGCCAAATATATTCAGCTCATCTGCACCAGGCAGCTGTGAGTACAAATTCCTGAAAATTTACATTTTGCATAGTTGACACAATAGGACAGAAATCTAGAGGATGAGCTGAATTCAAGCATCTGTAGATAGGATGATTTAGGCTACGCCTAAGAACCTGTGCTTCAGCTGATCATGTTCTTTAGTATGAAAAAAATAAGATACTGTTTAACGTCTATAACCTAATTTTTTTCTTTTGAAATAAGTAGTATATATAAAGTAATAATTAAAGAATACAATCCTTGTGAAATTAGCCAGTTTTTGCTTTAAAAGAAATCCTTTCATGGACTGGGCCAACATGGCGCAACTAGCAACTCTAGCCATTTGACTGTTTAACGTCAATAACCTAATTTTTTTTGTTAAAATAAGAGATCTAAACTCTAACATCTGCGCGCCAAATCTCAAATCTACACTGAAATACCCTCACATGGGGTCCCTCTAGTCAGCATCACAGACCGCCGCGCTACTCGCCCCCACTCGGCTGCTCCTCCACTGAAAGCGACCACTCTGCCTAGCGCCTCTACTTCGCCCACTCAGCTAGCTACTCCCCACCCCCACCCCACCCCACGGCGGCGCCCTCCCTTCCCCGTTCTCGGCGAAGTCCTCAACCAACGACTGGTAAGTGCTGCTCCCCTCCGTTCCCCATCCTCAACCCCACGATGCGATCTAGGCTAGATTTTGGCGGATCTAGGCTAGAATCCGGCGGATGTGGTTAGATTCCGGCGGATGTAGGTCACCGTTGATGTTTTTAGGTCACCACAGGCCATGGATTTTGCTCACGCCACCGTCACAGGTCCCTCGGAGATCGCTTCCCCCACCCAGATGGACAACCACGTAGACAATTTGAGGAAGATCGCACTGTCCATTCTTCAGACAGTCGAGGTAAATCTTATAGAAATTATTATCTCCTTTGGCCTCGTAGCTACTCCCTCCGTTCCAAATTAATTGATTTTGGTTTGTCTAAATACGGATGTATATATACTTATTTAGTGTCTAGATACATCCATATTTGGACATACCCAAGTCAATTAATTTGGAACGGAGGGAGTACCTCTTAGGTTGGGCTATAGGACTTCAGTCGAGGCTGCAACTTCTGTAGCATGTGGCCTGATGAAATTCATAACTGGATGCAGGCTGATGAAGTTGAAAAACTCACGAAGCCTAACTGGGACCGTTTGTACGTTCAAACCGCAACTCGGGAGGATCTCATGAGTGAGTGCTTCATCCTCCAATCGCGACAGGCGGCAGAGAGGGAAGCCCTGAGGCTTGTCGAGGAAAAGGCGGTGATGTTTATGAAAGAGAGGGATACAGCCTTGGCCGAGCTGGAGAGGGTGCAGAAAGCTAAGTCAGCACTCGAGTTGGAACGTGAGGAAAGCTGTAGGAACATCCGCACCTTGACAAACACGCTTAATTATGAGCTGCTTAATTGTAAGGCAGTTCTGGGAGAAGCCAAAGTGGGGTGCGACAGTATATTCACTCTGTTGGAGAAGAAAGCTACAGAAGCCACGGTATCTGATATCCCATCTGATGATATTGTGCACCCTCCTAGAGTCAAGAGATCTAAGAAAAAAAGAACACTCGTAGAGGTCACAAGTCAAACTGAGGTAAAACTGTTGTTTGCCTTAACTGTGGTAAAACTACCTTGCTCTTTAATTAGATTGTGCCAACCTGCTATGCAAAGATTACTCTCCAGTTCATATTACGCGCCGATGATTAAACTCTACACTTTATGTTGATGAGATCGTCAGCATTTTACCTAGTGTTGTGTACAACCACATTTGTTCTGCATTTTCCAAGGAAAATGCTCGATAATCTCATCAATTTGTGTGATTCTTTACTATGAGGCCCCAATTATGATTTTCCCAGTAATGCACAGTCCAATGATTACTGTCTTTGCAATATGAGGATTATTTTATGTTCATTCTCTATTCTGTGCTGATGATTAAGCTCTATACTTTATCTTGATGTGTTGATCAGTATTTACCTAGTGTTGTGTACAACCACATTTGTTTTGCATCTTCCTTGGTAAGTGCTCGATGATCTCATCCATTTGTGTGCGCTTCTTTCGTATGAGGCCCCAAATATGATTTCCCCTTTACTGTGCATTGTACAAGCACATTGCATTGTACCTATGAGGCCCCAAATATGATTTTCCCTTTGCTTGGGCAGATTTGTCTGTACCGTGGAATCATTTCTTTGCATTCTGTGTGTGCTTGTAATTATGAGGCTACTTTTCTTGATGTTCATTGCTAAACATTTATGCTTGACCCTTTAGTTCCAACACTTGGAAGTTCATGGTGTGCTCTGTTCATTTGAGGCATGTATTTGATTGTGAGTCGTGTTGTGTGTCATTTGTACATGATTAAAATGCCGATGATTAAAATGTTATGGCACTATGTGATTCGGGGGTGGAGCTGGTGAGCCTTGTATATGCATGAATACATATTTTGTGCATTCTACTTGGCTCCCCAACTCCATCCCTGAAATGTGTCCAATCAAACTATATATGAGGCATGCTTTTGAATTGGCCCTTCTTGATTTGTGTGTCATTATATGAGACTTTAACATCTTTCTGCACCCATTTAACGGACATGTGTGACACTTTTTTGTAGGGTTTGCCAAACCGTGGACGTGGCTTTGGAATGGTTGCGAAACACACAAAAACCCTATCGATGATGTGAACCTCTGGAGGCGGTTTCGGTGTCCTGTGTAGCTAAGTAGAATTAGTTTAGTTAACCTGGTATTCGGTTGATCCTGATGTGAGCCTGTTGTGCCGCTGCTTTGAACCTGTTGTGAGGATCGTGTTGAACCTTTTGTGATGGTGATTTGAAAATGAAGCTTTGGCCGCTAAAAAAGAGCACCTCGGCTAGCAGATATCAAGATGGCTATGCGAGAGAGCGCTTAGATAATTGTAATATCTTCTAGTTCTTACATGTTTTCAAACTGGAAATGGGGATAGCCCGATTTACAAGTTGCAGACGGAGCTTCTGCACTTCTCTCTCCAGGTTATGGATTACAATTTTTGATGATGCTATGTCATCTTGCAACTTCTTCACTTCTCCCTGAGCCGTCAGTTTAGCCTCTTGGGTGGCGATGGCCGATTTGATGCCAAGGAGTGTTCCTTTACCATCTCGATACTCTCAAGATGAAGGTTTTCACACTGCATCTGGAGGTTCTTCTTATCTTCCAGAAGCTCCTTGATCAGGCCTTTCGCCTTGTCATTTGTTTCATTACTCTTATTGTATAGCCTCTTCCAGCCGGCTACCTCATTCTGTAGTTTGGTGCGGTCCGCACGAAGGTTTGCTGCTTCATTCGCAATGTTTTGGGACGCCCTCCTCTTTACATCCAAATCAACACGGAGGCGTTCAATCTCTTTTTTCAGGACCTTGTTATTCTTCAGAAGCGTGGCGCACCACTCATTTGTGATGGCCTCCTTGGCTTCAATCCTAGCCCTGGCTTCCTGCAGGCAGTTCATAATTAGTAGTGAGATTAGTCCGAATATGAGGGATAGAACAAAAGATTGGATAGTTCAGACCTCGCTGTGCTGGAGAGCGAGGACGACCTTCTCGAATGATTGTTTGTCTCCCGCTAGGCCATTCGTGCTTTGTTCTTGGTCTGGATTGCCGATGTCCGAGCGGCTGGCTCTGAGATATGTACAAGTGACTTCAGTTTGATGGATATTGGGACATGTTTGTACCAAAGAAATTATACTTCATAGATATTTAAACGTACCGGCCATCTTCTTGGACGTGCTGATTTGGGATCAAACTCGAGGTGGAGTTATCGCCCGTCTTCATGTTCTTGCTCAGAGATAGCGGGGTTTTGGCCTCCGTCAGAGGACAATCTTTGTCGCCGCCATCTTCTTGATCCATTTGATGCATCTTCTTTCGGCGTTTTGCCTCCTCAGCCTTCGTCGCAGCTGTCTGTTGCTTCCGGCTTGAAGCTTGACGACGCTGAGTGGTGGTGTAGAAATGGGTTGTTCTCCGCTGAGTGGTGGCGAGTGGGGAAGATGGTGAATAGTGGAATGACGTAGACGTGCTCTGGCAGTGCTAGTTTAATAGGTGGCAACCGTCTCCTGCCATTCACCGCGCAATCTGGTCCGTCCATTTAGAATCAACGGGCTAAGGCAGATGTCTTACCATCGAAGACTTGCACGGAAGCCGATTGATAAAGTTATTTACTGCGGGCTGTTGATTGGACGGAGTAGATTTTTTTTCCTTTCAGAGACGGGGTTGTTGAGCAGTTACTCACCAAGTTCTCTCCACCTTGTTTTTCAGTCATACGGTCAAAGCGGTTGTGAGCCTCAACCCTCGATGACAGGTGGGGCCCAGCCATCCGCGAGAGGCCTGATACATGATTGTATTCAAGTTGCAATGTGAAATGGCAAACGGATACACACGCGCATACAAGTTGCTGATACATGATTGTTGAAACAAATAAATAGAAAAGGTAGATCACATGTGCATACAAAATCTGTGCACCCAATTTTCAAGCAAGAACACCCTACTAGCCTCGCTTGGCCATCTCCGCCTCCAGGCGCTCCCTCTCTAGGAGCTGGGCTTTCTTGGCCTTCTCGACCTTCTTGTCGAGGCGCTTCTTCTCCAGCACCATAGCTTCGTTGCGGAGGAGATAAGCTTCCTTCCGCGCAAGCTGGACTTCCAGCTCGAGGGCTATGACCTTCTGATGAAGGTCGAGGTTGTTGTTCACCTGCTCCTTCAGATGGTCGGACATCTTCGTCACGATGTCCGTGGCCTTCTCGACCTGCGCTGCAGCTTCCATCGCCTTGTCCATGTACTCACAAGCTTTCTTCAAGGCAGCAACTAACTGCTCACGTAGTTCATCAACAGTAGTCGTCAGGTCGGCGATCACCGACCGCTCCGCCGGCGTCAGCTCCTCGGAGGCAGAACTGTCCCTGCACATAGATGCAGTCAAGATCCGGAAGATGATGTCAGTGTACCACTTTGAACAGATCTAAATAAAGATGCAACAAGGAGGTAAACAACCGGATCAATACAAAACTTAACCCACATCTACCTCATGGAAGCAGATCGCTTGCGCGGTGAAGCCATGAATGGAGAAACGCGCCGAGGATATATTTTTCGAAGAGTGTGGGCACTGAGATGTATCGACGATGAAGTACGAAGGGGAGGCGGTCAGCACCTCTATTTATGGAGCACGGGATCTGAGGAGGCGGTTTCGGAAGTCATGGCGACGCCACGTTCCCACGTATTCGTTTCCCCACGCCCCCTCAACTACACGTTTCCCCACGCCTTATTTATCTAAGCGTGAGTTCAACTAGGTAAGTGTACTGACGCAGGATAACTACATGAACATTTAAAACACACTTTGAGTTCTCCCCACCTTGTTTTTCAGTTGATTCAATTTCTGTCATAAACGGCCAAAGCGGCTGTGAGCCTCAACCCTCGATGACAGGTGGGGCCCAGCCAACAAACACTCGGTCGTTGCTAAAAAAATTGGTCAAAACTATCTGACAGATGGGCCTGGAGCCAACATGTAGAAACACCCTCTTACGCAAACAATGTCGTAAATTACAATAGTGTATGACAGGTAGGGTCCAGGATCTAACTGTCCTGCTCGTTGCCAGTCAACGAGTCATACAAGGACACCACCTGGTGAGCGACGAAAAATTCGCGACATTCTACGTGAGTAAGACCTGTTTCGTCGTAGGAAACTGGGCTCAAGTTTGCATAATGGGCCGGGGACGAAAATCCATGACGTAAAGTACGTGGAACGTCATGAACCAAAGGCCCATGAATGAAAGAACCAAAACGTCGCGAGCAAAATCAGCTTTTCGACCCACCACGACGGAACACACGACGTTATCGGAACATCGCCGAAAAAACGTCGAGGATGGGCGAATTTTTGGTAGTGGTAGATCTAGATCTCCTCTCTCAAATCTCTCAAAGATATCCAAGAATCATGGGAGGACTTGGGAGAGGGGCAAGCTTTCCAAGGTCAACAATGGTGGGGAAGAGAGAGAAAACGTGCTGCTGGAAAACTTGGGATCTTTGGGGAAGAAGGGGCCTTTTATAGGTCTCCCAGAAAAAGAGCCGTTGTAGAAAAAATCGCACCGGAGACTCCGGCCTAAGTGACCGGATAATCCGGACCAAGGACCGGATATTCCGGCCTACACCCGAGGCTGAACAAGTTCAGACACGGTGCAGTTCGGGGCCGACACTCCGGTCTCAGGGGCGGAAACTCCGGCTAGAGGCGAATACTCCGGCCCAAGGGCCGGAGACTCCGGCCTAGACCCATGACTGAACCACTGGAGCTCCATCGACAGGGAACCCTAGTTCCGGATACTCCGGTTGGAACACACCGGATACTCTGGCCTGGAAAACCAGCAAACCAGCAAAACTGCAAACCCAACAACATTTGCGAGAAAACTCCAAATGAGATGAAACCAACTTTGTTGGAAAGATAATGCCAAGAGCTTCCATAAATAGAGTTAAGTTGGCACACATTAGAAGGTGTGGAACTTTACTCAAGGATAAACAAATAATATTTCCAACACGAAAACGCAACAAGTTTCCAAAAGAAATCCGATTTCGAAGAATTTGGGCTTGTCATGAAGATCACGACAAGTACCAAAACCCAACAAGGAGAAAAGTCATAAAACAACCAAGAAAAATGGAATTCTAAGAATGCAAAGGTTTGAGATCTCCACAAAGTTGTGATCAAGTTACTCACTTGAGAGCCCCTCTTGATAGTTCGTGATAACCCCCAAGAGCAGGGGATCACTGTAGCACCTCTCAATGTGGAAGCAAGGTATCGATCCGCAGGAGCAAGAAGGAAAAGTTATCTATTCCCTACAACTAAAGTGTCACAAGTTTTAGTTGATTATGCACTAAACAAGTTTAAAGAACAAGATGGTTGATTTAATGGATGGAAGTTTAATGGAACAAAACAAGAATGTAAAAGTGTCCCAATCCTCTTCAATGCAAGAGGACAAGACAAAGGTTTTCTCTTATAGGAACAATGGACATGGGTTCATGGGTTCACTTAATCCTCTATCTCTCATCTACGGTGATTATCATGTTATAGATAAAGTACACACAATTGTCATGTTTTAATGGTAGCTTTTATAACGGCTATATGTCCTAGAACACATAGTTGAAAGAAGTACTCATTTGTGTTGCTAGGTCACCCTCGTAAAGCTAGCGTGGTTGCTGTCACTCCCACATCATACTCTTCCTTTTTACCCCTAGATAAAGGATGCTGGGCGGTACTGTGTCACTCAATACCTATGCCGTGTCACATCGGCCATCCCGTACCTACATACATCATACTTCTTAATGGACAATATTCTAAACACTAGTGCAATGATTCATATTTCGTGTGTGTGACCACATCTCTCTTATCTATCTACACTTGGTGGTGTCAATCACCTCATGACAAGGATAAACAAGGCATTATGAATAAATCAAACCATCACATGCATCATAGAATATCTCCAAAGTATGACAAGTCATAAAACTTCCAACACAACGGTAAATGCATAACAAATCATCTCATACCACAATATCCAACATAGTAATTACATAGATAACGTAATCATGTTCAGCAGCTACTAATTGGTGAAGCTCAAAAGAGAGGAGAGATACATAAGTTACCACCACAAACCCAAGCCCAGGGGGTGGACTACTCCCCCTTCATTATGGAGACGGTGGAGAAGTCGTTGGAGAAGATGGAGACCACCCCGGCAGGGCCCCGCCGGAGTTTCCCCCTCCAATCTGCAGCTACGGGTCTCTGTTTTGTGGTTTCTGTGTTTCGGCGGCGCTCCTTTTCGAAGTGCGTCGGGGACTATTTTTATAGTCGGTTTTAGGTCAAAACCTAGTCGGTGGAGAAAATATCGACGACAACGGAGCGTCGAGGCCCACGTTGAGGGGTCCCACGCGGCCAGGTACAGGGGCCACGTGGGCCCACCTCTTTTGGCCCTCGGGTCTCCGCTTGTTTGCTTCCTTCGCCCCCAAGTCTTCTTCCTTCCAAATATTAACGCTCGTAAATTTGCACGGCATTTGGACGTTGTTTGGGTCCCTGAAACATTAAAGGAAAGAAATAGGGTTTTCTGTCTGCGCAGGGTTAATTCCAAAAAAATAAGAAATAAATATAATATTCCCAAAAATCATTATAAAACATTAATATAACCCTTAACACCCTTTTTATGGATATGGATCAAGCCCATATCAAAATGACAAAACGACAACCTCAACACCCTTTTATTTACCATTGGAATAGCTTTTTATTGTAAGGTGTATCACAGACGGTTCACCATAGTATGTAAGTAAATTTCCACCATGAATGATGCATGGCTTAGATTAGCGGCCTCCACATTTATACAAACTCATTTAAACTACTTTATCTCCACATTTATTTCACCATGATAGGCATCCATAAACAAAAGTACATGATATCAACTAAATGAAATGAGGAGCATGTTGAAAGCTTGCCATGTGACAACACATATGGGCTAACTCCCAACCTCGGACATTTATCAAGCCACTAACATCATAATCTTAATCACAATTGGTCATGTTTTATTTATGCAATAAAAGTAAAGTGGGCATGAAGTTCGTGAGAGCTATATAACCAACTTTTCTCATAACAATAAATAACATAAACATTTTCATTCAGAGTTATAGATAACATAAATAACATGATAAACATACTCGGAATAGCATAAAGCTAATAGGTATGTATGGTGGACTCACTGGAATAACTTTGGTTGAAGGTGTTGGAAACAAGTTTTTACTTGTTGGAGTTTTTGGGCTAGCAAGAGGGAGAAAGTTGACCATCTAAATACACGCATGAGTGTCCATAGAACTAACTAATCTATGTTAAACAAAGTAAAATAACATTCAGCATCAAAACATGAATAAGAGATAGCTCTTGATAAAGCATTTGCAAATTATTACTCATTAACAAGCACATGAATTATGCAACTATATGTATCATTTAAAATCAACTCAAACATCCCTTTTCCCAATATTATAATAACAGCCAACATAATTCAACCCATATTTCCAATAGCTCTTTCATATATAAATGATAACGTGGTGGTCTCATAAAATAAAAATCAAACCAAACAAACAAAAAGACGCTCCAAGTTTATGCGATAAAGTGTTTCGATCGAAAAACAAAAATTAGACGTGTGCAAACCGAGAGTGTGTAGGTCCAGCGGGGTTGTCTTCACATCCCCAAGCTTATGGTCTTCACCATCCTTGGATAGCTCTTGGTGCATCTCCTCCAATCCCTGTAAAAACTTCAAAACACCGTTTCTCCCATTTCTTTTCTGTGGGGTTACATTAGTAGTAATAAACAAATAGATTCCTTGCTGCATATAATCATTGAACAAAAATTCATATGAATGTCCAGAAAGAGTATAATGTTGTATGACTACTCATAAACTCAATTGGATAAAAAATATTCAAGTTAAAAGTTCAAAGCATACATCAAACAAAAATGGGACAGAATCTGTCCAAAAAAACATCAGCAACAAAACGTATTTTTCTACCCTACTAAACTTTCTCGAAAAATTCCGAAAAAATTCATGAATACAGAGGATGAAAAGTTTCAACTACAGTTCAAATATGAGCTCATTAGGAGTTACAGAATAAGAATTAAAAATCATACTGTGCACAGATTCGTGCAGGATTAAAATCTTCGAACACTATAAGCAACTTTTTCAAACAAAATGGGTAAAACTTGGCATTTTATTTAAAATTCCAGAAACTAAACTAAAAACTAAGTCTCTTGTTACAGCAAGAGGACACAAAGAAAATCACAAATAAAAACAACCTGGTTGCCTCCCGTAAAGCGTTTTCTTTATAGCCATATAGCTAGGCATGATAGTTTTAATGATGCTCACATAAGAATAAGAATTGGAATGCAAAAGAGAGCATCAAGAGAAAAATATGAAACACATTTAAGTCTAACCCACTTCCTATGCATTAGGATCTTGTAAGAAAATAAATCATTGAAACACAAAGCAAGTAGCATAGTAAGATAAAACAAGAGCAATTTGAAGACTTTGAACTTAAAGAGAGGAAACGTAATAATATTGAAATGTTTAGAACCATGTTTTCCCCTCTCTTAATAACTTTCAGTAGCATCATGAATAAATTCAACAATATAATTATCACATAAAGCATGTCTTTCATGATCTACAAGCATAAAAGTATTAATACTCTCCACATGAGTAAAATCCATCTTATTAGTGATAACTAGCTGGGTGGCCCGTGTAATTGCGCGGCTAGCTTTGATACTATTAAAATATTGATATCTAATGCATCATTTTGATCTCGGTACTATATTTTAAGTAAAATTTTATTGTATAAGAACGATGTAGGATAGTTAGTTTGTTAAGCTTCCAATTGCTTTCTCTCTTGAATCTACATGATAAAGCATATGTACATCAAAAAAAAAATGCATAACCTATATACCTTTGTTGTTTAGGCCTCCAACTCCTCTTATGAAGCAGTGATCTATATGTCTATACCATTAATTTTCTTATCGTTTGAAACTCCAACAATCAACTGTTTCTCGGCCCTCGTGGAGTGATTGTGCCATGTCATGTTGCATTAGAAAATATCAGTTATGTTCATAACCTGGATACATGATGGACAAAACCTACGAATTATAAATGGTCATTGATCAGTCATCTGAATTATAATATCTCTAGTGGTATTTTCCAATTCATTTATCATTATGATAGAAATACATAAACCTGGATACATGATGGACAAAACCTACGAATTATAAATGGTCATTGATCAGTCATCTGAATTATAATATCTCTAGTGGTATTTTCCAATTCATGTATCATTATGATAGAAATACATAAACTAATGTAATGAAATTTCATTCATGCAAAGGGTAGATTATCCAAGGTTAAAAAACCATTATGGATGGATTCTTAAATTCACAGAGCGATCTATAAATGTTTTTTATTATCGTGTGTTGTGCATTAATCAAGTTCCACTATCATGAATCGAAAGTGAAGCATAGCATATATCAAATACTATTAGTCTAGCACATTACCTGACACCATAAGTCTGAAACTATTATTCACAATTAATGATGTTTTCCCTCTGACAACAATTTACCAAACCTTTACCTCCCCTACTTGAATATAATTTATTCACCCCTGAATTGTGTGCATCCCCAATGCTCCAAAAAGAATCGTTAAAATATATTTGAAATGAGTTTGTACACTTTAGGAAATATTGTACCTTACCGTAGTATGGCCTGGACTTCTTTTGTGTAAATATAAGCTTCATAGAATGTTACCATTTTCTGTATATTAGTGGACTTCTGATTACTTTATTACAAAATTTCTCGGTACTTAGTCTCCCTGATCCTTTCACATGATTATGGGAGAACTCAATGCCACTAAATATGTATATTGATGTGTAACTAAAGATCCGCAACCAAAAAGCAATTGTTGTTTGGAAGACAAATGAAAACAAAGAAGTAAATCTACCTCATATTCGCCCGTTAGATTTTACTGTAATTATATTGTCATATACATCCTTGCAAGAGAGTACTACCAATCGGCTACCACATTTATACTGCTGCAGGCTAACATCGGTTGTGGTAGCTCTCGGGTTATGGATCTGAAGTAATCCTAGTGCCGCTAACTGAACTGTCATACACGGCTCAAGGTTGTATATCCTAATGCAGCCAGCACAGTTGATTCTGATGAAATGAGTGCTTGTGTACTTGCTGTGTCCACGTTCGACCTTGAGTTTCTTGAGGTTACCATAGCAATGTTTCCCTTGAGAGCGAGGTACAGCAATACACGATTCTGCTCCTTGCGTGTAGTTTTAGTGCCCTGCAAGGCTGCAATCAAAGAATTCTTGGCTGCCTATTAATACTCACAAAATACTGTTGTCAGGGTATATCATAGCAATGAAGAGCTTCCTAATAACAATTAAGTTGTTTTCTGAAGAAACGACACACTGAAAAAACCAATCAGACCTTGACCATACCAATAATATTGGACTTGATTAATCTACTCATGATTTTTTCCTCCACGACACAACGCACCGGAAGACTCTGATCCCGCGCGCTGCCCTGCCTCATTGATGGTGAAAATCTGACACCACACACCCTCAGCGGATTATTCAAACATTTCGAAGTCTGGGTACGGATCTTCAACGAAAAAGATTATAAATCTATTGGACATGATATTGAGAAGTCTGGAAACGTTGTATATCTTAATGTAAAATGTATATGATAAATACTGGAAATCGAGGCACCATACCTCTGCTTTGCGCTGGAAGACTGAAAGATTAGAAATACCTTGCAGATAATAAGAGATCTAGTTTATATTCGCTAGAAACAGTAGGAAATATCCAACTTCCTATATCCATAAAAAAATCAACTAACTCTGTTGGCTAACACTGGGTGCGTAACATAGGAAAACATCTGAAACCCTACTGTAAACCACAAACCGAATTGTGCAGTTTTTTTTCCGGTGCGTCATTGTCTTCGTGTAGCAGCCCTGGAGTACATGGTGCCTCCCTCTCTGCTCCAAATAGTTTTAGGATGCATTGTTAACCTTTTTGCCGTATTCCGTCAATGTAATGCATAGACAGATAGGGCATCAACAAATACCAACTTTAATTTTTTTACATAAATTCGCGAGCAGTTTTATTCCTTGGGGAATTCGGTGAATAATTCAAGAAACTGTAGATGAGAGCATGACTTGAATCTGATCATGGGTTACTTACATGGAACGATGAGCGGACGTAGGAAGGTGAACCGCAGCCCCGTCAGTCCATTTTTAATTTGCAGCCACAGCACTCACCAAACCTCGGACGCCCGATTTAATTCTGAGTTGCTGTCGATGTGGCTCCTCCTCTGCTCCAAATAGTTGATGCAATCGAATATAGAGTCCATATATATTTGCACGTACCGGCGCATAGATTGATCAGCTCGACCGTGTCTACACTGCAGTACATATATATTCACTCCGTTCCAAATTAATTGACTTGTGTTTGTCTAAATACGGATGTATCTATACTTGTTTAGTGTCTAGATACATTCGTTACTAGACAAATGCATGTCAAGTACTCCCTCCGTGTCAAAAAGTAAGACGTTTTAGCTACTTACCATACACATGTATCTAGACATGTTTTAGTGCAAGATTCATGTGAATCTTGCACTAAAACATGTCTAGATACATGTGTGTGGTAAGTAGCTAGAGAGTCTTACTTTTTGACACGGAGGGAGTAATTTGGAACGGAGGGAGTAGAAGACAGTGGGCATGTGGGCACTGGGTATGCATATTTACCTGACGCCGACGCGGTGAGGATCAGATCGAGGTTTGTAGCCATTAACATACGTAAGAAAAACTGAAAAATTGTTCTACCTATCATATCAGTCGTGGATGATCAGATTCGTCTTGTAGACTTGCCTGCACGCTCTAGCACGTCGGTGATGGACAAATGCAGGCTTCATCCGTTGTGTATGGCGTTGGCGTCGACCGCGGCAACGACGCCATCTGCCGCTTCTCAATTACACTACTGGTGGCCGCCTGGACGATACGTCGCCTCCTGAATCCTGATTGCCGCCGCCGTTAATGCCTAGGTGTAGGTCTATTTATTCCATTCCAACACGGATTGCTACCTTGTTTTTCTTCTAAACGTGCCGCGTACGTCTTGGATGTCGTGTCCTCCTTCTAAACGCGTGTAACCGTGCACGTCATATTCCAAGGAATTCTTTTTAAATCTAAACCGTTCATTAAGGTCAATCTAAGTTGAATCTGAGCCATCCATTGTCTTGTGTTTTAATTATATAATAGATGGGAGTAAAGTATTCATAATCATCATTGTAATCATTATATATAGGAGGCATATCATAATCACAATAAACTTTATACTCAATAGTGGGTGGACTGAAAATATCATATTCATCATCATAAATGGGAGACATAGTATCATCAAACAAGTTAAAGAAACCTCCCCAAACTTAGATGATTGCAAGATATAAAACAAGTTAAAGAAACCTCCCTAAGCTTAGTCTAGTGCAGACAAGAATAGAAACTTAAGCGTTACGCTCCCCGGCAACGGCGCCAGAAAAGTGCTTCATAACCCCCAAGAGCAGGGGATCACTGTAGCACCTCTCAATGTGGAAGTAAGGTATCGATCCGCATGAGTAAGAAGGAAAAGTTATCTATTCCCTACAACTAAAGTGCCACAACTTTTAGTTGATTATGCACTAAACAAATTTAAAGAACAACATGGTTGATTTAATGGATGGAAATTTAATGGAACAAAACAAGAATGTAAAAGTGTCCCAATCCTCTTCAATGCAAGAGGACAAGACAAATGTTTTCTCTTATAGGAACAATGGACATGGGTTCATGGGTTCACTTAATCCTCTCTCTCATCTACGGTGATTATCATATTATAGATAAAGTACACACAATTGTCATGTTTTAATGGTAGCTTTTATAACGGCTATATGTCCTAGAACATATAGTTGAAAGAAGTACTCATTTCTGTTGCTAGGTCACCCTCGTAAGGCTAGCGTGGTTGATGTCACTCCCACATCATACTCTTCCTTTTTACCCTAGATAAAGGATGTTGGGCGGTACTGTGTCACTCAATACCTATGCCGTGTCACATCGACCATCCCGTACCTACATACATCATACTTCTTAATGGAAAATATTCTAAACACTAGTGCAATGATTCATATTTCGTGTGTGTGACCACATCTCTCTTATCTATCTACACTTGGTGGTGTCAATCACCTCATGACAAAGATAACCAATGCATTATGAATTAATCAAACCATCACATGCATCATAGAATATCTCCAAAGTATGACAAGTCATAAAACTTCCAACACAACGGTAAATGCATAAAAAATCATCTCATACCACAATATCCACCATAGGAATTATATAGATAACCGTAATCATGTTCAGCAGCTACTAATCAGTGAAGCACAAAGAGAGGAGAGATACATCAGTTACCACCACAAACCCAAGTCCAGGGGGTGGACTACTCCCCCTTCATCATGGAGACGGTGGAGAAGTCGTTGGAGAAAATGGAGACCACCCCGACAGCGCCGTGCCGGAGTTTTTCCCCTCCAATCTGTAGCTCCAGGTCTTTGTTTCGTGGTTTCTGTGTTTTGGCGCTCTCCTTTCCGAAGGGCGTCGGGGAATATTTTTACAGTCGGTTTTAGGTCAAAACCTAGTCGGTGGAGAAAAGATCGACGGCAACGGAGCGTCGAGGCCCAAGTTGAGGGGTCCCACGCGGCCAGGTACAGGGGCCGCGTGGGCCCACCTCTTTGGCCCTCGGGTCTCCGCTTGTTTGCTCCCTTCGCCCCCAAGTATTCTTCCTTCCAAATATTAACGCTCGTAAATTTGCAGGTCATTTGGACGTCGTTTGGGTCCCTGAAACATTAAATGAAAGAAATAGGGTTTTCTGCCTGCGCAGGGTTAATTCCATAAAAATAGGAAATAAATATAATATTCCCAAAAATCATTATAAAACATTAATAGAACCCTTATATGATGCAAATATGATTGGAATATAAGTAATATAGTGCAAAGTTCATGTATGCATTTTACATGCATCAGTACGCTGTCCATCCTATAACCCGGGCTGCCACTAACATCATGAGACCGGTAAAATAGAAAACCTATCAAGATCATACCTTTGCCTTGCGCATTCCACTTGAGCTCGACGATGACGATCTTGACTCTCTCAAGTTGGAACACCTTTCTTGATTGTGCTTGCTAGCACATGCTTGATGAAGACTTCTCCAAATGCTCCCTCATACTCCATTACGGGAGGGCCTCGCTAAGCTCCATCTTCATGTCTCCTTTGCAAGCTTCAATCAAATGATATCTTCCGAGATGCATCATACTGAGCTTGCACTTCAACTTCTTCTTTTGATATGTATGATGGCTTGGAGGTAAACATGATTGTTCACTCAAACTTCTTTTCCAAGCCACACTTGCAATAAGCTCAACTCTTCACATGACCATTCTTCATATAAAACCTTGAATAGAGCATTGGTCATCATGTCATCTTCAAGAGTCCAACACATGAACTCCTATATTTTCCCATGGACATGATCTAAAAGAATATCTCAATGTAAACATTAGTCCATAAGGATTGTCATTAATTACCAAAACCACGCATGGGGCAACATGCACTTTCAATCTTCCCCATTTTGGTAATTGATGACAATCCCTTTTACGAGGGTTTATATAATGAATTTCAACACCCATGCAACACAAAGAGCAAGGATGCAAGAGAACCTCAAGAGAACAAACCCATATTCCCTTAAACTCTCTAAATTTCTCCCCCATTGGCATCGATTGTCGAAATGGGAGGAAAAACTTAGAAGGCCAATATAGTGAGAGCTCCCCCATAATGTGTGCATTTCTCATAATATGAGTGAAATCAAATGCACATATCCAATGTGATGGCCCTTGAAGAGGTTGATCTACGGCTCCAGAAAACAGTCTTGATGTCTGGTGGGTAGTTACCTGCGTAAAAAATAAATGGGTTAGGTTGAGACTCCAAGTGCAGAGTGTGTAGTAAGTGGAAGACGTGTTTTCCCCACGAGGGTGACTCGAGGGTTTAATATCGAACTCTCGGGGAATCAGTTGTGAAAGATTTATCTTCCTATCCTTCTTTGGTCACCTACAAAACAATGTTAAATGTTTTGGTCCTCAACCTCACCTGTGGTTGTCAAGCACAAGGTGTAAGAATGATATCAAGATAGTATGTAATGCAATCAAGAAATAAATATGCAACGATGGGAAATAAATATGCAAGGATGATGATAACAATGATAAATGATATTTTTGGGATTTTAATGATGTATGCAAGATGTAAAAGTGTTTTTGTATTTTCGGATTTAATAATGGCAGAAAATGTAAAAGTGGTAAAATTTGTTGGAAATGTGTTTCTTATGATTAAAAATGGACCGGGGTTCATGGTTTCACAAATGCACTCTCTCTTTAATAAAGTGGTAGACAATGGAACACTAGAGTTGACATATGAGATTGCAAGACAAAAGTTTAGTGACAAGTTACTAATTATATGGGCATCACGTCCTAACATAGAGACCTTTTGTTTATTAGTCTCACTTATACTCCACCAAGATGCGAACTAAATCATAACACCTCAAGAATTAAGATAACTCAGATTATAGCTTTAAGTATCATGACATGAAGTTAAAATAATAACATGCTAGATCTAGTCATGGAGTAGTGGCCATGATCACACCCACATCTCTGGTAACATGGTATTTTTGTTTATCCCTAGTAAGGTAAAGATACCCAAGTGGATCGTAGAACTTTCTCTCACGTTCACTGCACTAGCGACGCCCCGTTACTCCAACTAATGCACACATCACCCCACACACGCTCTCATAAACATGCTTGATCATAACAAGTGTATAAGAACGGGATACATAATATGCATCTATATTCATAACTGAAACAAAACATTTGCAATCTCAAACATATATTAACTCATAGAAAGATCCACCATATAGGTATTACAACGATGACCGTAATCATTTACCAGCAGCTCATACGGTAGTAATTAGTGAAGCTCAAAGAGAGGAGAGATACATAAGTTACTTCCACAAACCCATAGTCCAGAGGTGGACTACTCCCTCTTCATCATGGAGATGGTGGCGAAGTCGATGGAGAAGATGGAGACCACGCCGGCAGCGCCCCGCCGGAGTTTTCCCCCTCCAATCCGCAACTCCAGATCTCTCTTTCGGTGTTTCTGTGTTTCGGCGGCGCTCTTTCCAGAGAACGACGGGGGTTATTTTTATAGGTGTTTTTAGGTTAAGACGAGGTCGGTGGAGAATAGATCGACGGCAACAGAGCCACGAGGGCCAAAAGAGTGGGCCCCACGCGGCCAGGTACATGGGCCGCGTGGGCCACCCTCTTTTGGGCCTCGGGCCTCCGTTTGTTTGCTTCCTTCGCCCTCAAGTCTTATTCCTTCCAAATATTGACGCTCGTAATTTCGCAGGTCATTTGGACGTCGTTTGGGCCCCCGAAACTTAAAAGGAAAAAAGTAGGGTTTTCTTCCTGCGGAGGGTTAATTCCAAAAAATAGGAAAATTATGAAATATTCCAAAAATCATTATAAAACATTAATATAACCCTTATATGATGCAAATATGATTGGAATACAAGTAATATAGTGCAAAGTTCATGTATGCATTTTACATGCATCAACATCCCCAAGCTTAACCAATACTCGTCCTCGAGTATGAAGGTGATAAAACTAACATGGACTTTGCAATTTAATACTAACAATGGATATCAAAGATGATTACTACTGCTACATAGAGTCAAATGATTCATTCTTCAAAGGAGTAGCAATGTGCAAGATAGTTTATGAAGTGATATCAAGTATTCAAAGCAAGGATGTTCAATGATAGCTCACAAAGTGTAACATGAAAGAAAGTAATATGGACCACATGTATGCATAATGATAAGTAAGAACATCCTACATTGGTCATAGAGTCTAGATGAAAATCTGAATATAAAAGGTGGACTCTTTGGAAAAGATATATATGTGAGTAGGGGTCAAGCATGCATAAGTTTCATCTAATTTCCAAACTCTTCTACTTAAGTTAATGATTGCAATGTGGTAATCCTTGGTGTCAGGCTCTCATTACCCCTATCATAGAATCTTGAATGATTAAAGTTTAAAGTGAAAGCAAATATGAGTAGTGTGCTTGACAAAGTAAAGGTTGGATGTCTCATGCCCCTTGAATACAAGTACCTACACCATGAGTTTCTCAACTTGGGAAACAAAGCATTGTTCAAGTTATATATCATTGTAAGTAATAATAGTATCATCAAGAGTGTCAATTGGGGTACCTCTTGTCCCAAGATATGGATCAAGCCCATATCAAAATGACAAGACAAACAAACAAAATGAACAACCTCAACACCCTTTTTATTTACCATTGGAATAGCTTTTTATTATATGTTGTATCACAGACGGTTCACCATAGTATGTAAGTAAATTTCCACCATGAATGATGCATGACTTAGATTAGCGGCCCAGGCATCTCTCTCTAACCATTTATACAAACTCATTTAAACTACTTCATTTCCACATCATATCACCATGATAGGCATCCATAAACAAAAGTACATGATATCAACTAAATGATGAAGGAGCATGTTGAAAGCTTTGCATGTGACAGCACATATGGGCTAACTCCCAACCTCGAACATTTATCAACCCACTAACATCATAATCTTAATCACAATGGGTCATGTTTTATTTATGCAATAAAAGTAAAATGTGCATCAAGTTTGTGAGAGCTATATAACCAACTTTTCCCATAACAATCAATAACATAATTTTTTTTCATTCAGAGGTATATATAACACAAATACCATGATCAGCATACTCGGAATAGCATAAAGCTAATAGGTAGATATGGTGGACTCACTGGAATAACTTTAGTTGAAGGTGTTGGAAACAAGTTTTCACTTGTTGGAATTTTTGGGCTAGCAAGAGGGAGAATGTCGTGGGGTTGTCACGGCATATGTCACCATAGGGTGACTTTGAGTTGGGGGCCAGGCGAAACTGGTGTCAGGAAGATTGTTTAGCGTGGAGGGGACAAATGATTTACCCTAGTTCGCCTCTCCATTGGAGATAAAGACCTACTTCCAGCTACTCTATTATTGATCTCGATGTCGATAACCCGACTGCAACAACAGAGCCGGATCTCGATTAGGGTTACAATGTTCTCTCTCTCGTGGGACTTGTGTAGTATGAAAAGCTTAACCTAAACTGAGACCCAGGAGCCCCTTATATAGATGCCGAGTCTCCTAGTGTCTTTACATGGTAATTCCGGGTTCTACCCATACTCGAAGTTATACTCTATCTCTACCTCTTCGTGACCTCCAAGTCTTGGACTCTATGATGTTTACCGCCTTTGGATCTTCTAGATCTTTCCTTCTATAGGCCGGGTTACCGCCAAATGTTCTGGCCCATGTCTGAATCCAACCCATGATGAAGAAAGCAGGCCAAGCCCGACCTCCTGCCTGGCGGATCTTCTTTCACCTTCATGGGCATACCGGGTTATCTTTCCCCTAACATTAGCCCCCAGATTAGCTTGGATAACAGGATGGTAAATTCTTGAGATGTCTTGTGATCTTGATGCCTTTTGCTCAAGCATTGCCATCCGGGCTATTCAAGTTAATCCCTGAAAACACAAATATATTTGCATGTATAATTTGTTAGTTTCAATAAACCTTTCATCTCAAGGCTGGCTCATCTTGGCGGCATTCTATAACCCGGCTTTCTTCCCGAGTCTTCATACTGTAATCTTTGCTTTTCAACACTTAGCGAAAATTTCATCATCAAGCATATGAATCGCCAGTCAACCTCATAGTCAAAGATCCTATCTTTCTCTCTCCAAATCTATCTCCAGATATGGCAATCATGAATATCCCATTTTGTCTCTATCTGTTTGTCGTTGACCACGGGTCAAATATCCTTATCCCTCCGCTTTTTACTGTATTACCCCTGGTCAACCACCGTGCCTATATAAGGGATGCTAGGGTTTAACCCCGCATCACTTTCCCCATTTTCACCGCGAGCACTTCATCTTCTTCCTCGGGCCGCCGCCGCCATTTCCACGTCCAATCGAGCTCAAAGATCGAGGTCAAGCACCGCTGCGCTCTCCTTCGCTTCATCTCATAAGGTAATGCTGCTAATTTTTCGCCGAATCGATGCCTAGTTCATTCCGCATCTCATTCCCCCCAAGTCTGTCTTGAATCGCATCTGCTGTTCATCGAATTTGATTTTCCTTCCATGTGTTCTTCGTTGTTCTTGCTCTGTTCGTGTTCTGTTCTTCGCAAATTCCACTTCCACTCCTCGTTTATCCCTGATTTATTTCCCTTTTTGACAGACTGATCCCTTCTTTCCCTCCGGATCCATGGGGAAAGAAAAACTCAAAGAGGGTGGCCCGAAAGCGGCGAAAAAGACCCCAAAAGATGCATCTAGCTCCGGTGCGAGCAAAGCTGCTGCCCCGGTGAACTGGACGCGCTCCACTGCCTCCGAGCTAACAATGCAGACCTTCGTCGATCGAGCCGAGCTTCCTCCCAAGAGCGAAATCGAATGGCGCGCTCCAGGAGAGGAGACCCGGCCTTCTCCTCGTGAAGGTGAAATTGTATGCCTCCTAGACCATGTGACCCGGGGTTTCCATCCTCCCGGGTCCCTTTTCTTTCGCCAAGTATTTCAATACTACGGTATCACTCCTTTAGATGTTGCTCCCGACTCCATTTTGAACATGAGCAACTATGTAGTTCTTTGTGAAGACTATTTGCAGATGGCTCCCAGCTTAGAACTATTCTTAGAATATTTCTACTGCAATCCCTCTAGTAAAACCAAATCATTAGGCCCTTACGACGGCGTTTCTATCCAACGCCATAAGACGGCATATCTCCCGGCTCTCATGTTAGCCAGTGATGCCCACAAGTGTAGGGGATCGCTGAAATCTTCGTTGGGAAGTATTACTCAAATTTATAGTTCGACACGATGGGAACACAAGAATATCAATAAGACTTTGGCAATTGAGGCGTCACTCTCAACCACACATGTATATCAATGAACTTGCAGCAGCAGTAGTTATGGCAGTAGTATGATTCAAGTAGCAAGTAGAACAGCAGCGTAAACAAGTGTTTCCCAGTTTTCACCGGAAAAGTGAAGGTGTAACTCAGAGATTAAAACGTAGGCATGAGGTGACAGCGGGGTGTTGCATGAATAAGATTGATCATATAATATATATAGCTAGCCATGGGACGTATCTCTAACTCCGATATATGTAGGTATGTGTTCCATAATTAGTTGTGCGTACTAACCAAGAGAATTTGCACAACATCTATTGTCCTACCCGCCCATTTCACCGGGGCCAACTTGGAACTACGGGTAATTAAGGTCTACCCTTTCGAATAGACCGGAACAATGCATTAACACTTCATGAACACATAGAATCCTCAAACTAAAACATCTCCCCCTTGTTTTCCCTATATGTCACTTTTAGGGTTCGCAGGTTCAACATAATAGCAGGTGATACACTTTGCAGATAAATACCAAACTCAAATATATGATGAGGCAATATAAGTTCAGTACTGAAATCATGCCACTCGGGCCCTAGTAGCAAGCATTAAACATAGCATAAGTGCATCAACACAATACAAAAGTATCCTCAAGATAAACCCCTAAAATCTCGAACAACGGGTAGCATTACATGATCAATCTCATCCAATCCCCATCCACCTCATATGCCTACAGCGGACTACTCACACATGGTGATGGTGAGGAGCTCATGGTCGATGGAGATGAAGGCGGTGAAGATGGCGGACTCTCGGATCCCTCCACCGGAGGAGAAATCCTGGATCAATCTGTCCCCGAAACGAAGATCGTGGTGGCGGCGGCGTGTGTTTCGCGAAAGCTCCTCCTCTTCTAGGTCAAGCATTTTTTCCGTATATATGAGGGGGTACGTCGAAGACCGAAGGCGAGGCGGTGCCCGAGGCCCATTTGGGGTGGGCCCACGGCCAGGTACAGGGGCCGCGTGGGGCACCCCTTTTGGCCCTCCGGCACTCCCTCGTGTCCATCCTTTGCACGTTGTCCTCCTTTTCCATAGAAAATGACGTGGTATTTTTCCCCGATTTTATTTCCTGCAAAAATAGCCAGAAAAGAGACTTTGCTAAAAACAGCGTCAGATTCAGCAGTTTTATTCAAATATGGGAAGATTCCGAGCAAATTATGAAGCAAAGTGCTTGGAAAAGTAGATGCATTTTGGATGCATCAACTCCCCCAAGCTTAGCTCGTTGTTTGTCCTCGAACAACTCAAACGTAGTGCAGAAGCGATGAAAAGACTTTGACAAGAACTTTGCTTTGCATATGTAACACTGTTTAATACCAACAAGCATTCAATTCATAGCTTCAGTAACAAATAATCAAGATGCTAGCAAAGGTATATCTAATCAATGTTAAAGCATTTATATTTGCTGCAAGGGAAATAACATGTAATGTCAATACTTGGATGAGTTTGCTCAACTGTAGAAATAAACAAAGGTTTTTGCATCGCTATGATTGAATCATGTCAAGATTTTTGAGATCTTTTGATTCTTTCTTTTGTTGACTAGTGAAATCATTGTGCTTACAACCTTGCTCTCATTTTTAACAAACCATTTTGTGTTCCCTATTATGACTCATATGCTTGACCAACTCATGGTTGAAAACCTCATGCCCCGTGAATACGAGTACCTACACCATGACTACTCAACTCGGGCCACTAAGCAAGTTGAATTTTTCAGTCATTGCAAGTAATAAAAGCGTCATCAAGAGCGTCAACTGGGGTACCTCTTGTCCCAGGACCTGGACAACCCATGTCCCAACAACAAGACAAACAGACAATGAACAATCTCAGCACTCTTTTATTTACTATTTGTGTAGCTTTTTATTATGATGTGCGTCATAGAATGTTCACTATGGTGCGCTGCAAATTTCCACCATGAATGATGCATGGCTTAGGTTGGCGGCCCAGGCGTCTCTCTAGCCAATTATTCTCACTCATCAAACTTACTAAGTTTCCTCCTTTATTTCGCAATGATAGCCATCCATAGACCAAAGCACATGATATCAACTAAATATAATTTAGTGCAATGTTGAAAGCTTTCCATGTGTCAGCACATTTCAGCTAGTTCCCAACCACTAAGCCTGTCAAGCATATGACTTCATGTTTAACATTTGAAAAACTTTTACTCTTTTGGTTGGCAAGTTTAGCAAGCACAATGGGATGCGTAGACCTTTGTTTAGAGCCACAATTATTCAACACACAGCCAAGTATTGTCACTAAATAATATCTCACTTGCATCATCATATAACATACTAGAACATGGAGAAGATAAACATTTGCTACCACTTCCCTAGATGTTAAAGAAACCATGATGTGCTCACTTGCTGTTATTAAAAAGTCTACATAAGCACGGCAAAGGTGTCATACCTTTCATCCACTTCATGCACATCAACTTATCATCGTTGTTCTCCTCTCCCAACTTGAACTGCGCAATAAAAACTCAAATCTGCCATAAAATGTCACTGCATACAGTACTGTTTTTACCCTACCTAACACCTCAGAAAAATCTCATAAATTACAGGTGTGTGGGTCATGATATGTTGCAGCAGTGGTTAAAATTTTAGCTCAATCGGAGTTACAGGGAATAAATGAAAAATGAAACAGTGAGCAGATTTCAGCACTTCTGTTTTTGCGTTTGTTTCAAGAAAACGAAAATATTTTTGTTCTTTTTGGTTTTTTGATGCATAAGACAAATGATCAGAAGCAAATAACCAAAAGAAACAAATGAAATCTTTTGTGTTTTGTGATTTTCAGAATAAGAAACTAAACATAACAATGCAACAGTGATATAAAACAACGAATGGAGAGGAAGAGAAGCACTCCCCCAAGCTTGCGATCAAGCTAGTATCCTGGATAGTGGCCGTATCCACCACTTCCACTCCAGGGTAGTAACCATGTGGGTATCCTTGCATGCCTGGGTATGGTGGCATCTCTTGAGGTTGGTAGCCTTGTACCTCCGGAGCTTGTGGCGGCACCTCCTTACCTTCCACTTTCCGGTACTCCTGTCAAAAAGGTCAGTACAGGGGAGCCTAATGGGCACTCGCTGCCCATTAGTGCTCAAATATGTATAAATAATCCTCCCCATACTTCACACTTATTTCCATGCGAGTAGTCAAAGTAAAATCAAGTAAATTTGACCTTCCCACACGAGTACCCATGTTATCATCATATCCTCTCTCATTTTTAATGTACTTATACACTAAAGTAGCAATAGCACCAGCATAAATAGGGGTTTCATCGGTGATATTCCTACTCACAGCGGTGTGCAATGATCTAGCAAGAATAACTCCCAAGTTGTACCCACACGGTGTGTTTTCTTTTGCACATTTTAGTAGATAAACAATCGGTCCAGTGCAAGCAGAATTGTTGTCCCTAGCAAGAAATCCTCTTGCGAGAAACAACGCAAAGTACCTCAAACTTGGGTGCTGTATATGAGTAAATTTTCCCCTATTCAACCTATCATGAGAGCTAACGTGATAGAGTGCCAAAATGCAACAAGTTCAGGTTTAGAATCAGCACCGGTTTCATCCCAACTCCCCGTGGTTGCCACACCAATGGCATTGCAAAATTCCTCTAGAGACATAATGAGACGCTCCCCTCTCATAGTAAATTTGCAAACAAAGGTAGGAGGGGGTGCCTTACTTTTCTTACTACGTCTGTGGAGCTCAGGACCCTCAAATCTGA
The DNA here is from genome assembly GCA_947311845.1 of Poa pratensis. Taxonomy (NCBI): domain Eukaryota; kingdom Viridiplantae; phylum Streptophyta; class Magnoliopsida; order Poales; family Poaceae; genus Poa; species Poa pratensis. Next base: position 77,545,109 of record CAMZMU010000035.1, on the reverse strand, counting down.
ATGTAGAGAGGAATTCTCGCGAGAGTTCCTCGTATGTATCTTGTGGGTTTGAGTAAACCGAAGTAGCCAGTTGCAGCAGCGAAGATGTTGAAGTCCTCTTGAATCCCCCACTGTTCAAGAACATGGGGATCTTGCCATCTGTTGTGTGTATCTTCAACTTCTCTCCCACAAAGTATGCGGAATCCTCCCAAAGATGTTGGTCATCAAGGTTGAGGGAGACTTTGCATGCACTTCTTCTTGGTCTTGAGCTCATCCCTATCAATGCCTTGCCCTTGTTGAACATGGTACCTTGCTGCCCATAAACAATATTCATCAAAAATCAAGATGCAACACTCTAAAACAACATTGAGCCATCCATAACTAGTCTCCACATCAATATCATGCATCAATATCAACTAGAAAACTTAAATCTATGGATTTCCCAAGCATAATAGGTGACACCAAGTGCAGCAAAATACTTCATACAGATGCATAAGAACAAAAAATAATTGGATGGGTGGAGGAGTCACATACCAATGAGCAATCCCACCAAACAGATTTGAAAAATCTGTCTAAACTTGGAGATCCAAGGATAGCAGGAAAGGAGCACGGGAAAATTTGGGAAAAATACCTGGAGCTGTTTTTCTGTCGAGGGGAAGGAGATGAGCACAGACCCCTCACCTAACTCCCTTGTGGGCCAAAACAGTGGGTCCCACGTGGCAGGTACAGTGGCCGCGTGGGACACCCTATTCTGGGCCCTGGTGGCCCTCTGGTGTCCCCCTTTTGGCTGTTAGTTCCTCTGGTATAATAACTTACCTCCTAATTTTTCTGGAATTTTTCGAGAAAATTTTCTGAACAGAATTTTTCAAACTACAGTTTCTGGAATTTCTGAACTTTGAAATAATATGTCTAGACAATAAACTCAAAAACTCTAAATAAATAGAATTAAAATGCAATGTAAATTTGTGGGAATCAAGTTTGTATCATTTTCACATTAGTAATGAGGTTGATCAAGTCTCATTAATAATATGTAAAAGATATAACAAATGATTCTTTTATTCATAAAGATAAAGAAAGATTTCAAGACACCTCATATTTGATTGGAATAGTTCCAACCATCATGATAGCATATTTTGGTTCAGGAGGTGGTAATGGAATTTCAAAGCTTCCAACGATAAGAGTATTTCTTTTAATGGAATTCACACTTTGACTTACCATTGTAACAACTTTCTTCTTGGGGAAATAAATAGTATGCTCATTTCCCTTGACATTGAATGTCACTTTGCTTTCAGTGCAATTTATCACAGCTCCTGCAGTGTTTAAAAAGGGTCTTCCAAGAATAATAGATAGATTATCATCCTCAGGCATTTCTAATATAACAAAGTCTGTAGGAATTAACACATTAGCAATAGAGATAGGAACATCCTCACATATTCCAATAGGCACAGCAGTTGATTTATCAGCCATTTGTAATGAAACTTCAGTTGGAACCAATTTGTTTAGGTTAAGTTTCTTATATAAAGAGAAAGGCATAACACTCACACCAGCTCCTAAATCACATAGTGCATATTTCACATAAGTTTCTTTAATATGACAAGGAATAGTTGGTATACCAGGATCTCCACGCTTTTCAGGCATTTTCCCTTTAAAGGAATAATCAGCAAGCATAGCAGTAATTGCATCAGTAGGAATCTTTCTTTTATTAGTGACAATATCTTTCATGTATTTTGAATATGGAGGAATTTTAATAGCATCAACAAGAGGAATTTGTAAACACAAAGATTTAATCAACTCAAAGAATTTCTCAAATCTAGCATCATCTAAAGTTTTTATTACCTCTTGAGGATATGGTATGGGTCTTTGTACCCATGGATCCCTTTCTTTACCTTTCTGTGATTTGGATGGTTCTTCTCAGTAGATGGTTGAGGGTCTTCCTTTTCAGTAGCTTCAGGTTCTTCAACATTCTCTTCCTCTTGTGGTTCTTCTTCTTCATTATTATTATCTTCAGTCTCAGCGTCAGAAATAGAAGTATCATTATTTTGTTCTTCAGAATCATCATTATCGGGTTTTCATTGGGAGATTTGCCTGCAGAAAGTTTCTTCTTTCGAGCCTCTTGCTCTTTCCTCTTGGGATGGTCTTCAGGATAGTCAGGATCCTGCGTACTTGCACCTCCCCTAGTATTAACTCCACAAACCTGTTCCTTCACAATAAACTTTCATACAATTGATTTTGAAGAGAAATCATTTGTTCAACTTGATTATTCATCATCTCACAATGTTTAACAATTCTTTTTACCTCTCCCACATTAGCATGTAAACTTTCACGAAGAGATTTAATTTTGTGAGAATTCTCCATAATCATCATTCTAATATTATGCTCCTCAGGATTGTGACGATAAGCAAAATCATTCATATAAGATACCTCAATAGGAGATGTTACCTTTTCATTACCTTTCGTGGAGCTAATAGCATTGACTTGAATTGGAAAATATGGTTGATCATCAGGAAGTTTGACACCCATTTCAGATAATTCCTTGAGATGAGAGGTTTTAATTCCCTTCTCTTTAATGGCCTTTGAAGCTTCTTTCATTGTCTCTTTGTCTAAACTAGCACAGTGGCCCGCGCACATGCGCGGGCAACGTCTTTGTGGTCACTTATTATATGGTCCATAAAATGAAAATATTATTAAGAGGTTATGCTCCTTGCCATTGTTGATTGTCCTAGCGAAGCACATCGAAATACGATATTGTCTACTTTTAAAACTGAATGGTCATGCTGATTATTTTGGTAACATAACTATTCTTGGAATATATACATTTTTCCCCACATGAGTTCCTGTAATTATGTTTGCCTCGATGAATCTTCTCTTAATTTGCGTTTTTTCATCCTTGTACCATTGCGTAACCCGACAGTTTGGTTGATATAATGTAGGGGCATCACTGTTAGACTTTCCTTTGGTTTTAGCTCATGATTTGGTATTCCATGGAGCGGTAAGATATTTAGAAATTATGTTGCGTATAGTATATTATTTTCACCATTTAAGGTTGTTCTGTTTGTAGTCCATGTCTGAGGTTAGAATCCTTTATTGTTTATTTATCCATATGCAAGCCAATCACATCTACATAGAAACATATTTATAAATCTAATTCGATCAAACTTCTCCTATCATATTTATGATATACATATCTGGACACTATTTATTAATATTTAAATTCGAAGTAGTAGTCCACATTTTTGGTCTTCATCAACTTCATTCCTGTTGTATCAGAAAGGAATTTGATTTCTGAGATTGTTCTTCAATGGTCTAAAATTTTCGTACTCCTAAACTTTGAAAGACTTAAATACGTACATGCAGTCCTCTTTTAAGGTTTGGCTTAAGACTTTTCAGGGTCAGTAATCAGTCGTGGGATTTTTTGAAGGATGTTGAGCACCTCCGCTCTTTCCACCGCCGGCCACCCGGCCTCGGTGTCCAAAGCTCACCCGCTGTAGGCCGCTCCGGCCTCCGGCGCCCAGTTCCTCGTCGCGCGCCCTTTCGCGCCGGCGTCTTTCTTCCTTTTTTCCCTTTTCTTTCAGATCTGATGGCGGCTGCTTTGCCCCATGGCGAACACTCCGGTCTCAGGTTCGGCGGTGAGGGCTGGGGCGGTGGAGTCTCCGGCAAGCCCAGGGTCATCGTCTTCAGCAAGGCCGGTGGTGTCGGGACTGGGCATGTCTTCGGAGTCGCTCTCTTCGTCGCCGGAGGCGAATCGGTCGGTCAACTCTGCTGGTGAGCGAGCGGGCAGCTCGGAGCCGCTACAGAGGATGGCTGATCCGGTGCTGCTGCGGCCGCCGGTGCAGGAAAGGCTGGTGTGGAGGCAGCCCAAGCCTTCAAGGAAGACGCTTTGGCGTCGGCGGAAACAGCGGCAGCAGCAGCTGACGGCTGGCCCGGCTCGCCCGAGCTATGGCTCGGCGTCGCTGGCGGGGAAGTGCTTCAAGTGTCTCCAGGCAGGGCACTACAAGCGAGGGTGCACCAACGAGCAGGTGTGCATACGTTGCGCGGAGGAGGGGCACGGCTCTGGGGGCTGCAAGAGACCGCGCAGCCCAGAGTCGGAGGACGAGCTGCGCAAGAAGGCCATGGAGGCGGTGCAAGCTCGGGTCAGGGCAGCTCGGGGGAGAGCGGGGGGCGCGCAGCCTGGTGGACGAGGTCAGGGTGCGCCTGCTGCTAGACAGTCTGGCGCGCCGGACCGGCGTACGCCTGCGGCGCCGCCTAGGCCTTCCGAGGTGGCGGGATGTGCCGCCGCACCAGCTGACAGATCGGCAAGGTCGGTTGCTTGGCAAGCAGTTCGTTTGGTCGTGGCTGAGTCTCAGGAGGAGGTGGAGCCGCCGCCTTGCATCATCAGGCGCACGGCGATTATGGAGGACATGGAGAGGCGCCTGCAGTTCGCGCTGGTTGCGTATGTCGGCGGAACTAGGCCGGCGGTGTCGCCGGGTCAGGTCGAGGACGCGCTAGTGCTGAAGGCGGGCATACCCAGGGGAACGTTCTCGGTGCATCTGTACAAACCGGAGGACTTTCTGGTGGTGTTCAGCACGCAGGAACATCTGAGGACGGTAGCGGCGAAGCCTTTCGTGGAGCACGGCCACTGCAAGCTGTTTTTCCGGCAAGGGACACGACAGGCGCAAGCAACTCAGAAGGTCATGAGGTCAAGGGTACAGCTTGCCATTGAGGGCATCCCTCCTCATGCCTGGGAGATTGACACGGTGCAGAGCCTGCTCGGTACGGCGTGCTCGATTGTTGCTGTTGCACCGGAGACGGCGAGCCGCGAGGACCTGGGAACTTTCAGAGTGGATGCTTGGTCGGTGTGCCCGGAGAAGATACCTCCACTGCGGAAGCTTTGGGTGCCGGAGCCGGCGTCGGGAGTGGCCTTTCCACCACCGGCGGCCAGGAACAAGGAGCTGGGACTACTCATGTATCGCGTGCTCATCCACATTGAGAGAGTAGAGGAGTTCTGCTTCCGTGTCGATCCGGGATTCGGGCAACAGGGATCACCGGGCAGCGACAGAGATGGTTTGCTGGAAGAAGATGTTGGCGAGCGTGGCGAGGAAGGTTTCTGGACCTCGCACACGAGGAGCTGGGTTGCAGGAGTCCCGGACAGCAGGGGTCCGTTTGCCGGAGACGCCGGCGATGGGCGGTGGCACAATGCTGGCCAGGTTAGGACTGCAGAGATGAGGAGTGGAGCGCCGTTGGATTGGCATTTTCCCCGATTGGACGGTCCGATTGCGGTACGAGTCAAAGCTGCTTCTGGTGGGGCCCGGATGGAAAAAGCTCCAGAGGTTTGCTCAGCGCATCAGCCGGTTATTGGGCCACTACTAGTCGACAAGCAGTCTTTGGCAGAGGCAGTGGATCCCGAGGCGGCGACCGTGGTAGACACTTTGGCAGTTGGCACAACGGCCGCTGAGAGCCTGGCAGCCAATCAGGGCTTGCCTGCTTGCAGCCTGTCCAAAGCTGCTGAGGTGCACGACACAGAGCTGATGGACAAAGCTGATCTTACTGCTCCAGAGCTGAGAAGTGGCGACGTGGATGAAATTGAGCCACAATTGGATTCTACGGAGCGGTTGGCGAGTGAAGGAAAGCTGGAGGCGGATGGCATGTCGCCGTGCAAGAACGCCCTCGAGCAGTTTGAATTCTTCCAAGTTTCCTTGACCGAGTCGTGTGGGTCTGCGAGGGACCCACAGATGCCACATCAGGATGAGGCGAGGCCCGCTGTGATGGAGGAGGGAGAAGTGAGCAGCGCAGCGTATGTGCAAGTTTCGCTCACTGGTGGCCTGGAAAGTCAGCATGCCCAGGTGGTTGGGCCGTGGATGAGCCAGCACTCGACGGAGGCCCAGGAGGAGTTGAGTGTGGGAGATGAATCAGTTCAGCCGCTGGTTTCGTTCCATGGGCCTAACGATCAGATGCAAGGAGTGATAGTGGCCTCTGAGAGACGGGCAGAACTGGCGATGGAGGAGATGGCGGCGTTGGCGAAAATGCGTCGATTCTGCGCCGGAATTCTCAAGAAGCTAGCTCCGCCTCTTCTCCGTGAGATCGAGTCCAGTTCGGCACCGGTGATCCAGGATTTGGTCACGCCAAGGAGAAGCACGAGGGCATCTGGACAAGGTGCGGTGGTGGCGCCACTGAATCGAAGACCGAAGAAGGCTTCAGTGGCGGATTCCACGCTACTGAAGGCACTGGGAATCTCCCAGCCAAGCCTGGATGTGGATGATTCCGCTATGCGGGAGTTCCGAGGTCTGTTTGACTCGCCGGTACAAGAGCAACATCTACGGACTATGGCGGCCATTTTTGGGAAGTCAATGCCGAGTAGCTGTGCAGGTCTGGATCGCGGCCTGGGAGGGATTGCGGCTCAGTAGCCACTGAGCGCAGGGAGGCTGGAGAACAAGGTTAGTTAATGGATTATTGTCCTGAGATTTTGAGCCTTATTGCCAGAGGGCTGAATGTTTCTGGTAGGAGAGATTCAATTAAGGAATTCGTGGGAACAGTGAATGTCAATCTAGTCTGCATTCAGGAGACAAAGAAGATTGGGCTACCGCAGCTCACTGGTTCACTGCAATCCTGGTGGTGCAGAGAGCGGAGAAATTTCAACAAAAAGGAGAAAAGAGGCTTCGATAGCTTTACAATCCTTGTCTGCTGGAGACTCTGGAAACAGCGGAATGCTAGAGCATTTCACAATGCTAGGGGGCAGTACTCGGTGATGGCCTTGGTAGAGCAAATTTTGCAGACTGGGAACTTTGGCGGAAGGCTGGACTAGGAGGGAGTAGCTCATTTGCGAGAGTAGTCCATTAATCTCTTTGTAGTGTGGAGTGGAGTGTGTTACATTGACAGACTGAGTGTAGTCTGTCAGTTCTTGTAACGATGTTGTAATCCCCTATAAACCTATGGTACGCAATTGCGTACTCGCTAAAAAAGGTTTGGCTTAAACTTGTGGGTTAGCTTGTTCCCAGTTGAGCATGGTTCCTATAACCCAATACATAAAAATGAAATATTAGCAAGCTTTGAATAAAGTAGACTAATCATATCGCATATATATGGATATCTAGTAAATTCACCTTCTTATCTTATAAAATCGCACCAGTGCTAATATGGACATTGGTCAATAAGTTAATTGTGTCCCAAAGCCTTAAAACTTTGATCTTGATTGTCCCATGCCCCAGTTCTTGTAGTCAGCACGTTCAGCAGTGTGGCTCCCATAGGTCCTAACAGGATAAATGTTCATTTTACAAATTTAAAAAGTAAGTAAGATATAAATAAATCATGGTATAGTTAGATTTCTTTTTTTTCAACACAAACCATGAAAATAAAATGTGTTGATGCAAGGAACAACAAAACGTACAGAGCGAATCGATCAAGCACCTGCCTACGCTGTAAGTTGTTGCTTACGCCGCGTACGATTGGCTGGCCGGTATCTTTAGCCATGTATTAGCTTGGAGTGTGTACTTGTCTCCACTTAATATCTTGTTAATTTTATCCCTAGCCAGCATGCCTGTGGAGACAAATAAATAAATTGGGAGACGACCAGACAATCGAGAGGCATAGCAGATACACCTAGATCTCATCTGTGCTCTTGCATGGTACTAATATAGATCACGTTGATAGCTTGAGTGCATGAAACATGATATTGTCTACTCTGTTAAACCTCTATCACTATTTTTTGGTTACACAAGTGTTTAGTGACATGAATACCGCACATTGTGATAATATATTTCTTCCGGACTTTAAAACCCCTTACTGAAGGCATGACAACTTTTAAATTCTTCGCCCAAGCCACCAAGTAAAAGGATCTCTGTAACTTCAACTCATCTATTTTATGCCCAACTGAATGAATTCCATATTTGACCGAATCATATACCCATGCACATGAAAAGAACGGGAAACTATCTTCTCAAAATGGATTATCCCAGATTTTTATAAACTCCTCGCTATACTTACTCATTTACTGTAGGTTAATTATTCTCTGAGTACATAGTTGCGCCACCTTTATAAAAATAGTCAAGCGGATGAGCACGAATATGCTTTACAATATCGTGTTAATGGTATTATATTTTAAGTCATGTTATTAACTTTCTTATACTAATCTTATAGCTGCGCCACCTATATATCTGGACAAATGGATGAACATTACAATGTCACCACACAAAAGACGTAGATATATGACTTACTGTAACTAAATACTCTTAACCAAAAATGTGGGTACAAAAGAAATAATATTGGTAAACAATTGGAAGCTTAACCTGCGTAAATATATGGTTACAAAGGTATATTATCTAACTGATGGAGAAATAAGAAGCTTAACAATTGGAAGGCTAACTTAAATTGAAGGTCAATTTGCAAAGCTAACTTATATTTATGCAACTTCCACCGATCAGCACTACTCAGACCGACGACAGCAGCACTGCAAGTTTGTAGCTTGAATCTCTGCCTGACGCAAAAAAATCAGCTTGAGTATCAGGCGAGTCAAAAACCAAGAAGAGGACAACAAATAATTGATTACATATGAACTACTCACAGATCAATCAAGTACTCACACATCAACCTACGAAGCTCGTCTTTGACTATCTACTAGTTCTTTCTTGTCTCCAAAAAGAAAGTCTGCAATGCATGTTGCACGGGTGAGTGTCCGTCGGTGATCTGAGCCATCCATGAGGCCAAGCTAGATTGAAACATGAGCATCTAATATACGTTGACTTTGTGCAGGTCGGCCGGCCGGCCAGGTCGACGGCACCGCTGCAAATACAGCTCTGCTGGCGGCATACGTATAGCTTGATCGTACGTAGATCCTTGTTGTCTCTTCAATCCAGTCTAAAGGAGCTCTTGGATCCATCTTGCAGGGATATAAACACATGAGCTGCTGATGTAGCTACCTGCATTGAAACCAATCATGTCCTTGCCTCTTTGATTTCTTAAATATTGTTCCAAGTGGTGTAGCTCTCTAGATTTGGAAAAAGCTATAGTAACATGTTTTGTATGCATCATTGCATATAGCAAAGCATCCGATCTAGGTTGAGCTCTGGCCTCAACTGCACCTAGATGCGGCGGCTACGTTGTAGAGAAAAAGAAAAAAAAGGTCTCACCTAGGTTTGCTCGGGAGGAGGAATTAGGATGGGAATAAGGTGAGCACATAGGTAATATGCATATCACATCACAGTACGTACGTACCTGATCTGGTATTTCTTAGGAAGCAATTTTTCGATCGTACCTAGATCGTCTCTTCAAGGAAAATATTTGATCCAACTTGCGGGACTGAGTCTTTGCTAGTAATGTGCTCCATCCATTAGGCAACCTAGATTGAAACATGAGGTACTCGCGTGTATGGCCTTGGTGGAGGCCGACCGGCCGGCCGGCCGGCAGCAGTGCAGACAGCGGCGGTGGCGTCCTAAGTGAGGAAATTAGGTTTGCTTTTCTCTCGATAGAGGATTATGTAGCCTTAGCAATATAACAAAGCGGTACAACAAACTTCGGGAGGGAATCGGTGGGTATTTTTTCGGCCTTACTCGCAAGTCTAAAATTGATGGCCGTGATTTTCTCGTATACTAAATTAATGGACAGATGTTTCTGATTAATGTGGGATTTTCTAATGGAATTCTCTAATTTCTGGTTAGGCCTTAATGCACTTTTAATATATAATAGATTGAGCATACCTCCTTTCTTTTCCGGAAATATCTTTTCAATATTCCAGTCTTCATAGTTTCTTGAGATAGTTTCCAATAGCTCGGTTGCTTCATCAACGGTCCTTTCCCTAAAAACATTACCTGCAATACCATCAAGATAACCTCTAGTGTTATTGGTTAGTCCATTGTAAAATATATCAAGTATCTCATTACTCTTGAAGCCATGGGTAGGACATTTTCTAACCATCTTACTATACCTCCCCCAAGCTTGGGGGTAAATCCTCCTTCTCTTTCTGTGAAAAGTTGATAATCTCAATAGTTAGACCATGAATCTTATCAGCAGGGAAATATTTGTTATAGAATACTTGCAAACATTCTTCCTTGCTAGTAATACATCCAGGTTCTAAACGATTATACCAAGTTTTAGCACTTCCTCCCAAAGTGAAAGGAAATAACTTTAAGAAATAGTAGCGTTGGTTAATTTCATCTTTCCCAAATAACACAGATAAGTCATGCAAAACAGCAATGTGTTCGAAAGGAAACTCATCCTCTCTCCCATAAAACTTATACTTCTCAGCCTTTTCAATTATTTCAGGATCAACACTAAACGCATAATCTTTATCTTTAATTTTAATAGCTGGAGCATTCATTTTCTCAGTAACAGGGAAAAAATCATCAAGAGGAGAATTTTTATAGCTATCAAGTTTATCCAATTTATCAAAACCCGAACCCAAAAAAGCCATAGCAAATGCAGCCTCTGACTCAGAGGAAGTTTCCATCTCATCATCACAATATTCATTATCTTCGAGCTCAGATTCCACATTTTCAATAATAGGAGATTCAAGATTTTCAGGTGTTTCAGTCATCTCAGATGTTTCAGATGTTTCAGGTGTTTCAGGTATCACTTCTTTGTGTATGCTACTACATATTCAATCACTTTCATTACTAGTAGACATTTTAGACAAAGGTGAACTAGATAAAACTCTTCCTTTTTTCTTAGGAGCAATAGCAGAAGCAACATTAGGTGAAAAGTTTGGCCTACTTGGCCAATCCGTACCTCTGCGAGTAGTTGGAACTACGGGTAATTAAGGTCTACCCTTTCGAATAGAACGGAACAATCCATTAACACTTCATGAACACATAGAATCCTCAAACTAAAACATCTCCCCCTTGTTTTCCCTATATGTCACTTTTAGGGTTCGCAGGGTCAACATAATAGCAGGTGATACACTTTGCAGATAAATACCAAACTCAAATATATGATGAGGCAATATAAGTTCAGTACTGAAATCTTGCCACTCGGGCCCTAGTAGCAAGCATTAAACATAGCATAAGTGCATCAACACAATACAAAAGTATCCTCAAGATAAACCCCTAAAATCTCGAACAACGGGTAGCATTACATGATCAATCTCATCCAATCCCCATCCACCTCATGTACCTACAGCGGACTACTCACACATGGTGATGGTGAGGAAGCTCATGGTCGATGGAGATGAAGGCGGTGAAGATGGCGATGAAGATGGCCTCCGGATCCCTCCACCAGAGGAGAAATCCTGGATCAATCTGTCCCCGAAACGAAGATCGTGGTGGCGGCGGCGGTGTGTTTCGCGAAAGCTCCTCCTCTTCTAGGTCAAGCGTTTTTCCGTATATATGAGGGGGTACGTCGAAGAACGAAGGCGAGGCGGTGCCCGAGGCCCATTTGGGGTGGGCCCACGCGGCAAGGTATAGGGGCCTCGTGGGGCACCCCCTTTTGGCCCTCCGGCACTCCCTCGTGTCCATCCTTTGCACGCTGTCCTCCTTTTCCATAGAAAATGACATGGTATTTTTTTCCTGATTTTATTTCCTGCAAAATAGTCAGAAAAGAGACTTTTCTAAAAACAGCGTCAGATTCAGTAGTTTTATTCAAATATGGGAAGATTCCGGAGCAAATTATGAAGCAAAGTGCTTGAAAAAGTAGATGCATTTTGTATGCATCAGCCATCCACCCTAAGGGGTGGCAAAACACAGACTTCTACTGCAAAGACACCTCCCCAGCCACTAATGAAGCTCGTTACCCGACCTTCCATAATTCGGCCCTGGTATTCGAGGCCAAAATGAATAGTTATGCCAGTGACGAGAACCGGGTCCTGGTCGACTCCCTCCGCACCCGGGTCAGAGCCCTGCTAGGTAATGGCCTCCGTGGCACTGATCTAGTGAAGTGATGGATAGGTTGGATGATCCAGCCTCTCAGCATCAGGACCCGGCTGATCCATGAATATACCGGGTCGTCCACTGATGACCTGCGTTACTCGGAGGTAACACTCCTCGATACCCAGATTGTGAAGAACGCCAAAACCTTACTTGGCGAGAAGAAAACCGTGATCGCTGAAACCGGGCTTGCCCCGTTTTATGTCAACCGTCCTGCTCCCACGGTAAAAACTCATTCCTTGTCTAGATGTTTCATATTTCTACCTTATACAGGACGAGGCCTGGTGGAAAGTGGATTACACTCCCACCCCCTCTCCAGCTGATGAAGAAGCTGAGGCTTCTGAAGAAGAAGAAGAAGGTGAGCTTGACTCCGTAGGCCGGCTCTTCCTTAACTTAATCGAGAGTGAAGCTCATTCAGGTTTTACTAACAATCTAACTCTTACTTCTTATTCAGATCTTGTTGAGCCGGCTAATGGGAATTTGCCAGCTCCAGATGTTGTTGAAGTGCCGGCTCCAAGCCCGGCCGCTACTCCTTCCCACAAGAGAACCAGACGCGTAGTACAGAAGGTGCCATACTCTCGCATTTCTAGTTATATGATGAACACCTCTCAACTTCAAGCACTTCAACAGGAAAAAGACGCTGCCAAGGAAGCTGAATCTAGCAAGCGCCGCAAGACCCGGTCCTGCGCAAGTGAAGATTCTTTGAACACATGTATCGCCTCGTGTTCTCTGTCTCGCTGGACCAAATCAATACAAAAGGCTCCCAGTACTTCTCATCCTTTGGCAGGCAAAATCCGGGTCTCTAAGTCCCAATCTCTGTCAGCTTCTTCAGGTGACAGCGTGAACTAGCCCGATGATTTCCTCATGAACGTTGGGTATGTTTCCTTTCTTTTCGATTTTTCCCAACTCTTTTCATTTCTTTTCATCACATCTGAATCCTTTTTACATTATACACGGCGCCAAAGCTACACCCTTGGATGCAGCCGGGTCTTCCTCCCATGCTGTCATGTCCGAGCCTGCTCGTACAGAGGCTCATGTACATGACACAATTGTGGAGGAAACCCCAGAACAAGAAATGGAAGAGAAGCTGCCTTCGCCTCCGGCCTCACCTCTTAGGGCAGACCCGGGCATGCCTGCCGGGTCTCCCCCAAACACTGCCAAGCCAAACCAGAAGTCACCTGAAAAATCTCCCGGGTCTGGCTCAGGCACCAATGACGAGGTGCAATACTTGGGCACCCGAGCCACAACTGCTGAAGCTCCACTCAATGTGGTGGCCAAAATTATGGAGCCCGAAGTGAAGGCTGAGGCAAGCGCTCATGGGAAAGAGCCCATTGTATACTCCGAGCACCCAGCTCTGGAGAACATGGAGCTGCCAGCCCTTATCTCCGAATATTTCTCCCGGCTCTCCTAGCATAAGGGGCTTGAAGCTGAGCTTGTTTCTGCCATCAAGCAGCGCCACGAGGTAACATTACTCTCTTCTATACTCCCTAACCCCCAAGCTCCAAGTTTATTTGAACTTGTGTAATAAGCTTGGTTCTTTGAAAGAAAAATTAGAAAAGAAATTAGCCCCCAAGTGCTAGTTTGTCTATTCACAGCATACTAGGACTCTTTGCCTTAATTTTTTAAGAACTTCAAATTCCCCAGCCCCCAAGTGCCGGGTTACATGCTTGCAGTAATCTGGGACTTTTCCTCCTAATAAATCATTCAATTCTGATACTGTAAGGCTTTTACTTGCTTTTACTTTCAAATCTGATAGACCCCAAGTGCCGTGTTGCATCCTCGCAGCAACCCGGGACTTACAATTCTAAATTTCTTTAACAAATGTTTCGATGTCAAACCTTATATTTAACTGAACTTCAACTACTTCTTCAGCAACAGGTGTCCCGAGCCACACTTGAAATCCAGCAGCTCAAGGAGCAACTGTCGACTGAGACCCGGCTAAAGGCCGAGGCACAAAAGGAGACCCGGGACCTCAAGACCTCCCTTGCTGATGAAAAGGAAGAAAACATGTCCTTGAAAAAGGACATGGAAGAACATGAGGAGGACTGGAAGATCCGGCTGGAAACCGCTGAGAACAAGTTGGCCGAAGTGGAAAAAGCCTTCAACTCTTTTAAACTGCTGCTGAAGGATATTGTTGCTGCTGTTTGGGGTAAATGCTTACCCTCATTGTATATTCATCAATTTCTTTAAACCCACACTTCTAACACAATTTTCCTGTAACCACTCTTTTTTCAGGTCCTCGCAATAGCATGAACTTGGCAACTCCTGATGTCAAGCTCCAGGCCCTGCTTACATTGGTAAGGCAATTATATTATGGAGCCGGGCGTGCTATCACAACAGCTCGTGGCCTAGAGGAGCCCCCAAGCCAGCTAAAGCATTTTCTTAGCCATTTGTCTACGATTCCCGAGTAGATAACCCGGTGGAAGCTTTCTGGCTGCCGCAAAGGCGCGATGCGTGTCATGGCCTTGGCCAAGGCACACTACCCAGATTTAGACCTGGCAAAGCTTGCTGGCGGGTTTCCCCAATTTAAATTGGACAACTCTGAATTTGGTGGAAAAGACCTCGCTGCTATAAGCAAGGAGATTCGGTATGCTGCCACGGTGATTGCTGAAGGCTTGTCCTTAGAAAAATTCCAGCACGGATATGATAAGAAAAGCCGGCGCATCGACACGCCAGATCCCGTGCCTGCAATACTAATTCCACCGCAACTTCTGCGCGGCCCAGCTTAGACATCTACTATCACTGGTATGGGTACTCCTGCAATCGCTCCACCGAGCCGGCCTGTGATCACTGAGGATAATCCAAAAAAACCAAGGCCTTGCCCTGATCTGCTGGAAGACCCCGGCTCAAGCAGTGACTGGAGGAAACCAAGAAGCCCCCGAGTCTGAAGAAGCAACAGAGCAAGAAGCCCCCAAGGCCCAAGAGTAGCTAAACGAGACCCCTGCAACAGATGACCCGGCCAAGAATGCCGAGTCTTAATTTATCTAAAAAACTGTCTATTTGGCCTGAAAAGGCACATGTAATAACTTTGATACTTTGAGCTGCATATTTTGATCGTGCGCCTGTGCATCGTATGCTACTATGATCTGTAATATTGGTAAAACTTATGGTCTGAATTTCAAATCTTTAATGGTTTAGATGACCCTTTTGGTTTCTTTAACTATGAGCCGGCTTTCGCATGGATATATCTGTCGCAACTCCTCTGAAAAAACAGGGTCGAACCAAGTCCTTTTAGGCATCATGGTTGATTGAATTTCTAGGTGAGCGATCAGACCATATAGTGCGAGTCACATCGATCTCAATAGCAAGAAAACCAAGAATTATACTGGTGGCATCAAGGGCGGGTATTGAGATTGCAGGTACAGGCTATTTTAGCAAGAGCCCTTAAGACCCGGGTCAATGTTCTGAAAAGTAATGGCTTACTCTACGCATTTACCCCATTGACCCTAATATCTGACTTGCTCGATTATCATTATATAATAACCGGAACTTTTATAGAAGAAACAACTAACCAATCATCACTACACCACAACACCACATTGCCTACCAACGTCTGTCGGGAAAAGTGGCTATACGTGTCAGATTGTTGGTCGGAAAAACTTGTATCGGAAGGTTGGTCGGCAATACCCATATACCTCAACTGATTATCGGTCGGTAATGTAGGAATATGTACTGTCGAACTGTCGGTCGGTAATTCCTTTATGAGCGTCGAACTGTTGGTCGGTAAAAAATCCCGACCAACTGAGGATCGCTAGCTAGGCCGGCCTGGTGCGCGCGCAGCTGTGAAAAACTGAAAATCTCAGCGCCAAAATTTTCGTCGGCCCGCGAAAGCTGATTCATTTTTGCCCCGCCGCGCGACACCTTATCCTCTCGGCGCGTACACGAAAATAGAAACAGAGGAACTCTCAGCTCCACCGCATCGCTAGATCTGGATCCGCCGCCGAGTCTGCCGTGCTCTCTCTGACCGACGGCCAAACACAGTGGCGGCGCCACTAGGGGGGCGAGGAGGGGCGGCCGCCCCCCCTCAGCTCGGTTGATTTTTTTGCCTTTAAGTAGTTAGCTAGCTCTAAGGCTGGAACGATCGATCGGTTGCATGCTAGCGGTGCTAGCTAGCTCTAAGGATGGAACGATCGATCCATTGGAGGAACAACTAGCTCAACTCTTATACGTATGTACGTATACTAGATAGATCTAGCTATCTCATGTACTACCGGCCCGGCTTGCGACGGCGTGGGTGGCACACGGCGAGCAGTGGAACAGCTAGCTCAACTCTTATACAGTTATACGTATGTACGTATACTAGATAGATCTAGCTAGCACAACTACAACTTAATGGTAAGAAATCATAAGATGGCTATCAATTGTCCAATTGTGCTACTACTATTTAGACTCACGAAGTTTTTATATTTTGTAGGTATCTCTTGTATGGGATCATATGGTGGCTGTCAATTGTCCAATTCAAATGGCAAGAGTCCATGTTATTAGTTTTAAACTTATTTTTATGCAATTTGTATGTCACTCGTAATGCACTTTATGAAATTGAATCTGTTTGAACCTTTTTTGTGTTGAATACACTTGCTTTTTTACCTAAATTTTGTGAGCTATAATATTGTGAGACTTCAACTTATTTACATTGTTCTTTCCGTACAATTGTGAATTACATGTGTTGTCAAAAAAAATCGCCGGTGGCACACCTTTTACTATTCGCCCCCCTCGTCTCAATTCCTGGCTCCGCCACTGGCCAAACATAGGGTCCGGCGAGCCCGGCACCGCACATCGCTCGTCCCAATCTGCTCTACACCACCGTCACCACACCGCCCTACCGCCCATGCTCACGCTCGCTCTCTGCCGCCCAGGTGTTCTCCGGGCGGAGGCGCTTAGCATCCGACCCCCTCTCATGCTTGTCATCTGCCTCTCCACCAACGTCCCTACACCCCTTGTCGTCCGCATGCTCATACTTGCTCGCTCTCTCTACTGTCCAGGTGGTATACGGCCGGCCGGCGGCGACACGTACTGTGACTAGTGAGGCTGCCCTTTTCCCCGGGTATTATGTACCTACCAATTTTCATGTCATATGCTGTTCTAAATCTGTTTGGTGAAATCATTGTAATAGGTTTTGCTCTGTTGAAGAAAAATTGCCCCGAGTTAGTTCGTTCCTTCCCATTTTTATGCTTATTCAGTTGTTCCTCTTTGCAAATCTGACAAGTTTCTTATTGGTCTTGTCTATATGCATGTATTACGTATATGACCCAGCGTTTGATTATATTGTAGAGTGATTGAGCTATAACTAACTGTAGTATGTATGATTTATAGAGCGACTAGCCTTGTCATTTTCGTTCTATGCTCAAAAGTGCAGTATGTATGATTTTGGATTGAATAACTAACTGTCCTGAATTTTTCCTTTGAAGGTAGCCCAATAGCGTGTTGTAAGTTCAGGTTAAAGTAACTAGGATGTGCCTTCGAAGTAGGTCTTAAGCATGGTTACATGTCAAATAGGTTAGATGGTACACATATTTACTTGCTGCACTTGATAGAGTACTCTTCTGTTGCTGTGCATCATATTCAAAATTTCCAGTGCATTTATAAGTACGGTATGGTTGTAGGCTGCATGCTCATACTTCACCTGAAAGTCAGATCGGTAGTTTCTCATTTATACAAGTTACTACTTAATTATGTTTATATATCCATGCCCATAGGCTGAATACTACCCTGGCTAATTTATTATACAAATAACACTTTAGGTAGGCTTCCTTGGACCTGAAGTACTTGCTTGGTTAATATATTTCCTTTGAAGTGTTGTGATTGTATATTATAGCAGTACTTCTGTTGCATTGTATACTTTTTTTTGCGATGGAAGTGATTAAGAATGCATTTTTTCTTGTTTTCTAATGGTTATATTGGTCAATCCTTTATCCATGGCATCCCTGTTTTTCTCTTGCTTCTATTAAAACGAGTTATGCATATTTATTAGTATGTTAATGGCCACTTTCTGCTTTCAGTCTGCAGAACTCTTTCTTGGAATGAAAGCATCTTCCAAGGTATGGACATATATGGCTTACCAACTTTTGAGATTCTGATCTATCTCCCTTCAATTTCTATTTTGCTTCTAATTTTTTAATACACACCAGAATACCTTCTATGTTACCCAGATGCCCCCATATCCACTTCTCAGTGGGTATTACGGAATTCTGTTCTGAAAAGCTGTCCATGGTATAATGGTTGTTGTTAGTCTGATAATGATTCTGGTTTTTCACATGATCTAAATAACTTCGCGTGCAGGAAGCTGGAAAGATCCTCTTGAATATTAACCATCCAACTCGGGTCTACCGTGTTTATCCTTTAGGCTCAGAGAAACAAGGATTGTTGTGCTACCATTCATGAAATTGATGTCATGCTACCACTGCTTCCACAGGTTAATGCCATCTCCTCTACAAACATATGCACGTAGTTATTCTCTCTAGTGGTTGCTTAATATTTTGCCACTGCAGTGACTGCATTATGAGACGGTGGGGATGGCTGTACATGATGATGACGATGTGAATTATAAGAGTGGTACTGTTGTAACTGGAGGTGCCAGATAAACACAGATTCGATCACCCAAATTTAGTACAAGTTGATGTCTTAGTTTATATCCTTTCAATCTCATCTGTTTGTACGTTATGTGTGTGTGCAGGTGCCCTCTTCAGACAAAGAATTATACTGCAAAATTTGTGTTGCAACATGTGCTCCACCATGTAGCCGGCGGTTTGCATCAGCTGGATGTATTATGTACAGAGTAATTGTGTAAATTTTGTTTCATCAAACAAGCGCCTTGTACCTATCAGTCATGTATGTGGTAATCATGTCAAGAACAGACGAAATTGGTTGTGGTTTAATAACCCTTGATATTTTGGAGGATATGGATGTTGATAACTTGATGTATAATTGCTGTGAAACATGTCAAATTTGATTGATGTCTGCTCGGTAATGGACACTATTAAATATCTGACATATATGTAAATCTGACCTGAGGATACGTGGGTGTCATGGGTTGTTGGTCGGCAATACTAACAGGGTCCGATTGTTGGTCGGGAATGGTTCATGGCAGGGCCTACGTTAAGTTGGTCGGCAAAACCTGTACCGTCAGAACTATTGGTTGGGATAAAAAGTCGGTCGGGGAACAAATGTCTGTCGGAAAAGAATATGTTGGTCAGGAATACTTTTGCAGTACCGACATATGGTCGGTCGGTAAATGGAAGTCGGTCGGGAAAGACCTTTGCCGACTGGACTATTGGTGACAGACAAGGTTAGTCGGCAAAACTAATTCCTGACTGACTTTCGGTCGTTGAAAGCTGTTTTTCCGACCAACTTGTCAGTCGGGGATTTTGTGCTGTGATATAGTGCATACAGATAAACAGGAACTTTGTAATCCTAAACCATGAAAGAAAAAACAGCAACAAATATAGGCCGGGTTATGAGGTTAGGTGTTCACTTTCGAACAGCTAACCCCCAAGCCTCAACACATGAATTTTAACTAGGACACCAGAACCGGGCCTTGAGTTAGATGTTCTTTCTATGAACATCTAACCCCAAGACCTAATATGTGAGACTTGATCAAGATAAATAAACCGGGTCTTGGGTTAGATGTTCTCTCTGTGAACAGCTAACCCCCAAAACCTAACATATGATACTTGAATGAAATGAATCGCCCGAGCCTTGGGTTAGATGTTCTTCCTTTGAACAGCTAACCCCCAAGACCTGATATATGAGACTTGAGCGCAAACAAACATGATTCCGGGTCTTGAGGTGAGCCATTGTGAGACTTCAATGGCTAACCCCCAAGACCTGAAACAAATAAACATAAAGGACAATTCAAAAAGTAAATAACTGGAAAGACACAAATTTCTGTTCAACCTTCACTTTATTGATAGGAAAGGTTAGGTCAGCAAGCTGCCTCATTAAAAACCTTCCAGTCCCCTTAGGTACCCTGGTAAGGAAAAGAGCGCGTCTGAAACCTGCTGCCTGTTACATCGTGTATTACATATCAAGACCCGGCCTATTGCTAGGTATAGTAGGGCGTAAGTGGGCAATGTTCCATGGCCGCTCACGCTCTTGCATCGAAAATGTGGATCTTGTAGTGTCATTGATAGTTTCTGACTTTTCTCTCGCATCCACCAGATAATAAGACCCATTGTGCAAATTCTTGCTCACAATGAAGGGTCCCTCCCATGGGGGAGATAACTTGTGCATCCCATCTCTATTTTGCGTCCATCGCAACACTAGGTCCCCTCCTGAAGGTACGAGTTCTGACCCGGCGTGCATGGCATCTCCTCAGGTCTTGCTGATAAATTGCCGACCTTTCAAGTGCTTTCTCACGATGCTCCTCCAACAGGTTCAGTGAATCCTGCCAGCTCTTCTCGTTTTCTGTCTCAACATAAGCGCACGCGCGGCGAGTCATGAATTATGTCACTTGGTAACACAGCTTCTGCCCCGTAAACCATGAAGAAAGGAGTCATATTGGTGGATCTGTTGGGTGTTGTGTTGATGCCCCAAACTACTGATGGTAACTCCTCTACCCAAGCTCCAGCTGCTCTGATGCACGGGACCCGGAGCCTTGGTTTCAGCCCTTTGAGCACCTCTTGATTAGATCTCTCAACCTGCCCATTGGCCTGAGGGTGAGATACGGAGCTACGTCCAATCTTATGCCGTTCCTTCCACAAAATTTCTGCATCTCCCCAAGTGACATATTGGTCCCATTATCTGTGATGATGCTATGTGGATATCCAAATCTATGGATGATCCTCTTCAAGAAAACAACTGTTGTAACTGCCTCGCAATTTGTGACTGGCATACCTCAACCCACTTAGTGAACTTATCAACTGCCACCAAGAGGTGAGTTTTCTTGCATGGGGACATCTGAAAAGGCCCAACCATGTCCATCCCCCAAACTGCAAACGGCCAAGTTAAAGGGATAGTGCGCAACTCTTGAGCCGGCACATGAATCTGCCGGGCATACCTCTGACACCCATCACATCTGCTCACCAAACGATCTGCATCCTCATTGGCTGAGAGCCAGAAAAAGCCGTGTCTGAATGCTTTCGCTACCAGTGATCTTGTGGAGGCATGATGCCACAATCTCCCTCATGTATCTCCTTCAAAATTTGCCGGCCTTCCTCTGGCGACACACATTGCTGAAACACACCAGAAGCACTTCTCTTGTACAGCTCATCATCATGACCACGTAAGCTTTAGCACGCGCACAATTTGTCGGGCGATGATCTCTTGCTGGGGCAACTCCCCCTCATAAGATAGGCGATGTACGGCTCTATCCACTCAGGAATCTCGTGCACTGCTGCTACTAACTGAGAATCCGGGTTACCAGATATGCATAATCTTCCTCATCTTCAGGCTTAACTGATGGAACTCGTAACTCATCTAAGAAAGTATTGGGTGGAACCGGCTCTCGCTTGGAGCCGAGTCTTGACAGAGCATCAGCTGCGTCGTTTTTGCGCCGGTCTATGTGATCCACTTGATATCCAGAAAAGAACCCGGCAACTCTATCTACCTCTCTTCTGTAAGCCGCCATTTTTGCATCTTTTCTGTCCCAGGTGCCAGAAACTTGTTGAGCCACAAGATCTGAATCTCCATAACATCTGATATACTTGATGCCCATCTCCCGGGCTATCTTCAAACCATGCAGCAAAGCCTCATACTCAGCCACATTATTGGAGCAATCAAAGTGTATTTGCAAAACATAGCTCATTTTTTCTCCCTTTGGGGAAGTTAACACAACCCCGGCTCCTGATCCTTGCTCCTGTTAGACCCGTCAAAATGCATGACCCAAGACTGAATTTTTGGAACTAGTTGTGGTGCACTTAGCTGTGTCCAATCATTGAGAAATTCCACCAGAGCTTGAGACTTGATTGCTGTTCTAGGCGCATAGTTGATATGATAATCTCCCATCTCAATGGCCCACTTGGCCACTCTCCCTGTAGCTTCAGAATTTCGTATGATATCTGCGAGTGGGATCGAGCTCACCACCGTAATGGGATGCTCTTGAAAGTATGGCTTCAACTTTCTGCTTGCCATGAACACACCAAACACAACTTCTGCCAGTGAGGATATCTTTGCTTTGTTTCTGACAAAACTTCGCTAACATAATAAACCGGCCTTTGTACCGGGTGTTCTTTGCCTTCCTCTTTACGCTCAACCACAACCACAGCGCTCACCGCTTGAGGCCCGGCAGCAACATACAGTAACATGGGTTCCTTGGGACCCGGCGCTGCGAGTACTGGCGCTTTGGACAACTGGACCTTCAAAGCTTCGAATGCATCATCTGCCTCTTGATCCCACACAAAATTGTCTGTTTTCTTCAGGAGCTTGTACAATGGTATAGCTTTCTCCCGAGCCGGGCTATAAACCGGCTCAAGGCTGCCACACAGCTGTAAGTTTCTGAACATCCTTCAACTCTTTGGCTTCTCCAAGCACTGTATAGCCCGGATTTTGTCCGGGTTTGCCTCAATTCCACGCTCTGACACAATGAACCCAGTAACTTTCAGCTGGTACACCAAACACACACTTTGTTGGATTGAGCATCATATTGTATCTCCGTAGGTTCACAAATGTTTCTCTAAGATCTTTGATAAATGACTCGGCTTTTTCTGACTTGATCACCACATCATCGACATAAGCATGGACGTTGCGCCCAATCTGATCCGCAAAACAGTTCTGGATGCACCTTTGATAAGTGGCACCGCATTTTTCAGCCCAAAAGTCATGGTCTTGTAACAGAAAGCCCCAAAGGGTGTAATGAACGAGGTCTTCTCCCAATCTTCTCTATTCAACTTGATCTGATGGTAACCTGAGTAAGCATCCAGAAAACACAGGAGCTCACTTCCTGCCACTGCATCAACAATCTGATCGATACGCGGCAAAGTAAACGGGTCTTTTGGACAGAATCTGTTCAAACTGTAAAATCTATGCACATCCTCCACTCATTGTTCTTCTTCAGCACTAGAACCGGGTTAGCCAACCACTCTGGGTGAAAAACTTCCATGATAAAGCCGGCTGCCAAAAGCCGGGCTATCTCTTCTCCAATGGCCTTCCTCCTTTCAGCGTTCATTTTTCTCATACCCTGCTTTACTGGCCGGGCTTTAGGATCAACATGTAATTTGTGCTCAGCGAGTTCCGTCGGGATACCTGGCATGTCACTAGGTGTCCATGCAAAAACATCCCGATTCTCACGGATGAACTCGATGAGCGCGCTTTCCTATTTATCAGTCAAGTTTGACCCTATGGAGAACTGCTTGGAAGAGTCCCCCTCCACAAAATCTACCATCTTTGTATCTTGGGCCGATTTGAATTTGCCCTGTCATTTTCTGTGGTTGGCCTTTTCAGGACCGTATTATCTGCCGGGTCTAAATTTGCCCTGTAACTTTTCAACTCCTCTTTGGCACACGCATGCTCTGCCATGGCCGCATCTCCTTCGTCACATTCTGCTGCTATCTGTCTGTTTCCATGCACAGTAATGATCCCCTTAGGACCCGGTATCTTCAACTGCAAGTACACGTAACAAGGCGGGCCATAAACCTGGCATAGGCCGGCCTTCCCAGCAACGCATGATAAGGACTGTGAAAATCTACCACCTCAAAATCTAGCATCTCTGACCTGAAATTTTCCCGAGACTCGCCAAAAGCCACTTCTAATGTGATTTTCCCCAATGGGTTGCTGATTTCCCTGGAACTATGCCATGAAAAACTGTGGATGTCTTCTGCAATTGAGACTTTTTGAGACGCATGCGCAAGAAAGTTTCCCAGTACAAGATATTGATGCTGCTTCCTCCATCCATCAGGACCTTTTTCAGCTCATAACCCTCCACTTGGGGGCCACAACCAACGCAAGCAGACCCGGGTGTTCCACATGATCCGGGTGATCTGCTCTGCTCCACGTGATTGTTTGCTCAGACCATCTCAAATACCTGGGTGCTCCCATGGACACCGCATTAACAGCCCTTCGAATTACCTTCCTCTCCCTTTTAGAAGAGTTTGACGTGTAAACATGATATGAACCAAGCTGCTTGGGCTGAGTGTTGAACCCGCCCTGTCCTTGAGAACTTGAGCCGGCTGGAGGGCCGGTTGGTGTTGCATTGGCTCCAGTGAGCGGAGCCGCGGCCGGGCTTGCACCCGTGCCGGGTCCTCCACCCCTATTTGCTGCTTGTAGCGCCCTCTGAATCTCATTGTTCTTCCATCTGTTAAGATCTGCACACTGAGCCAGCGAGTGATTTGCCGGCTTACCATTCCTGCTGTGAGGAGGACATGGCATTCTAAACGCCTCTTCCGTACTCATGGGTCGTGGTCCATTGAAACTGTTGTAACCTCCACTATTTCCTCTGTTATCATTATAGCCTCCATTTTTCCTCTATTTCCATCATTGTATCCACCATCAGTTCTGGGCCTCTGAAACCCGGTATTTGTGTTTGCCACGAACTCTGAACTTCCGTCATTGTGCCCTCTCTTATGCAGTTGTTGTTGTTACCATTGTTGTTCCTACCATTGTTTGCCGGGTTTTTACCCTTTCCTTCCTCAGGATCATCTTACGTTTTGTCTGTTGAAGCATGCTTGTTACACGCCTCCAATAACTCGACCATTATGACGGGTTTGCCCTTGTGACTCTCTTTCAGGCGCCCCACCTTCTGGACCAACGGTGTATAACTACATGTTTTTTCCAATGTTGATATTGCATCCTTCGGTTCAATTCCGGATGATGAGTGCAAAATTTCCACGGCCCGGCCCATCCAGTGCCGGGTTGACTCTCCCTTCCTCTGAAAACAACGGTCGAGGTCTTCGAGTGAAAACATACACTTGCTCGTGCCCCAGAAGTGCTTGATAAAGATTGCTTTAAGCTCTGACCAGGTGTTGATCGATCTCTCCGGTAAATTCTCGAACCACAATTTTGCTGCACCATCACTCATCATCAAATACATGTACTTTGCACACACGTTCTCCGTCGCATTGCGAATACACATTGCCATCTCATAGCTACTCAACCAACTTGCCGGGTCCATGCTTGGCTCATAATTGGCCACTTTACTTGGTTCTTTGAACTTCTCAGGAAAAGGCTCAGATCTGATCGATTCTGATAAACACTTAGGCCTGGCTAACCCGGAACCTCCAGTTTGAAGATTTGAACCCGGCGAACTCGCCGATACTGCGGGTGGAACAACTTGTGCTGGAACTACTACTGGAGCCGGGACGACCGGGTGAACACTCGCGGCTCACCTGCTCTTGACCTGTTCACGATCTGCTGCGCAACTGAAACTGCAGGAGCCGGCTGATACTGCTGATTATTTTGCTGAGGCTGTTGAACGTTGTGCTGACCCGGCGCAGCTGGCCCGGCCTATGGTGGCAGCGTCTCCCCGTGTCTACTGTGGGTATGTTTGCTGTTGTAAGGTGTTGAGTGCAATGCGATCTTGTTCTTGGAATACTGGCCTTGCTGCACCACGGATGTGCGTAACATATCGATGGCTCTCCGAGCTTCTAACTCCGCAGGTGAGTTTCCCAACGGGATATGATCAAGTGCTAGAGTTGCTGCATAAACGTTATCCACCGGGTTAGAAAAGTGACCCTTTGGCGTGTGATATCTTGGTGTTGCTGCGACATGACCTGGGTTTCCCCCGGCTCCTCCGGCAGGCAAACCCGGCGATCTTCCACTCGGACCAACTGATGTTCCCGGGTTTCTGTTCACCCCTGCACTTGTTCTAACTACAGGTGCTGCCTGAACCGCACCAATGGGTTGATCCACTGGGGTACTAAACATCGCTATGGTTGTAAGATATTTTCTCCAGGAGCCAGCCGGCTCTGATGTCTCCTCTGATGCTGTATGGTCAAATCGTTCTGGCGAGCTTGTAACATCTCCTTGTTCTGCCTCAAGCGATTCTCTCTTTCCTCAATTTCTTTTGCCCTTGCTGCAATTTGCTGTTCATATGCCGCTGCGTTCCGCCGGGTCTGCTCCAAAGCTCTGCGCGCGGTGTCCAACTCCATAGCCCGGGCTGCCGTGTTCTCTGGCGTGATGATTCTTGTAAGCGCTGTTTGGTCCAAAACCAAGCCGTTGTCGAACAGAGCCGCCGCTGGTGCCGGGTTAGGTGTGACTTCTCCCTGGGCCTGGTTATTTAGGAAACCAAAAGAATTTCTGTATTGTGCCCGGCCTTCACTTTCCTCCGAGACTGATGCGATCTCACCATCCACCGGCCTTTGGTTTAGCTCGAGCACCGGGTTTTGCAGTTGTTGATCGTTGATATTCGGTGGGGGTGCAGCTCCTGACCCCCCAGTTCCCAAAGCAAGATCCAAGTTTGTCGATGGTGCCATGTAAACTGCTACCCTTCGGATTGGACCCGGATAGGACTCTATCTCGGACAGATCTTCATCTTCCTCTTCTTCCGGGTCATACCCATACCTTCCATCAAGCAGGGCCAAGATCGATTCCGTGTCGTCCTCGCTGCCTGGTGCGTCACCCGAGATCCGTGCCGGGTTTACCGACTGTTCCACGTGTCTGACCACCAGATCTATATGATCAGATGTTCCCACGGATTCTTCCCCATCTGATTGGACAAGGGTAGCAGCTCCTGACACATAATCATATTCTCGATTACTAGCAGACCCGGTTGCATGAATCATACCAACAAAAACATTAATCTGGCCAATTGGAATAACATCACCTGATTCAAGCAAATCTGACTCCGGCCACCAGCCAGAGTCATCGACGATGTGTTCACCTTCCATGTTGATGATGATCCGGCCTACCACCAGGTTCTTCATACCTTCCAGCGCATCTCCCTTGATGATGACACTCTTGGTCATAGGCCCCACGGTGGGAGCCAAATGTCGTGGGGTTGTCACGGCATATGTCACCATAGGGTGACTTTGAGTTGGGGGCCAGGCGAAACTGGTGTCAGGAAGATTGTTTAGCGTGGAGGGGACAAAGGATTTACCCTGGTTCGGCCTCTCCATTGGAGATAAAGACCTACTTCTAGCTACTCTATTATTGATCTCGATGTCGATAACCCGACTGCAACAACAGAGCCGGGTCTCGATTAGGGTTACAATGTTCTCTCTCATGGGACTTGTGTAGTATGAAAAGCTTAACCTAAACTGAGACCCAGGAGCCCCTTATATAGATGCCGAGTCTCCTGGTGTCTTTACATGGTAATTCCGGGTTCTACCCATACTCAAAGTTATACTCTATCTTTACCTCTTCGTGACCTCCAAGTCTTGGACTCTATGATGTTTACTGCCTCTGGATCTTCTAGACCTTTCCTTCTATAGGCCGGGTTACCGCCAAATGTTCCGGCCCATGTCTGAATCCAGCCCATGATGAAGAAAGCAGGCCAAGCCCGGCCTCCTGCCTGGCGGATCTTCTTTCACCTTCATGGGCATACCGGGTTATCTTTCCCCCCCAACAGAGAAAGTTGACCATCTAAATGCATGCATGAGTGTCCATCGAACTAACGAAACAATTTTAAACAAAGTAAAATAACATTCAGCATCAAAACATGAATAAGAGATAGCTCTTGATAAAACATTTGCAAATTATTACTCATTAACAAGCTCATGAATCATGCAATTATATGTAACTTTAAAAATCAACTCAAACATCCCTTTTCCCAATCTTATAATAGCATCCAAGATATTTCAACCCATATTACAAGTAGCTCTTTCATATATAAATGATAATGTGGTGGTCTCACAAAAACAAAAATCAAAACAAAACAAACAAAAAGACGCTCCAAGTTTATGCGATAAATTGTTTCGATCAAAAAGAGAAGTTAGACGTGTGCAAACCGAGAGTGTGTAGGTCCAGTGGGGTTGTCTTCACATCCCCAAGCTTATGGTCTTCACCATCCTTGGATAGCTTTTGGTGCATCTCCTCCAATCCCTGTGAAAAAACTTCAAAACACCGTTTCTCCCATTTTCTTTTCTGTGGGGTGCATTAGTAGTGATAAACAAATAGATTTCTTGCTTCATATAATCCTTATACAAAATATCATATGAATTTCCAGAAAGTATATAATGTTGTATGCCTACTCATAAACTCAATTGAATCAAAAAGATTCAACTTAAAAGTTCAAAACATGCATCAAACAAAATGGGACAAAATCTATCCAGAAAAACAGGAGCAGCAAAACATATTTTTCTACCCTACCAAACTTTTTCAAAAAATTCCGCAACAAATTCATGCATACAGAGGATGAAAAGGTGCAACTACAGTTCAAATATGAGCTCATTCGGAGTTACAGAATAAGAATTAAAAATCATACCGTACACAGATTTGTGCAG
The DNA here is from genome assembly GCA_947311845.1 of Poa pratensis. NCBI lineage: Eukaryota > Viridiplantae > Streptophyta > Magnoliopsida > Poales > Poaceae > Poa > Poa pratensis. Next base: position 77,516,995 of record CAMZMU010000035.1, on the reverse strand, counting down.
GGATTAAATCTCCGAACGCTATAAGCAACTTTTTCAAACCAAAATGAGTAAAACATGGAACTTTATTAAAAACTAGCTGGGTTGCCCGCGCAATTGGGCGGCTAGCAATATGATTATTTAAATTTTGACATGTAATGTAATTTTTTTGTTCTTTGTACCATATATTAAAACTAATTAAGATAAAAAAGTAGTAAATCTATATTCCAACCTTTACACTTAGTTGACTGCACATCCTTGGACTATTGACTATATCACAACTACAATTAATCAATTAATACGTCATGTCAGATTAGTTACCGCATATATATATATATATATTCATTTAAAATCATTATTTCCGTCCACTCACTTTTCACATAGCTTATTCTCTCATATAATGGACATACTATTTTAATTTTTATTACTTATTAAACTTCTTTATTACTATATTTCTTTTCAAAATTAACTGTCGCACCATCATATTTGTTTGCCTATTTTTGTTGATAATCCAAACTATTGCTTGTAGCTACCACGATCCTTGTGTGTTTTAGATATATTTATCTTTTTGCCCAGTCGTCTTAGTGTAATCACGTTGACCATTCCGGTTTACACTCACACTCGAGCCTAGGCATATTTTGTTTCCCACCACGGTCCTTATAATCATGGATTATTGGTACATATGAGTTGTGTTTTGCACAGCTCGGTCTTCACTACTACTCATTGAAGACGATGTTGATATTTTCTTTTTAAAAATAGGTATAAAATCCAGCTGTTTGTAACTTTCACGTATATTTTATTCCAAAGTACTTTATTGCTCCATATAGATTTCACACTGACATCAAATTGCTATTCTATTTCATGAAAAGTTTTTTTGGAACTATAAAAGACAATGATTCAGACATGTTTCATCATTTTAGCGTTGCTTGTGATGCAAAAAAAAAAACTCCAGGTGAACTGAACGCCAGTTTACCACCAGGTCACCCAACCTGAAAGTTGGTAAATTCATAGTTGGGGTGAAATATTGAACTGAAGCCCTAGAAATCCCGCTTAAAATTACGTCTGTATATGTCTGATGAGTGGACACAAACGACATCGCGGCACTTGTGGTATTGCTTCCTCAAGCCTTAAACTTTTTATTGTAGCGGCCGGCCGCCGGCGGCACTAAGATTGTTAATTGGTACGTATTGACTGCTTGGCGCGTTCATGTGAGTTTGGCGGCTGTATCGTCGACGGTGCTTCAGTTCCGAGTAAGGTTCAGCTTGAAGCTTTTCTTACAACGGCGTCCGACGGGATTTCATACTAACCTACGGTGGACGGCGCTGAAAGGTGGGTATGTTGGAGATCTAAGAACAACAGTGGCCATCCAACAATGTTTCTTCTTGTGCTCTTTGGCCCTAGAACACGATCGGAATACATGAAGACATGAAGTATAAGATGCTTTTAATCGAACATACCTGTTGCAGCTATGAACGGCACTGTCGTAATCGTACGACATGGCGCCGTCGTGCGTCATCTTCTCCTACTTTTGCCATCCAAATCTAACACCACGTCCTTCACTTGTTCCCAATCGTCAAAATCCCCTTAAAAAGATGCAGGGGCAAGTCCAGTTTACAGAATCACAGAGGCATCAACATCGTCACGGCGGCAGCTGCCGGACAACATGCGTGGCGGCGATGCATGGTGTGGCGAGTGCCCAGAATTGTATTGATTGCTTCATGCGCGAATCTGAAAAACCAACGCCCAACGGCCGGCTGGCCGGCCGGAGAAAATCGCCCCGGGCATGTGCTTAATTATCTGTCCGATCGATTTTGCCGATGCTTGCGTCGTGTGCTTTAAGCGAGAATCTGGAAAATCAACGCCGGCCGGCCGGAGAAAATCACCCCGCGAGTCTCCGTGTCTTTCCAATCGATATTGACGACGCTTGTCTCGTGTGCGTATCTATCTCTTGGTATGAGATATGGTCCGGTACAATCTCTTTTTCCCTTTCGCGCAAAAAACAAATATCTTTTTCCTTCTCGTAATCGATCTGGCTTCTTGCGCACGTTGCCGGATAAAACTTTTTAATCTATACCGTTAACTTTTAGTTGGTTAATCTGAGCCGTTATTTGTCTTGTGTTTTAATTATATAATAGATTTCAGAAACTAAACTAAAAACCTCTCTTGCTACAGCAAGAGGATACAAACAAAATCACACATAAAAATATCCGGGTTGCCTCCCGCAAAGCGCTTTCTTTATAACTCTATAGCTAGACTTTTTACTTGTTGTTTATTGAAGATGAATCTCATGAGGGAGTTTGAACTTTGATGTGCCCCTCTTTCTTGTGAAGTGTTCCATGCAACTGAAACTTCACGTTCCCCTCTTTTGAATCAATGATGACACCTGTAGTACGAAGAAAAGGTCTTTCAAAAATAATAGGACTAGAGATTTTATTCCCCATGACCATGATTAGAAAATCAACAGGCACAAAAGTCATATGTAACTCTACCATGACATCACTTAATTTTACTAAAGCATGTTGAATGGAATCATCAGCAAGTGCAAGTTCAATAGAGCATTTTCCAAGATTTTTCAATTCAAGTATTTCATATAGTTCTTTAGACAAAACAGAAACACTAGATCCTAGATCAAGTATGACATGGTGTGTCTCTTTTCCAATAGTTACTAGTACCTTGGGAATCCATATATCCCCAAACTTAGGTGGTATCATAGCCTCTTGGTTGTACCTAGAAATCTTTTCTTTCAAGACTTGATTAGCAATATAAGAGCCAAACCCAGCTTGGTTAGTGTTGATGAAAGGATCACTTGCAAACTTTTGTAAGATAGATATTAATTCATGCAAGCTACAATTTTCTAAGTCAAGCAATGGATCCTTGACTTCACTAAGCATTTTAACTTACTCAATTTTCTTTTCCCTATTGTATAGGTTGAATATTTCATAACGGTCATCAAACACATCTTCAGGTACTTGGGTTTTTTCTTAACTTTCTTTAATTCTCACTTCCAAAAGCAAGCCATCAAGTAGATAGTGAGCATCATTAGCAGCAATATTCATAAAAGAATTTTCACATTCATTATCCAAAAAGACTTTAGAGGTTTCAGACAATACTCTATAAAACATATGCATGAGCATCCAGTCTCTAAGACCATGTTCCATTCCAAAAGCTATACCTCTAAATCTTTCCCATGTTCTTACTGGAGGTTCATCCTCTTCTTATTTAAAGGTGATAAGTACTTATCTAAAGTTACAAACCTTTTCAATGAATGCATCTTTTAAATTAAACCAAGTGCTAACATTTCCAGGTGGCCATCTCAATATCCAATCTAAGACTTTTCCACCTAGGGAGTAAGGAAAAAGCTTGATTTCAACATTAGCATGGCTCAAGTTCAACATTTTGCACCTTTCCTTAAACTTCTTAAGATGAAGTATATGATCTTCTTTTGGCTTCCCATAAAAACGTTGTTCATAAATTACTTTCATGATATTAGGATCTACCACACATTTCTCAACAGGGATATTCATATTTAGAGGAAAGTTCTTAACACTAAATGGCCAAAAGGTTCTCTTTTCCATTTTAGCAAGTTTTTATGTGTTTTTTAATTTTTTTATGCAAAACTGAAAATAAAACGACACTAACAAATGCATACCAAATTAACAAATGCAACACAAAATGCAAAACTGAAAATAAAATATGCAAACCGAAATATAAAATGCAAGACAATGACAAAACAAAATAAATTGCTTTGAAGGTAAAGATGGATAAGATGATGCTCACGTAGGTGCAACCTCCCCAAGCTTAGGTGTTAGCACAAGTTGGTGATGAAGTTGACTTTGTTGTGATATCCTTGGATAAATCTCTTCAGCTATGATTCCCCGGCAACAACGCCAGAAAACAGTCTTGGTGGCCCTTGAAGAGGTTGATCTACGACTCCAAAAAACAGTCTTGATGTCTGGTGCATAGTTACCTGCGTAAAAAATAAATGGGTTAGGTTGAGACTCCAAATGCAGAGTGTGTAGTAAGTGAAAGACATGTTTTCCCCACGAGAGTGACTCGAGGGTTTAATATCAAACTCTCGAGGAAACAGTAGTGAAAGATTTATCTTCCTATCCTTTTTTTGGTCACCTACAAAACAATGTTAAATGTTTTGGTCCTCAACCTCACCTATGGTTGTCAAGCACAAGGTGTAAGAATGATATCAAGATAGTATGAAATGCAAGCAAGAAATAAATATGCAATGATGGGAAATAAATATGCAACGATGATGATAACAATGATAAATGATATTTTTGGGGTTTTAATGATGTATGCAAGATGTAAAAGTGTTTTGTATTTTCAGATTTAATAATGGAAAAATGTAAAAGTGGTAAAAGTTGTTGGAAAGGTGTTTCTTATGATTAAAAATGGACCGGGGTTCATGGTTTCACTAATGCACTCTCTCTTTAATAAAGTGGTAGACAATGGAACACTAGAGTTGACATATGAGATTGCAAGACAAAAGTTTAGTGACAAGTTACTAATTATATGGGCATCACGTCCTAACATAGAGACTTTTTGTTTATTAGTCTCACTTATACTCCACCAAGATGCGAACTAAATCATAACACCTCAGTAATTAAGATAACTCAGATTATAGTTTTAAGTATCATGACATGAAGTTAAAATAAGAACATGCTAGATCTAGTCATGGAGTAGTGACGATGGTCACACCCACATCTCCGGTAACATGGTATTTTTGTTTATCCTAGTAAGGCAACAAAGTAAGGTAAAGATACCCAAGTGGATCGCAGAACTTTCTCTCACGTTCACTGCACTAGCCACCCCCCGTTACTCCAACTAATGCACACATCACCCCACACACGATCTCATAAACATGCTTGATCATAACAAGTGAATAAGAACGGGGTACATAATATGCTTTTATATTCATAACTGAAACAAAACATTTGCAATCTCAAACATATATTAACTCATAAAAAGATCCACCGCATAGGTATTACCACGATGACCGTAACCATGTTCAGCAGCTCATACGGTTGTAATTAGTGAAGCTCAAAGAGAGGAGAGATTTATAAGTTACTTCCACAAACCCATAGTCCAGAGGTGGACTACTCCCTCTTCATCAAGGAGACGGTGGAGAAGTCGATGGAGAAGATGGAGACCATGCCGGCAGCGCCCCGCCGGAGTTTTCCCCCTCCAATCTACAACTCCAGATCTCTCTTTCGGTGTTTCTGTATTTTGGTGGCGCTCTTTCCAGAGAACGACAAGGGGTTATTTTATAGGCGTTTTTAGGTCAAGACGAGGTCGGTGGAGAAAAGATCGACGGCAATGAAGCCACGAGGGCCAAAAGAGTGGGCCCCACACGGCCAGGTACAGGGGCCACGTGGGCCACCCTATTTTGGGCCTCAGGCCTCCGTTTGTTTGCTTCCTTTGCCCCAAGTCTTCTTCCTTCCAAATATTGATGCTCGTAATTTTGCAGGTCATTTGGACGTCGTTTGGGTCACTGAAACTTAAAAGGAAAAAAGTAAGGTTTTCTGCCTGCGCCGGGTTAATTCCAAAAAAATAGGAAAATTATGAAATATTCCAAAATCATTATAAAACACTAATATAACCCTTATATGATGCAAATATGATTGGAATACAAGTAATATAGTGCAAAGTTCATGTATGCATTTTACATGCATCACAATGACGAATAGTTGGGTGGAGATCAAACTATATTGAGGATCCAACGATTGCAAAAGAATATCAAATAGAAAGATACTTCAACGAAGAAACAAGCAATCAAAAAGATCCAAAAAAGTGTTCTAAATATCAAGAGGGAACTCCCCAAGGTACGTACACAAATAGGATTTGTATTACAATATAGTGTGTACAACATGAAATCCTCACTCCCTCCTAGATAAATTCGAACACAAACACATGCAAGAGAATATAAAGGAGAAAAGAGGCAAAACAACTTGCAACAAATAAAATGTTTTGCAACATGAGCAAGGAGTGGCAAATAAAGGATGGGTGTGAGATACAAAGACATTTTAGGAGACTAATACAAGGATGAGAAGCATCAACATAGTCTTTCAAAAGGAGTTGCACATAGTGCATATTATGTCTTTTCCATACCCACACACCAAAAGAGATATAGCAAATAGCTCTACAAGCTTAGTAAAATGCAAAAAACATAACACATGAAAATAAAGCTTGTGCCTTTTAGAAACCACCAAAGAGTCAAAAGCAATAAGAGGTGGTAACAAAAGAATTGGAATATCAATTAAAGATGTACTATTCTCATGTGTATAAGTTTCTAAGTAGACACGAATCACTAAGATATGGGTCTACAGATAAACATGTACACACAATATAGATACAAGGGTAAAGAACATGATATCCAAGAGGAAGTCATAAATACACCAATAAGATCTTTGCTTAAAAACATAGCACAAAGCCGAATTATATCTTAACGGAATATAAATGAACTTCCAACACATACTCATCATAGCATCAAAAACTATCCACAAGGGATAAAGGTTAACAAATGGATGCTCCGAGTAAGATAACAAGTATCACAAAACGCAAATGATTTTGAAAATTCATCAATGTTACACATGAGAGACTTTAAGTAGAAAGTGCTAGATTGACATAATTGGGATCGATGAATCATAGAAATGAATATATAGCCCCCTTATATGTAATCATCCCGGCTTACTCACATTTGCAATAAAGACGTTTTGCAAGAACCAAATTAATTGCAACAAAAGAGATTCATGACAAGATACAACCTACACAAGGTTGAAAGCTAGAAACGTATGCATGAGGTAGATACTTGTTACCGAGATAACATTGGTGATGTAGAACATAAGAGTTAATGATCATCCAAACTTGGCTCCAATGAACACATGGTGACACCACCTTCCTTGTAAATGAGTCAAGCTTCCAATGCATCTCCAATGTACCTAAAACAAATTCAAGTACAACATGGTACCCAAACTCATTGGGTCCAAAGTAGTAAGAGCAACTACAATACATAGGACAAACTCCACATAAATATGTGCATATTAATGTGAAATTGAATTTCATGCACATCTTAGCCATATAGGATTTGATGGAGTTTACCCTATATATTGGATCAACGAAAGTAAGCAAGCCAAAGAAATACCCATAGTAAACATGCATGCACAAGACTTTCAAGAACCAAAAGAGATACAATTTGGATAAAACACTGATGTCTACGCAAGCTTCTATTCTTGTAGACAGTGTTGGGCCTCCAAGTGCAGAGGTTTGTAGAACAATAACAAGTTTCCCTTAAGTGAATCACCCAAGGTTTATCGAACTCAGGGAGGTATAGGTTAAAGATATCCCTCTCAAGCAACCCTGCAATTAAGATACAAGAAGTCTCTTGTGTCCCCAACACACCTAATACACTTGTCAAATGTATAGGTGCACTAATTCGGCGAAGAGATACTCCCTCCGGTCCTGTTTAAGTGTCGGGGAGAAACAACTACACTAGCACAAAATATGTGTACACCTCACGAACGTTTTTCTGGATCGGAGGTAGTAGTGAAATACAAGTAATATGGATGATTATAAGTGGTAATTTCAATCTGAAATAAAAATGGCAGCAAGCAAACTTGAGCCAAAATGAGAGCAAACGGTGTTTCAATGCTTGGAAATAAGGCCTAGGGATCATATTTCACTAGTGGACACTCTCAACAATAATAATATAATTGAATACATAGATATTTCCTCTTCACTATGCTACTCTGAACTATTCTCATGTTGGATAACAATTCATTGTGTAGGGCTACAAAAGCACACCTTAAAGTTGCATTCCACATCTAGGGGACCCCAATGTCACTAAGAGCGCCCCAAAATAGTACTAGACAAACACCACAATTTCATAGAGACATCCAATACAAATAATAGCTCATGATAAACATTCCTGTAAACTTTAGCCTAAGAGTCACACACGGTGCGCACACTGTCAACTTTGCACCATGGGACAAAGGTGACTCCGGAGTTTACATTAATAAAACCATTCAAGTAGCATAATTCATAATATAATGAAGAGTAACATCCATGGATCCAACTAGATTACAAAGCTCATGATCACATAAAGATCACACCATGGGAGAGAGAGATGAACCACATAGCTACCGGTAGAGCCCTTAGCCTCGGTGAAAACTACTCACACATGGTCATGGTGAGCACACTTGATGGAGAGGTTGATGAAGATGGTGCTGGTCTTGACGGTGGTGTTGATGGAGACTCCGGAGGGGGGATGGAGGAGCCCTCCGGAGATGATTCCGGCGGCGTTCCCCCCTCCGATCTTCTCCGGCGGCAGCCTTCTGTCTTGTTTCTTGGTTTTCTGTTTCTCCGCCGCCGCCTCGCGAAAATCCTCGGGGGGGGGGTATTTTTATAGTCTGTTTTAGGTCAAGACGAAGCACAGAGACGAAAATGGACGGCATCGGAGCCACGAGGGGGAAAAGAGGTGGGCCCACGTGGCCAGGTACAGTAGGCCGCGTGGGACCCCCTAATTCCCAGCCTGTTGGGCTTCTGGTATTCAATTTAAGCTCATTGTGTTCGTCTCAAAAATTCTGAACCGTGCTCTCTGACCTTGCCCTTTTTGGAGTCCCGAAGCTCCCGGAAAGTCCAAAACACTAAAAAAGACGTTTTCTGACTGTGTAGGGTTAATTCCATAAAAATAGGAAACATACCAAATATTCCCAAAATCATTATAAAACATTGATATAACCCTTATATGATGCAAATATGATTGGAATATAAGTAATATAGTGCAAAGTTCATGTATGCATTTTACATGCATCAACATCCCCAAGCTTAACCTATACTCGTCCTCGAGTATGAAAGTGATAAATCTAACATGGACTTTGCAGTTTAATACTATCAATTGATATCAAAGATGATTACTACTGCTACATAGAGTCAAATGATTCATTCTTAAAAGGAGTAGCACTATACAAGATAGATTATGAAGTGATATCAAGTATTCAATGCAAGGATGTTCAATGATAATTCACAAAGTGTAACATGAAAGAAAGTAATATGGACCACATGTATGCATAATGATAAGTAAGAACATACTACAATGGTCATAGAGTGTAGATGAAAATCTGAATATAAAAGGTGGACACTTTGGAAAAGATATATGTGAGTAGAGGTAAAACATGCATAAGTTTCATCTAACTTCCAAACTCTTCTACTTAAGTTAATGATTGCAATGTGGAATTCTTGGTGTCAAGCTCTCATTACCCCTATCATAGCATCTTGAATGATTAAAGTTTAATGTGAAAAAAATATGAGTAGTGTGCTTGATAAAGTAAAGGTTAGGTGTCTCATGCCCATTGAATACAAGTACCTACACCATGATTACTCAACTTAGGAAACAAAGCAAGTTCAAGTTATATATCATTGTAAGTAATAATAGTATCATCAAGAGCATCAACTGGGGTACCTCTTGTCCCAGGATATGGAACAAGCCCATATCAAAATGACAAGACAAACAAACAAGATGAACAACCTCAACACCATTTTTATTTACCATTGGAATAGCTTTTTATTATAAGGTGCATCACAGACGGTTCACCATAGCATGTAAGTAAATTTTCACCATGAATGATGCATGGCTTAGATTAGCGGCCCAGGCGTCTCTCTAACCATTTATACAAACTCATTTAAACTACTTCATTTCCACCTCATTTCACCATGATAGGCATCCATAAACAAAAGTACATGATATCAACTAAATGAGATGAAGGAGCATGTTGAAAGCTTTGCATGTGACAGCACATATGGGCTAACTCCCAACCTCGGACATTTATCAAGCCACTAACATCATAATCTTAATCACAATGGGTCATGTTTTATTGAGACAATAAAAATAAAGTTGTGCATCAAGTTCGAGAGAGCTATATAACCAACTTTTCCCATCACAATCAATAACGTAAACATTTTCATTCGGAGGTATAGATAACACAAATATCATGATATACTTACTCGGAATAGCATAAAGCCATTAGGTAGATATGGTGGACTCACTGGAATAACTTTGGTTGAAGGTGTTGGAAACAAGTTTTTATTTGTTGGAATTTTTGGGCTAGCAGAGAGGAGAAAGTTGACCATCTAGATGCATGCATGAGTGTCCATAGAACTAAATATTCCATGTTAAACAAAGTGAAATAACTTTCAGCATCAAAACATGAATAAGTGATAGCTCTTGATAAAGCATTTGCAAATTATTACTCATAAACAAGCTCATGAATCATGCAACTATATGTATCATTAAAAATCAACTCAAACATCCCTTTTCCCAATACAATAAAAGCATCCAACATATTTCAACCCATATTTCCAGTAGCTCTTTTCATATAAATGACAATGTGGTGGTCTCACAAAAGAACAAACAAACCAAAAACAACAAAAAACGCTCCAAGTTTATGCGATAAAGTGTTTCGATCGAAAAACAGAAGTTAGACATGTGCAAACCGAGAGTGTGTAGGTCCAGTGGGGTTGTCTTCACATCCCCAAGCTTATGGTCTTCACCATCCTTGGATAGCTCTTGGTGCATCTCCTCCAATCCCTGTGAAAAAACTTCAAAACACCGTTTCTCCCATTTTCTTTTCTGTGGGGTGCATTAGTAGTGATAAACAAATAGATTTCTTGCTGCATATAATCCTTAAAAAAACATCATATGAATGTCCCGAAAGTATATAATGTTGTATGCCTACTCATAAACTCATTTGAATCAAAAAGATTCAAGATAAAAGTTCAAAACATGCATAAAACAAAATGGGATAGAATCTGTCCAGAAAAATAGCAGCAGCAAAACGTATTTTTCTACCCTACCAAACTTTGCCAAAAAATTCCGCAAACATTCATGCATATAGAGGATGAAAAGTTGCAACTACAGTTCAAATATGAGCTCATTCGGAGTTACAGAATAAGAATTAAAAATCATATCGTGCACAGATTCGTGCAGGAATAAAATCTCCGAACGCTATAAGCAACTTTTCAAACCAAAATGGGTAAAACTTGGCACTTTATTCAAAATTCCAGAAACTAAACTAAAAACAAACTCTCTTTATACAGCAAGAGGACAAAAAGAAAATCACACATAAAAATAACCGGGTTGCCTCCCGCAAAGCGCTTTCTTTATAACCGTATAGCTAGGCTTTGATAGTTTTAATGATGCTCACATCGGAAAGAGAGCATCAAGAGAAAAATAAGAAACACATTTAAGTCTAACCCACTTCCTATGCATTGGGATCTTGTAAGAAAATAAATCAATGAAGCACAAAGTGACTAGCATAGGAAGGCAAAGCAAGTGCAACTTCAAAATCTTCAACAAAAAGAGAGGAGACTTAATATTATTGAGATATATGAAACCGTGTCTCCCTCTCTCATAAGGACCAGTAGGTTTTAAAGTACCCAACAAATAAAAGCAAATCAAGAGAAAGGCCAAAACCTTCATCATAAAGAGGATAAATTTAGTAACATGAAGATTTCTATAACCATATTTTCCTCTCTCAAAATAATTTTCAGCGGCATCATGAATAAAATCAACAATATAGCTATCACATAAAGCATTATTATCATGATCCATAAGCATAACAGTACCATTACTCTCCACACAAGCGTAAACAGTTTCATTAGTAATAGTGGGAGTAAAAATAGCACATCCATCAATGTAATCACCATCAATAGGAGGCATAGAATAATCGAAATGATTTTTATCCTCAATAGTAGATGGACTGAAAATATCATATTCATCATTGTAAACATCATATATAGGAGGCATATCATAATCAACATAAACTATATCCTCAATAGTAGGTGGAGTGAAAATATCACAATCATTATATTCATCATATATTGGAGACAAAGTATCATCAAAGAAAATTTTCTCCTCAAAACTTGGGGGACTAAAAATATCACATTCATCAACAACGGCTTCCCCAAGCTTAAACTTTTCCAGAGCATTAGCAATAATGGTGTTCAAAGAATTTATAGTGATAACATTGCTACCATCATGCAAATAATTTTCCATATGTTTTTTAATTTTCTCTTCAAACACATCATGTCCTAACTCAAGATAAATTTCATATAGCTCTCTAATTTTTTTGTTGTTTTCCATTAAACCTAACTAGTGAAATAAAAACAAGAAACAAAAAGATGTAATTGCAGAATCTAAAGAAGATACCTTCGAGCACACACACGCTGGCAACAGTGCTAGATAGCTTAGTAGCCAGAAGATATGAGTACCTTTTACCTTACCTCCCCGGCAACAGCGCCAGAAAATGTCTTGATGTCTACGCACGCTTCTATTCTTGTAGACAGTGTTGGGCCTCCAAGTGCAGTGGTTTGTAGAACAACAGCAAGTTTCCCTTAAGTGAATCACCCAAGGTTTATCGAACTCAGGGAGGTATAGGTCAAAGATATCCCTCTCAAGCACCCTGCAATTAAGATACAAGAAGTCTCTTGTGTCCCCAACACACCTAATACACTTGTCAAATATATAGGTGCACCATTCGGCGAAGAGATAGTGAAATACAAGTAATATGGATGATTATGAGTGGTAATTGCAATCTGAAATAAAAATGGTAGCAAGCAAAATTGAGCCAAAATGAGAGCAAACGGTGTTTCAATGCTTGGAAATAAGGCCTAGGGATCATACTTTCACTAGTGGACACTCTCAACAATAATAATATAATTGAATACATAGATATTTCCTCTTCACTATGCTACTCTGAACTATTCTCATGTTGGATAACAATTCATTGTGTAGGGCTACAAAATCACACCTTAAAGTTGCATTCCACATCTAGGGGACCCCAATGTCACTAAGAGCGCCCAAAATAGTACTAGACAAACACCACAATTTCATAGAGACATCCAACACAAATAATAGCTCATGATAAATATTCCTGTAAACTTTAGCCTAAGAGTCACACACGGTGCGCCCAAAAATGGTTTCACAAATGCACTCTCTCTTTTAATGGTATGGCAGACAATGGACACATAGAGTTGACATATGAGATTGCAATACAAAGTTTGCTATCAAGTTACTAATTATATGGGCATCACGTCCTAACATAGAGATCTTTTGGTTATTAATCTCTCTTATACTCCACCAAGATGCGAAATAAAACATAACACCTTAGCAATTAAGATAAATCAGAGTATAGCTTTAAGTTTCAAGACATGAAGTGAAAATAAGAACATGCTAGATCTAGTCATGGAGTAGTGGCGATGGTCACACCCACATCTCTAGTAGCATGGTATTTTTGTTTATCCCTAGTGAGACAACAAAGTAAGGTAAACACCCAAGTGGATCGCGATATTTCAGTTGTCAACTTACCACACTCACCACCCCCGTTACTCCAACTAACGCACACATCACCCCACACACGCCCTCATAAACATGCTTGATCATAACAAGTATATAAGAACGGGGTACATAATATGCATCTATACTCATAACTGAAACAAACATTGCAATCTCAAACATATATTAACTCATAAAAAGATCCACCACATAGGAATTACATATATGACAGTAATCATGTTCAGCAGCTCTGTCGGAGAATGACTCCCACGAAACAAGGATAGTCAAGCTCACGAAGAGAGTTTGTGTAAGGGGCTGAACACGTTGGTCAAACAACCCTCAACCTGCACGGCGACGGTGCTCGTCGAGCAAGCGGAGGGACATCACGGCAGAGATGAACACCAGCCCGTACCCAGGTTCACGGCCCTCGTGTGGAGGTAATACCGCTACTCCTGCTTGTCTGTATTGCACTACTTGTAGGGGTTACAGTACAATGAGCTTGCCGAGGGCTCTCTTTTGGCATGGTGTATACAAGGAAGGAAAGCAATGGTCTTCTTCTTCCTTGCGCGTAAGTGGCTATGCTGGAATGAGAATGCGATCCTTTGGTATGGTGCACCTTGTCCTCCTTTTATAGGCGCCCCGTGCTCCCTCCTTGCCCTCGCACTGTGGTAAGGCTGTCACGTGGCGCAGAAGGTGGAGCGCGGTGCATCGCAGCCCGGATGTCCATGGGCGCGGTCCATGAGCGTAAAGCTGACTCCTGTAGCAGAGTACCCACCGTCCATGCAGGACGGCCAGCTGGGGCCGCAGAGGAACGTGGGGGAGCCCACGGTGACGTTGGCCTTGGAGCATAGCGCCGGCCGGTCCTCTTATCACCAAAGAGGAAATCCTTGTAGTCCGGAGCGGGTGGCACAGCTTTATTGACCCCTTTAATCGCCAAAATGGCAACTGCGGCATCATCGTCACCGCGCGCAGGGGCGCGCGTCACTCTGCGGCCGCTGCAGAGCCCATGTGCGCTCTGCAGAGGTTGCTTTGCAGCGAAGCGATCTCGACGAGGGCTTGGACGCCCTGTAGAGAATTCGGCGTTGACCTCTCCCCAGGGGAGATTTCCTTGAAGAGGGGGCAGCAGCGGATATGGCCTCACAGGCCCCTGCTGCCTCAAATGCCCTCGTGAGGCAATGATCCTCGCGAGGCTCTCCAGGCCGTAGGCTTGGTCCTTAGCGAAAATTCGCCATCAAGTGTCGAGGGCCGTATAGGACAGGCCCAGCACACCCTGGATTTCACTGGGCCGACAGTAGCCCCCGGGCCCATGATGGGCACGATGTAGTCCAATGGACGCAGGCGAACCGTCATGGGCCCAAAGTGTCCGGCCGGCCTGAGACACGTGCAGGGCAGTTACGCCGCGACGACACGTTCTCCTCGGAGATGATGGGCGTAGTGGGGGGTCCCACCACGTCTCGGTAACTGCTCTGAGGGGAATAAAGCCTGCAGCGCCGGTTCAGGCAGCAGTTACTGCCTCATTTGCGCGCCCGTCTCCTTGCTCTTGACGCCTGCGCTCCTGTGTCTTCGACGCACCTCCCCCCTCGCAATCCTGCGGCAATGGCGCCCAAGAAAGCTTCCGCGGCCTCGAAAGGCAAAGCCGTGGTGCAGGGCGGCGAACCTGCCGCGACGCAGCAGGTCGGCGACTTCGAGCCGGCTCTGACCGGCTTCCGCTTTAAGAAGAAGGCGCAGCTGGAGAAAGTGCGTCACATGGCGGCTTCAGCGACCAACGAGCACGGCGCTACGGTGCTTAAGCCGGCGGACAACTCCTTCGGCGACTTCTACCCCATCTTCATGCACACCCTATTCGCCGGGCTTGTGCCTCCTTTCTCCGATTTCTTCCTGGCGGTTCTGGAGCGCTACCAGATCCAGGTCCTTCATCTCCATCCTAACTCCATCCTTGTCCTCGCCATCTTCGCCTACCTCTGCGAGGCATACATCGGCATTCCACCCTCGGTGGACCTCTTCCGAAGCTTCTACGCGCTCCGGTTCACGGCGAACAAGGAGCGGTCAGGGTGCGTGTCCTTCCGCATCGCGGAGGGCATGAAGGGCACGTACATCCCCATGCGCGGAACGGCGAGAACATTGTGACCAATGTGACGAAGAGGGTGGAGGACTTCCGCAAGCGCTGGTTCCTCATGAAGTTTGGCAGCCGGAGCGCCTTCTTTGACCTGCCCGAGGCGCCTCCGATGAAGAGGGCGAGCTGGTCTTCTAAAGCGCTCAAGGGAGCCGCGCTTGGCCCTGTGATGAGGCGCTTGAAGGACCTCCGCGAGGCAGGCCTCACGGGCAGATGGTGGCCAAGGACTTCGTGAAGCGCCGCATTGCTCCGCTCCAGTGGCACGCGGACGCAATGTGGCTTTACTCCAACCAGAGGGACAAAATGCGCCTGAGCGCAACCCTCTTCACGCAGCAGGAGGTGCGCACCATTATGGAGACGCTCTTCACGGCTCCTGATATCCCCCAGCCCGGCGATAAGGCGGTCCCGCTCCACAGGATTGACCTTGGGCGCCGCGTCTCGCTCGTGCAGACGATGCCGAAGTTCGACCGGTGGGGCCTGGTGCCCAAGGGACATGGGGCCCCGCGAAGATCCTGAGTCCGCGGCGCAGGGGGCGCCAGCTGAGGGCGACGAGGAGACGACGGTAACGCCTGTGGAATCCGACGCAGGCGCAACCGGCGCCTCGGGAGGCTCTGCCTCTCCAGCGGAGAGCTCGAGCACCTCGAAGAGCGCGGCGCCTGAGGTTGAGGCCCACGAGGCTTCTTCAGGCAGCAGCGGCCAGTTCGTGGTCGCTCCCTCGCAGCGCGCCGAGGGGCAAGAGGAGAGCGACGATGACGGAGCTTCATCAGGCCATTGCGAGCCCCGCTCCAAGGCCGTTCATGACCGGGCCGCCGGGAGTCCAGCGGGCATCTCCCTCAAGAGGAAAGCCGAGGCCGCTCTCGAGGGGTCCGGCGCCGGAGCCGCACCACGAGGCCGTGGCGGTCGTCGAACACGGTGTGGGTCGATTCCCGCGCCAAGACATCAGGGTAAGAACTGACTCCCTTTTCTGTCTTGGCTTGTTTTGCGTAGGCTTCCTGCGGAGTTTTTGAGTTTTAGCCTCTCCAGGGGCCCCGAGGTGCCGAAGAGGCGGAGACTTCGGAGGCTTGGAGAGATCCCCAGCGCTGCAGCGGCGCCTGCAGCGTGTACAGTTGACGAGGTGCCTCCCGAGGGCACTGCTTCATCTCCTGAGGCTGCGGCACCGCCTCCTGAAGCAGAGGAGCACTGCAAGGAGATGGAGGGGGAGGCAGAGGTGGCGATGCCTCCACCTATGCGGCCTGACGTCTCCCCCTGCAGCCGGAGGGGCGGCGGATGCGGATGCGGCGAGGTTCAGCCGCCGGCGAAGGAGTGTGCCGCGGTGACAGGGGCGTCCGCGGGGGCGTGCGCTGACGTCGAAATGGAGGAGGCCGCCGCGTCATCGCCCCCACCGAGCACGAAACTTGGAGAGGCCACAGCGGACTCTGAGGCCGCTGGGGAGGCGGCCTCAACTGAGAAGGCCAACCCTGTCCCTGGAGAGGAGAGCGCTCCCCAGGGGCAGAAGAATGACGTGGTTGAAGATGAAGATGCCCCGAACCCCCAGGAGGCCTCCGGTGAGGGGGGTTCTCATCAAAGCCCCCTGAAGGCCCCTTGGGTGGACCAAGAGGGGGGCTCGCACCAGAGCCCCCAGGCGCGCCTTGAGGCTCGGAGCCCAAGGTTGGACGCTCCGGAATCCTCGGCAGGCGCCGGCATTTCCAGGCCCTCCGGCGAGCCATGGGCCTTAGTTCTGCGGGGGCGGCGCCCCCGCAGCCCGCCGTGGGGCTGTCCTCCGCTCGGCGAGGGAGGTTCTCGACGAGCTTGAGGCCCAGCTTGCCGAGGAAGATCGCTCCAGGGCGGAGGAGGCCGCTGAGCTTGCGCGGGGCTGGGCTTGTCTTCATGAGACCGTGGAGAGCTGCCGCCGGAAGAACGAAGCTGCCCAGGCGCAGCGCGAGGCAGCGCTGCGCTCTGCTGAGGAGATCCGCATCAGCGTGGTCCGCGAGGTCGAGGAGACCCTAGCGGACCTGGGTGCTAGGCGCGAGGCTCTCGAGGTGGAGACCGAGGCCAAACACCAGGAGCTGGCGGCGCGCGAGGCGGCGGTCTCCGCCAAGCACAAAGAGCTTCTGGACCGCGAGGCGGGGATCGTCGCCGAGTCGGAAAATGTGCGGCAGAGTTTGGAGAAATTCCGTGAGAGTTTGAGCATTCGCGAAGACTTGATCGTGCAGCGCGGAGCTGATCTCGACGCCCGCGAGGCCGAGGCGCGCAAACGCGAAGACCAGGTTGAGCAGATCGAGAAGGATCAATCCGCGCAGCGGGAGCACCTGGAAGCCCGCGAGTACAAGGTCACTCAAGATGAGGAGTTCTACCAGAAGCGCCTTGCGCTGACCAACGAGAACCTTCGCAAAAGGAGGAGAAGATGGCGGAAGAGTCTGCGACGAAGGAGAAGCTCTTTCGCGACAGCTGTAGAAAAGACTTCGCGGATAAGGCCAAGAAGCAAGAGGAGCGCTTCACGAAGAGACGCAAAGAGCTTGAGGCTCGCGTCCAGGACCTTGAGGCCCAGAAGAAGCGATTCGACTCGCCTCCACGCGCTGCCGCGGAGGCTCGGGCGCGTGCGGAACAGAACTTTGCCTCTCTGATGGCGGACATGAAGGAGTTGACCGCTCAGGTGGGCCCTGTCGTGGAGCGCGCCGAAGAGGCTGAGCATCGCGTGCAGGCGGCACAGGTCTTGACGCAGCAACGGGAGCGCATGTTCCAATCCTTAGTGGCCCGGGGGAATACTCTCGCGGGGCAGCTAGGAGTGGATGCACCTATTGTTCCCGTCCATGGGAACGCTGATGCCGCCACATATCTTGCTTACTTCGACCAGCTCTTCTCTGTGCTCGAGGGCCCTGTGGCGGAACTTGGCGACGTTGTTGATGAGGAGTGCCGCAAGCTCTTGACCGTGGCGATCGATCGCGTCTTCGCCAACCTCCAGCGCCTTCACCCCGGCTTCGACTTCGAGTCAGTGACCGAGCCCATCGAGGGAGATCCGGCCTGGGAGCTCTCCAACTTGGTTCGAGAAGAAGTCAACGATTACGTCGACCGCTTCAAGAGGGTTGAGGCGGAGCAGGCCGCTGAGGAGGATGAAGGCGCCGAAGAAGAGAAGGCTGAAGAGGACGGCGATGGTGAACCCTCTGCCTAGGCCACTCCTGCAACAAGATGCGCTTGGCGCAATTATCTTTGTTTTAAGACTTGTTTTAATTCACGCTGGCTTGTAAGATACTTTAATCGTATGCAAACATGTGTGTGTGCC